>CM076580.1:425398441-425957876 GCA_034641835.2 Pinus albicaulis | reverse complement strand
GATCAATATTAAAAACAAAATAGATTAATAAACCCTAAGAATTAATATTTTTAACTCAAGAGATTTTAAGACCCAAGGGTGGTTTAATATTGTAAACTAAAAGAACTAATAAACCTAAGGAATTGGTGAAGTGAAGGGATAAATATTAAAAACCTAAGGGATCAATAAGGTAAAGGGATCAATATGAAAAATAGAAGAAATTAATAAAGCCTACAAATTAATATCTTAAACAAAAATGTTTGATAAACTCACATGATTATTAATATTATAAACTCAAGGGAATAATATTAAACCAAAGATATTAATATTATAAACCTCAAGGATATAAAAACCTTTAGATAAATACTATAAATCGTAAAATAAACATGGTTGATCATGCTTTATTTAAACATTGAGACAATTGTTGTCACAATGCGATGTTGGAAGAAGAATGACCACAGTTTGCCATGGTTGATTGTAATATTGAGACAATATTTGTCACAATGTGGCATTGGACCATGGAAGACCTTGATTGACTACAACTAACTATGATTAACAATGGTAACCCATGGCTGATTTTTATATTGAGATAATGTTTTTCATAGTGTGACATTGGACCATGCATTAATATTAAAGTGTATGACTAATATTTAATGCCCAATATTACCAACTCGAAGAATTTGAAAATTCAAGGAATTAATAAACCCGAAGAATTAATATCCTAAACTCACAACCTAAGAAATGAATAAACCTTAAGAATTAAAAATTTAAACTCAAGAGATTAATAAACCAAAGGGATTATTAATATAATAAACCAAAATAACTAATAAACCGTAGGGTTTAATATTATAAACCAAAGTAATTGGTGAACCCAAGGAATAAATATTAATATTATGAACCAAGAAATTAATAAAGCATAAGAATTAATATTTTAAACTCAAGAGATTAATAAACCATAAGAATTAATATTTTAAACTCAAGATATTAATAAACCTAAGGGTTTATTATTGCAAACCAAAGGAAATGGTGAACCTGAGGGATAAATATTAAAGACCTAGGGGATCAATAAGGCCAAGGGATAAATATTAAAAGCACAAGAGGTAAATAAACTGTAAGAATCAATATTATGAATCAAAATATTATAATCCCCAATGTTATAAATTCTAAATATTAAACACAATATTACAAACCCTAATATTAAACCCAAATATTATAAACCCAATATTAAACCCTAATTATAAACCCTATATATTAGAATATATATTATAACCCAACATATTATGCCATAATGTAAATCATAATATTAAAACCAAATAATATATGCCCTATATATATTAAACACTAAATATTATAAACTCTAATATTAAACCAAATATTATAAACCTTATTATTAAACCCAATAATATATACCTAGATAAGATAAACCTTACTATTATACATAAATATTAGAAACCCTCATTTTATAAACCACAAATCTTATAGACCCAAATGTTATAAATGTCACAACACCCACATTAGTAAATGTGTTTCATACATGTTGATTAGTGTATATTAAGCACACTGATAACCACAATAGCTAATGTTCTTTCATAATTTATACTAAATACTATATTATAGACTATGCTATATTATAAATATAATAACCCAAAGGGTTAGTAAACCTAAGGGATTATATATTAAACACTAATAATATTGACATGTTAATATTATAAAACCAAGGAATTAATAAACGAATGGAATTAACATTTTTTTTTCTAAGTAAGATTAATTCTATTATATACTACAGTAAGGAGCCTTACGTTGAGTGTTAGCGGAGGATATCAGGTTCATTTGATCCTCTGATTTTCCTTTTTCTTAGTTCCTTATCAACCTCTTAATGACATTCCTCAAACAAATTCTCTTACCATTGAGTGACAGGAAGCCAGTTACGGTAACCAGATATGAGAGAGGGCTTCCAGAAAAATTTCACTTGATTGTTCTACCTTATATTGAGAGCTTCTTACCACTTGGATTTCTGAAAAAGAGCAGCTAGCTTGGGCATTTTATTCCATGGGTCATCCCAGAACCGAGCATAAGCCCCTAATCGAATCTCCCAAAAGCTGTGCTCCTGGATTATGGCCCGATGATGCTTGGCAGCGTTCCATATCAGAGAGAACGATTCTTTAGGATTAAAATGGATGAGGTCCTCATAAGGCATGATTTCTGCATATTTTGAGGCCCATAGCCAAGCCCAAGGGGTGTTGGGCTTCGAGAACCATGTCCACCAAATGTGAGCTTCCATTACAACATTGTTGTGGCTAGGATCACTTAGTCCCTAACCCCCTGCTGACTTGGGAGAGAAAAAAATAATCCGATTCACCAAAAACAATTTCTTGTGTTCTCTGGTTCAACCCAAAAGGAAGTTCCTTTGGAGGGCTTTGATGCTTTTGAGGACCCATTTGGGGGTGGCTAGTATAGAGAAAATATATAAGGGCATGGATTAGAGGAAAAATTTTATTAGGACAAGTCAACCAACAATGTTAAGAGTTCTATGAGTCTAGGAGGACACACGGGCTTCAAGTTTGTCCAAGAGATCTTTCCAAGAGGAATTTTTGATGGCAAAGTCAATGAGAGGAGCTCCAAGGTACTTGGAAGGGAGAGTGGCAATAAAGAAGCCCAGAATTTTTGCAATGTTGCGTTGAGTGATGGTAGGGGTGTTAAAAAATAATATTTTGGATTTGTCGACATTGATAGTGGTACTAGAGGCTTCTGAGAAGCTGTCAAGCAAGGATTTGAAGCTGCAAGATTCTTAGACTGAGGGATGACCGAACAACATATTGTCATCAATGAATTGTTGATAAGTAATGGGGCTATTGTCTTGAATGCACATTCCTCTGAGATAATGGGAGATAACAGCATGTTGAATGAGGCAACCTAGACCTTACGCCACGAGGAAAAAAAGAAAGGGCAAAAGAGGATCACCCTAGCATATACCTCTAGTGGGAAAGAAGGGGGGGAGAGGGGGCCCCATTGACCAAAATGGAATAGAAGGGGGAGGATATGAGACTCAAGATCCAATGGGTCCAAGTGGGGCTGAAGCCAAACACTAAAAGAATGTGTTTAATATAATCCCAACTGAGTTTGTCAAATTCTTTAGAGGTCAATTTTTAGAAGCATACCTACATTCTTCAAGGATTTCAGAGAGTGGGCCACTTTGTGAGTAAGAATGATCCCATCCAGAATTTGATGGCCCTCAACATAACCCATTTGTTCTGAAGAAATGAGTAGGGGGGGAGGGGTTTAATTTTGTTGGCAATCACCTTAGAGATTAGCTTGTAGATGGCATTGCATAAATCAATCAGTCTATATTTTTTAGGAGTGACATCGTGCTCTTCTTCAGGAACCAGAGCAAGAAAGGTAGAATTGAGAAAAGGAATAATCCAATACATGCTTCTAGACTCCTCCACCAAGTCCTAGACTTCCCATTTGATGTTATCCCAAAAGAAGTGGAAATATTTTGAAGTGAAACCATCAGGTCTGGGGGCTTTACCGTCTTTAAGTTGTGCCATGCCCAGTTCGACTTCTTGCAGCGATACTGTTTTGAGTAGAATTTAGTTGTGCTCCTTTGTGATTAGCCATAGTATGTGTTGAGTGATCTTGTTGATAGCAGGAAGCCTATTTCCTTGAGTCTCTTGGAGTATACTCTTGAAGTGGTTGAGGAGTTCTTTTTCTATATCCTCATGGTCTTCCAACTTGTCTCCTTGAATGTTGTTGAGGATGGCTATTCGATTATGCATGTGCCTCTGAATGGTGGAGCGATGAAAGAATTTGGTGTTCTTCTTCCCTTATTTGAGCCAACAAATTCTGGATTTTTTGTTCCATAGAATCTCTTCTTGTAGTCTACATTCATCCAATTGGGTTTGGAGTTCTTGTTCTTGTAGCACAAGAGCCTCCGATCTTCCTTTTTGAATGATGCATAACTGTAGATCTACCATTTGTTGTTCCAAATATTTTTGATGCTGAAAGATGTCGCCAAAGGAAGACTGATACCATCTCTTGAGAAATTTTTTGAGAAATTTGAGCTTATTTTGTAATTGATACATTTTAGACCCTGCAGGGGGATTGAAGCTACTCCACCAAGAAATTATCATTTGTTTGAATCTCGGATGAGAGAGACAGAATTTCTCAAATCGTAAAGGCTTCTTTCTCGCCCCCCCCCCCGGGACACGACCATTGTAGTTGGATTGGCTAATGATCAAAGCCAGAGGTAGGAAGAATTGTTGAATAGATTTCTCCCCCAAGGTGGATCGCATTATCCAATATGAGAAATCTGTCTAGCCTAGATGCAATCTGTTGGTATCCCTTTCTTATGTTTTTCCAAGTACGAATGCCATTGGTAGAGGTATCATTATTATGAAATGAAGGTATTAACAAACGCAAGTGATTAATGAACCCAACCAAATTATATTATAAACCATTGGGATTAAAAAACAAAAGGGATTAATAAACGAAGGGGGTGTTATAAACGCAAGGGATATTAATAAACTCAAGAGATATTATAATATTATAAACATATTACAAGATTAAAAAAAAATATCATGTTGATTATGGTTGATCATGGTTGACCATTTTCAACCATGGTCATGTTGATTATGGTTGACTGTGGTTATTCGTCGTTGACCATATTCAACCATATAGGCCTTGATCATGGTTGATCAAGGTTGACTATGGTTAACCATTTTTATCATGGTTGACCATCGTTGACCATGGTTAACCATAGAGACAATGACCATGGTTAACCATATTCAACGATGGTTAATCATGGTTGACCATGAAAACATTAATTTACCATAATGACCATGGTTGATGATGCTTGACTATGGTTTATCATGGTTGAAAATGGTTCACATTAAATGACCATGGCTTGCCATGTTGAGATTCAACAAGATCCTAGTGAAAATTATGCACCTGCACTAGGATTGAGCCTCAGGCTATTTTTAGGTGGAAGTCTATTTTTAGATGCATGAGAAAATTCTATTTATAGATGATGTTATATTTATATATGTATGTGCGAGTTCTATTTATAGATTGCATCTCTATTTATAGATGCATGTCTACTATTATTCTCCCTTGATAATAGTTGGACAATAAACAATAATCTATTCTCAATGAGCACTTGGAAAAAGTTAACTGAAGTGGAAAATCAGTTAGCTATAGAAAACTTGAGTTCAAAGGTTGTTTGGGGGGACATGCAAGTGGACTTAGTTGTAACTGAGCGATTTGAAGTTGTAACAGAGTTCCAGATGTGTAGTTATGTGAGTTGTAAAGTAGTTTAACTTAGTTAAGTGAGTTAAACTCAGTTGTGCTAGTTGTAACTGAAGATACACTAGTGAGATATCAATGAATTAATTATTTAATTAATTCATAATCAGTGGTCTCACATGAAACTGAAGATTTACTACTGTTGACTACATGCATGTCAGATCCAGTGGAGACCCAATTGAGATGTAGGTGAAAGGGACAATTTGACTATCAGTTGTGACATTAGTGGGTGCACTCATGCACCCAAAAACACATTGGATGTGCCTATGAGTATTGCACAGTCAAGGTAGGAAAGAATGATTCATTAATAGGTTCTTGACCATCAAGGATTGTGTAGTGGAAGCACGTTGTCTGGAGGCAGTAAATTGGCACATGAATTTGCCAATTTTTGTATGACAGTGTGAGACGAATGTATATTGTACTGAGAGCTATTGCATTAGAGTTTCCTATCAGATTTTTTCATGATCCATGATATATGTACATAATATATGATAGTGGGGTTTTTAGCTTTATTCTTTCCTGGTAAAAACATATGCATTATGTGTGATTGATCTTTCTTCTCGATATTGCAATTAGCGATCGTGTTTTGAATTCTGCAAGATTTTTTTGTAGAAGTGATTCTATATTTAATAGTGGCATATAATTGTTAGATCAGGAGAATCCAGGAAATGCATAGCTTGTATTAAAATTTCTACATGGTATTAGCGCTTAGAAGATTGCAATTTTGAAGCATGAGATGAGTTTGTTGGTGGAAAGAATTCGAATTTTTAGAAAGCTTTTCTTGGTGCTACAGTTGAGTAAACATCTAAATGGATTTCAATGGCTTGCAGATAGAGTATGCACTTGAGGGCAGCTCGAACTACATTTCTTGGAAGGACAGGATGGAGGTGGTGCTCGAAGATAATGGCTTGAAGGAATTCATCGATAGTGATGTTCCTAAGCCCACTTTGATAGATGTTGCATTACTTGATGCATGGAAAAAGAAAGTGGAAAAGGTGAGAAGGATTATGTTGGAAGGTTTATAAGACCAAATTGTCTCAAGCCTTCATGGGAAAGCCATAGCATATGTTATGTCGAATTATTTGACAGATATTTTCCAAAGGAACAACGACCATAGGAAATTGGCGCTGAAAGATAAACTCAGGAAGATCAAGATGGAAAAGGGAAATGACATTCCAAATTATCTCATGACATTTTTCCAATGTCTGGATGAACTAGGGAGTGTGGGAATCATTATTGCTGATGATGATTTGGTGAGCTTGGCTCTCTTGGGACTTCCTAAGAGTTGGCACAATTATGAAGACTCCATCAACGGATGGGAAAAACTGTCAGATTGGGAATGACTGTGGTCAGATCTAGTGCAGGAGGGGTTCAGGCGGAACACCAGAGATGGCTCTTCATCGAAGCATGATGATGAAGAGGATTGTGCTTTGGCTGCCAAGGCAAGGAAGGGGAAGGAGAATAAATTCCATTCAAAATCCTATTCTAAAGAAAAGAAGTTGTATTTTTCCAAAGTGAAGTGTTTTCACTGTCACGAACATGGGCATCTCCCTACTAATTGTCCACAAAATAATAATAACAAAGAGGCTACTGGAGCTGCAGCTTGTGAGGTCCTTGCCTTGCAATTTTAACTTGACTTTTCCTTGATCGCATGCATGGTGTCAAGTGCATTGGGATCAGTGTGGTATTGGGATAGTGGCACTTCCTTCTAAATGACGGGAGATGAGGAGCTTTTTAGTGACTTGAAGGAGAAAGATCTCCAAATGCATATAGAGATGGGTGACGATGGATGATACAATGCGACTGGAATTGGTACCATTACCTTTGAGAGGGAGTCAGGTAAACAATTTCAATTGAAATATGTTATGCATGTTCCAGGTCTGAAGAAAAACTTGGTCTCAGTCGTAATGTTGGAGGACAGAGGCTATGACGTTGTTTTCAGCGATGAAAAATCTTTCCTATGATATAAAACAACATGTCAAGCCAAGAGGATAGGGATTCGAGTTAAGAATCTCTACAAGTTGGAGGTAGATGGCTATGCTTCCATGATGGAAAAGGCAGAAAAACTGGTCAGCCGGGATGTGGGAAAATTATGGCACAGGAAATTGGGCCATCTTCATCATGGATCCTTGAAATTCATGCAAAAAATATCTACTCGAATTCCAATGGGAACACTTTCTCAGTTAGATTAGTGGAAGGGTTGCACCATGGGGAAGTATGTAAATTCCACCTTTCATGAAAAGGAGAACCATGCTTTGGTGATTCTCAAGAGAGTTCACATAGACGTGTGTGGACCATTCTCGGTTGCTTCAATAGTAAAACATAAGCATTATGTTATTTTTGTTGATGAATTTTCTCATAAAAACTGGATCTTCTTCATGCAAAAGAAGGATCAAACATTCTCACAGTTCTATGAGTTTAATGCATTGGCGAAGAAAGAGTCAAGGAAGCAAGTGAAGGCTCTGAGGAGTGAAAATGGTGGAGAATACATCTCCAACGAATTCAAAAACTTCTATAGCAAAGAAGGAACTCGAAGAGAACTCATTGCGCCCCATAATGCATAGCAAAATGGGGTGGCGGAGAGGAAGAACATAAAGATCGTGGGTGTAGCACAAGTGATGTTGCATGATCATGACCTATCAATGCATTTGTTGGTGTAAGCATGAAATACTGCAGTTTATGTGCAAAACCATTGTCCTCATAGAGTACTTGGCATGAGTACACCTGAAGAAGCATTCACTAGTAAGAAACCAGATGTTTCTCACTTTAAAATTTTTGGCTCATCTGTTCATGTGCATGTGACTAAGAGCACCGTGAAGAAACTAGAGCCGACTGTTGAAGTTGGGATATTTGTGGGGTATAAAAAAACACCCCATAATTATCGTGTGTATTTTCCTAACAATAAGATGACTGTTATGCGATGGGATATAAAATTTGATGATGGAAAAGCCATGGAGTTGTCGCTTAAGAGGGAGCTGGACTTGCATGTGGAGGAGGAACTATTGGTTCCAAAAGATGAGTCTCTAGATATGGATCAGCCACAGGAGGAGGTTCATGGAGTGGAGGAGTCCACTAATGCAGAGCCAAACATCAGAACTGGCAGAAGGTGTACCACAGAAGCTGATACGTTGAGGCTTGATGCTGCGTAGAATGTAGGAGCCCCTACTTCACAGTGCAGACAAAGACAATCTCCTGACCAATTTAATGGATACATGGCTCTTATGAGAAAATGTATTGTGACCGAGCCATCTTCCTTTCAGGAAGCAGTGTAGGATCTCACATGGGTAGATGCAATGGTGGAGGAGTATGAATCCATTGTCAGAAATAGTGCTTGGGAAATTGTTCCAAGACTGGTTGATAAATCAGTGGTAGGTTCAAGATGGATCTACAAGGTAAAGCATGTTGCAGATGGGAGTGTTGGCCTGGGGCTTCTCACAAATCGAGGGGATTGATTATGAAGAAACCTTTGCACCTATTGCAAGGTATTCTTCCATAAGGACCATCCTTGCTCTCTTAGCACAAATGGGTTGGCGCATTCATCAGATGGATGTGAAGATTGTGTTTCTCAATGGGATCATTAAGGAAGAGGTGTATGTAGAGCAGCTTGAATGATTTTAGATCTTCAGCAATGATTTGCATGTGTGCCGACTCAAAAGAGCATTGTATGGGCCGAAGCAAGCACCCTATGCTTGGTACACTTGGATAGATAGCTATTTCACTGGACTTGGCTTCAATAAAAATGAAGCGGATGCAAACCTATACCAAATTATGGTGGAGGGTAAGATTTTAATAATTTTTCTTTATGTTGATGATTTAATACTAACTAGTGATGAGCAACTGATACACTCATGTAAGGAGGACCTTGCAAAATAGTTCGAGATGAATGATACGAGCCTCCTTCATTATTTCCTTGGATTGGAAATATGGTAGTGAGATGGTGAAGTTTTTGTGTCTCAAGGAAAGTATGAAAGGGAGATATTGGGTAAGTTTCACATGGAGGGTTGTAAACCCATGGATACTCCCTTTTTAGGAAACTGGAGGAAAGAGGATGCTACATCTAGAAAGGTAGTGGATGCTACTGTCTATCGACAGTTAGTGAGTGTGCTAATGTATTTAGTAAACACGAGACCAGACATATGCTATGCAGTTAACCAACTAATTCAAGTAATGGTTAAGCCTACCAAGCTCTTTTGGAAGGGGGGAAAGCATGTCCTGAGATACTTGAGGGGCACATCTGAGTATGGCTTATGGTATAGACAGATGGATGAGGTGAAGTTGCATGGCTTCATAGATGCAGATTGGGCAGAAAAACCAACTGACAGAAAGAGCACATCAGGAGGATCTTTAGTATCGTATCTACAGTTGTTTCTTGGTACAACAAGAAGCAGAGATCCGTGGCACTCAACTCAGCGGAAGCAGAATACATGGTAGCAAGTCAAGCTACATGTGAGGCTATCTGGATGAGAAAGATCTTGGTTGGTTTCTTTGGTTCTCATTTAGATCCGACAGTGATTCATTGTGATAATCAAAGTTGCATTAAACTATCGATTAATCATGTGTTTCATGATAGATCTAAGCATATAGATATCCAGTATCATCATATCAGAGATTGGGTGCAATAGAAGATGATGTTGCTTCAGTACATTCCTATGGAACATCAATATGCAGATATTTTGATGAAGGTGCTCACTAGGAGAAAATTCGAATACCATAGAGACAGGATCGAGGTGATGGATAATTTATTTTTTGTTGAGAGGGAGTGTTGAGATTCAAAAAGAATATCCTACTGAAAATTATGCACTACACTAGGATGGAACCACAGGTTATTTTTAGGTGGAAGTCTATTTTTAGATGCATGAGCAAATTCTATTTACAGATTATGAGAAAATTCTATTTATATATGATGTTCTATTTATAGATGCATGTGCGAGTTCTATTTATAGATCGCATGTCTATTTATAGATGCATATTGACTATTATTACCCCTTAATAAAAGTGGGACAATAAACAATAATCTATTCTCAATTAGCACTTGGAAATAGTTAACTGAAGTGGAAAATCAATTAGCTATAGGAAATTCGAGTTCAAAGGTTGGTTGGTGGGACATGGAAGTGGACTTACTTGTAATTGAGTGATTTGAAGTTGTAATAGAGTTGGATGTGTATTTATGTGAGTTGTAAAGTAGTTTAACTCAGTTAAGTGAGTTAAAGTCAGTTGTGCTTGTTATAACTGAAGATACACTAGTGAGATATCAGTGAATTAGTTATTTAATTAATTCACAATCAGTGGTCTCACTTGAAACTAAATATTTACTACTGTTAACTACATGAATGTCAGATCCAGTGGAGACCCAGTTTAGATGTAGGTGAAACGGAGAGTTTGACAATCAGTTATGACATTAGTGGGTGAACTCATGCAACCACACACAAATTGGATGTGCCTATGAGTATTGCACAGTCAAGGCAAGTAAGAATGATTCATTCAGAGGTTCTCGACCATCAGGGATTGCACAATGGAAGTAGGTTTTCTGAAGGTAGTAAATTGGCACATGAATTTGCCAATTTTATATGACAGTGTAAGATGATTGTCTATTGAACTGAGAGCTCTTGGATTAGATTTTGTATGAGATTGTTTTGTTATCCATGATATATACATAATATATGATAGTGGGGTTTTTAGCTTTATGCTTTCCCAGTAAAAACATCTGTGTTATGTGTGATTGATCTTTCTTCTTGATATTGCAATTGGCAATCGTGTTTTAAATTCCGCAAGTTTTTTTTTTTAGAAGCGATTATGTATTTAATAGTGGCATATAATTGTTAGATCATGAGAATCCACACAATACATAATTTGTATTAAAATTTCTACAAGCCATGGTTGATCATGGTATAAAATCATTGTTTACTACAATCAAGCATGGTTGACCAAGTTCAATTAGAGACACCTTAATCATGGTCGATAATGGTTGAAGAAATTTAACCACAGGTAATCATGGTTGACCATCGCTGACAATGGTTGAATATGGTTGATCATTGTTGACTTTTATTAATTGTGATTGATCGTAGTTGATAGTAGAGACATTGCCCGTCATTGACTAAATTTAGCCATGATTAACCATGAATTACCATGTTTTACTTTGGAGATATGGATTAACCATGAATAGGGAATTGTACCATATTCAACCACACATATTTTAATTTTTCACAATGGATGACTATAATCAGGCATAGAGACCTTGGCTGACCATGTTTGACCGTTATGACAATCATTGGCTATGGTTGTTGATGAGGAGTCTATAGAACATGAAATTTCCTTGGTTGACCATGGTTGACCAAATATGACCATGTTGATCATGGTTGACCATGGTTGATCATGGTTTACCAAATTCAACCATATGGACCTCGATCTTGGTTTACCATAGTTGAACATGGTTACCGATATTCAACCATGCACGATGATGGTTGACCATAATCAACCATATGGACTTCGATCTTGGTTGACCATAGTTGATCATGGCTAATGATATTCAACCATGCATTATCATGGTTGACCATAATCAACGATATGGACTTCAATCTTGGTTGACCATAGTTGATCATGGTTACCAATATTCAACCATGCATGATCATGGTTGACCATAATCAACCATGATCGACCATTCCAATTATAATAAATTTATATTAATATTAATTAATATTAATATATTTATTTAAACATTTTTAAATCATTGGTTAATATTATTGTTAGTGTCTGTGTGTGTGTGTGATCCTTTAGACTTGAGAAACCATGATTGAGGGACATCTAAGTCGTCAAAGTCACCTTAGGATCGCACTCAGCATGGGCCACGAGAGCCCTTAGCTAACTTGATTTTTTAGCATGTATGTGTGTGTGTGTGAGATCCTCTAGACTAAGAAGACACGATCAAGGGACATAGAAGTCGTCAAAGTCACTCGTGAATCGCACCCGGGATGGGCCACGAGAGCCCTTTGTTGACTTGGTTTTTTAGCATGTCCCCTCCACCTAAAACATGACATAACCGCCCCCTGTGAGGTTTCATCTTCGGTCACCTTGCCAACAAATTCAATCCTCAACTCGTTGTGCTAGTAAGACATGACTTTTATATAATTATTTTAATTAATATATTGTCAAGTATTTTAATTAATTTATTAAATAATTTAATTAACTTAATATTACTATTAATTGATATGAAAATATTAATTTAAAAATCTAAAAATTAATGCTTATTGTAATTGAACTTTTTTATATAAATGTTTTAATTAATATATTGCCAAATGTTTTAATTTATGTTCTTAAACATTTTAATGTTTTTATTGTTGTTATCAATGTTTCTGGTAATGTTAAAAATTAATTAATTAAAGTTAAAATTAATTAATTTTAATGTTTTAATTAATTAATATTAATGTTAATTATTATTTTATTTATTTATTTAATTAATGTTGTATTAATCAAAGACTGCATTGATGGAATAAGATCGATTATTGTGAAATACACTAAACAGATTGTTGATCTAGATGTGGTCATATTTGACTATGTTTAACTAATGTCTTTACCTATCTATAATTATGTATTAATTATTATTTTTAAATTATGTATTAATTCCTTAATTATTATATCATTATATTAATGATAATAAATTGGTAAATTAATATTATTATTAATTAATATTAATTCATTTCTTTAAACATGTTTCAATTAATGTTATTAAATATTTTTAAATAAACGTTTTAATTAATATATTGTCAAAAGTTTTAATTAATGTTTTAAAGTTATAAATATTTAAGTACAATTCCAACATCATATTATTATTATTATTAATAACTAAATCGGAATATATTCATGTTTAAATATATTTGAATAATGTAGTTAAGTATAATAATTATGTATTAAAATTTCATAATCTTGGTTGCAATACTGACTTTCCTAGCCTTTTAAGATGTCAAAATTATAGTGAGCTTGAGAGGCTTCTCTCCAAGATTTTTGAGCATAGGAATAAAATCTTAAAATCAAACTAAATAACTCTTTTCTTTAGGTTGGATAAACCAAATATTGGTCTCATTAGACTTAACCATCATCGTCACCATCATCATCAATGATTTAATTAATATATCAATGTAATAATGATAATATAATAACTATTTAACTTGTTTATTAAATAATATTAATATACCTTTTTACATATTTTTGAATTAATGTTTAATGTTATTAAACATTTTCATATAAATCATTTAATTAAAATATTTTTAATCATATTTAAATTAATTAAATTTATGAAAATAAATAATCTATTTAATTAAATAATCAAGAAATTAATTTCGTAAATAATATTATATAAAAAATAATTTAATATACTTAAAAAATTACTAATGTTTTTTCCTATTTTTTTCTATTATTAAGATTACCACAAATCTTCTATTTTTATTTTTTTATGTATATATCTTTGGATATAAAAATATAATTTATGATATAGAATTATTACCCACATAAAAACTTAAATGTGTGTTCCGCTAACTTTATCAAATCAAAAGAGTAAGTATAAAAAATATTTTATTATGTTTGTCCATTGATATTGTCTAAGGAAAAATGCATTAGTTAATATTAAGTAAACATGTAGAAACATATTCTAAATTAGAGATTGTTTTTAAATGTGTTGTAAATATGCTAAAACATTTTTTAAAATATTATAATTGAACCTTGAGATCCATTGATTTGATTCTATGATGTACACTAAATTTGGAACATCAGCTTAGGTCCTAGTAGCATTCAATTGTTAATGACATGGTATTGATCTCTGATTGTGCCAAAGTAGTTAATTCGTTTCACTACAATAGTGAGATACCTAGTTTTATGAAGACGAACAACTCTACGTCACATAGAGCTTTCCTAGATTTTATTATAATTAATTGCAAACACATTCATTTAAATTTCTTCAATTTAAAATACAATTTACTCATCTCAATAGATTTTTTTAATGCTTACAAGGTTTAAATATTATTAAATTGAATTCTAAATTTATTATTATTATTATTATAATTTAATAATACAATATTATAATATAATGGTATTAAAATAATTATTATAATTTAATCTTACAATTCATTATTGTATCAAAATAATTTTATTATAATTTAACTTTAGGGTTTATCCTTTATATGGCAATTATGTGATAATGAAACCTTATTATTAATCATTGCATATATTTTTTTTGTAGTTGGATACATTAAGAAAGGAAGTCGAAATGGGTAGCATGGAGACTTGAATACCCCAACAACAACATTTTTTTAAGTAATAAAAAAGATATTCACAGCAACAAGAATAATTTAATAAAATAATATTTTATTTTTCATAGTTAACTCTGAGTGAGCATACATTTGAATGACATGCATAAGCAACCACTACTCCATTACCCTTATAATAATTTAATAATGTAATTGAATTAAAATAAGTATTATAATTTAATCTTACAATTTATTATTTATTATTGTATTAAAATAATTTTATTATACTTTAATTTTAAGTTTTAACTTTTATATGACAAATGTGTGATAATGTAATCTTATTATTAACCAAAGTTTTCAATACATGAAATGTTAACACAAATGTTGAATACAACAAGAAGTATAATGGCATTAGTTAAGTGATATATGATCATATGATAATCACAATTTTGTTTTTACGTTAAATTGTGAAACTTGATACTATATTATAATTTAAACCTACAATTTATTATTTATTCATTATGTTGTTTAAATAATATGAAATTGTATTTTTTTTTTTTTTTATCATGCATCATGTCAATCTAATTAATCATTGGAGATTTGTTTGATTAATGATTGTATATTTGTTTGTACACTTCGATACATTACATAAGGAAGTCGAAATGGGTGGCATGAAGCTTTGAATACCCCATCAACAACATTTTTTTTTAAGTAATAAAAAATAAATCCATCACAGAAATAATTTAATAAAATAATGTTTTGTTCTTTATAGTAACGTGTGAGCTGGCATACATTTGAATGATAAGCATAGAGAACTATTAACATACATAAGTTTTGAAATGCACACTTGCCAAGTACTCAAACAAGTATAAGCTTGAGAATGTAAAAAGTTATAAGTTTCAAAATTAATCCGAATTACAATGCAATGTTTTATAAGTTTTTTTTTTAATTTCAAACCAGAAATATAGTAAATTTTAAATTATATTTTTGTAAAAATTTAATTTAAGCATGGTTAAACATATGATTTAAATATAAAAAAAAGGTTATATCTTATATACATGATTGTCACGAATGAAGATGGGAATGGTCAATGAAGATTCCTTCAAATACAAATCCTGGCGGCGAGGAGCAAATTTGTGCTGATGTGCAAGAGTCGGGTTCGGGAAGGCAAACTTTCCAGTAATTCTCCTAGCGAGCACTAAAATTTCTGACTAGTAGTTTAAATGCTTCGATGTCAAATCAAATCTACGGTTTAAATTTTTTAATCCGTCAATAGAGATGTTTCAGAATTTTGGATGACTGAAAAATAGAAATACATTTTAAAAACAAAAAAAAAATCTCTGTGAAGCGTCAAATTCCAGGTCAGATTCCGTGTTTAACATTGGGCGGCCTATCGTACTGGAATTTTGAGAGTATGCAGGGCGAGCCTTATTTCAGCTGCCATAGGCCCATTAATGCGGCCCAGGCCGCTGATGCCGGCCGTCGGATTAAAGCACACGATCATCGTGCGGCCGGCATCAGCTGCCTGGGCTGCATTAATGGGCCTATGGCAGTTGAAATAAGGCTCGCCTGCAAAGCCTTATTTCAGCTGCCATAGGCCCATTAATGCGGCAGCAGACATTAAAAGGCAAGCCGTGGTAGATCGTATGTGTAACCCAGCGGGGAGCACAACCTATCATATTAGGGTTTTTGAAAGGAGACAAAATATTGTCATTCAGGATTGAAAGGTTCTACAAAATTCGACGATTGGCTCAATGCCACCTAGTATAGTAGGGTTTTGCAAGGACCCACACCGAGTCACGGTATCATTTCACGGTAACTTAAATGAGCAACAAATTAACCCCGGGCAGGAAATAAAGTCAAAAGTGAAACCACTTGCCGGGATAGTGACAGGGTTCTGGCTGCGATTGCAACGAATCATTACAAATACATGAAGTTAATATAGATTTTCAAATTGTTCATGTTGTGGAGAAGTTTTGGTAGAAATGGGTGGAGGATTAGAAACTTCCGAAATTCTCCATAATATAAATACATTGTTTTGTTGGAAGACACTGAAGGGTGAACAAGTGCTGTCTTCCTGCAACCGAAGGATATGGCGACGGAACAAATAGAGATGTCAAGTCTGGAAGAACTCGATCAAGAAGGGATAACATATTTTCGTAAACCGCGTGATCGCGTGGAAAGTAAAACGAACAACAGGGATGTTATGCTACAGACATTTCAGTATGGAAACTTTTTAAATACGCTGACACATTTGATATGTGTCTTATGGCAATCGGTACTGCAGAGACCATTGCAGATGGAATGGCTAGGCCTTTGTTGATGCTTACACTAAGCGGTTTGATAGACACATTTCGAAATTTTACTTCCACATCCACCGCAGATTACCTTCAGACTATCAACACGTTAATAATCATGTTTTAAGACAACAAAACTTGGCATAATACCCATCTCACATATTGATGAGTGTGCCGTTGTTGGTTAATTCGCAGTATAATTTACGTTTTCTGTATTTATCAATCGGAATATTTTTTTGCTTCCTTTCTAGATTGGTATAACCTCCTCCTGTCACTCACATCTTGTCTACAGTGTTTACGAAAAGGCTTTTGCATGATCTTATCTATGACTAAGGCTTTTCGCTGCTTTGTTTGATCAGAGGGGTCCTGCTGGGCGAAAACCGGCGAAAGGCAGGCATCTCGCATGCGTATAAAATATTTGAAAGCCGTACTAAGGCAGGACGTACGAGGGCTTCTTCGACAATCAAGGCACCAGCACATCAGAGGTGATTACTAGCGTCACTAATGATACGTTTTCGCTGAAAAGGTATAATCTTCTCTACTCCATCATCTCTTGTAATTTATCGATGTTCAGAGTGCCCACGGATTAAATTTTCTAATTCTAATGTTAATTCTCTTGGGAGATTGTTTATCTTCAGCTGCCCCACTTCCTCATGAGTACATCTGTATTCTTAGGCAGTTATTTTGTGGCATTCTACTTGACATGGAGACTAGCAATAGTGTCATTTCCTTTCGGGATCTTGTTGATCATTCTCGGGGTGATGTAACGAAGAATTCTGGTGGCCACTTCTCGCAAGTTGACTGTGTTGGAATTTTTGAGAAATTCCAAAATAACAATGAAGAGAATAAACTCTCTTCTTTTAACACAGAGAAATTAAAATATTTCTCACTGAAACAGAGTTTCAATTCATAAAACAAACTTTTATTCCATAAAAAATGTTGTTACAAATTCTTCCTCTAATAGAGGGATTTACAAAATATGATTGACTGCTACAGACGCAGTGCTTCTCAAAAACAAATCTCTGTCTCTCTCTCTCTGAAAAATACGTTGATGTGTATTTTCCAATTCTGCATTACTGTGCTTACAAAACGACACGGTTCTGTGTACAATACAAAAACATTGTATTTTGCCTCATGGACCTTTGCTCTTTATATATGCCGCCGCACATATTAAAACATATAAAACAATAAACAAAACATATAAATAAAACAACCAACCGACTGTCGGGCCCACCGCCATAGCGCATCGCGCATAGTGCATTGAACGCGCGATCAAACAAAACAAACCTCTGAATTTGCGATTTCGCGATTTTGCGATGTTGCGATGAGATCGCATCGCAAACATCTGCAATCAAACATATGGCGGAACATATATATAACATGCGGTTGTGCGATCGTGCGATGGTGCGACGATCGCACATCGCAATTTCAATGAAACTCTGGTGATGGGTGGAGGGTGATTGTTGTAATATGCGATATGTGATTTATGCGATGACGCAACCATCGCACATCGCAGATTTCCATATCAACAAGACACTTTGTTCTTCAAAACTGAAAGCTGCGCTCTGCGATCTGCGCTAAAGCGCTTAAGTGGTAGGGACCACTTGTCCGGCCTCTTCAGATATTTAAGTCCTCCCCCTATTTTAAAACAATTTCATTCATTTTTAGTTGTTGAGGGCTTTAAACGCCCGCAAAGACTGTCTTAAATAAATCTGTTCTTCCGTGCTGTGAAGCCACGAAAGTCTTCGGCATTCAACTCTACTAATAAAAATCGGCTACCACCTTGATAAAATATCAAAGGGATCAAAATCCCATCTACTCGTTACTGTACCTGTGCGCTTTCCAATCATTTTGCAATTTGTTCAAGATTGCCGACAACCGCCTTAGCCTTGGCTTCAATGTGCCGCGGATCTTTAACTTCTGCAATTATTGCTGGTTGACTTCAGCAGTTGGAATTAATTTCCAACACTCCCCCTTAATTTCAACTGTTGGGTTTTCCTGCATACCCAGGCATTTCCTGAAATGTTCAAAGCTTTTCTGCGCAATTGGCTTTGTGAGGATATCTGCAAATTGATCCTCTGTTCTGCAATGCTGCAAAACTATCTCACCATTGTTAACCAATTCACGTATGAAGTGAAACTTGGTGTCAATGTGTTTTGTCCTCTTATGAAAAACAAAATTTTTAGACAACGCAATAGCTGAGCTATTGTCACAAAATATCACTGTCTCTTTTACCTGTTCTTGACATAAGCTTCTTAACATTTTTCTCATCCAAACTACTTGACACGTTGCTGTTGTAGCTGCCACATATTCTGCTTCTCCTGTAGACAATGCTACAATGGGTTGTTTCTTAGAAGCCCATGAAATGGCTCCTGAACCCATGTAAAAAACATAACCGGAAGTGCTCTTCCGATCATCTACGCTTCCAGCCCAATCACTGTCTGTGTATCCAACTAAATCTGAACATTCTGAAGCAGTATAAGAAATACCAAAACTTTTTGTACCTTTAACATACCTCAGAATTCATTTTGCTGCCTGCCAATGTGCATCCTTTGGCTTTTCCATGAATCTGAAAATCAAACTAACAGCATGCATTATGTCCGGCCTAGTTGCAGTCAAATACATGAGGCTACCAACTAAGCTCTTGTATAAACTAGGATCAAAATCCTTGCTGCTATCATCTATGTTGAGCTTTAATCCCATCACTGTGGGAGTGATTGCTGCTTTGCATTCCTGCATGTTAAATCTTTCAAGTACCTCATTAACATACTTTGCCTGTGAGATAAAAATCCCATTTTCATCTTGTTCTACTTCTATTCCCAAGAAGTATCTCAACAAACCCATGTCAGTCATCTCAAATTCTTCTTTCATGAATGTTTTAAAATGTTCAATAAGGCAATCATCATTACCTGTAAAAATAACATCATCAACATATAAGACTACAATCAAGATTTTACCATCTTTTTCTTTGATGTAGAGGGTGGGTTCTCCCTCACACTTTTCAAATCCATTTTCTAGTAGATAGGAATCTATCCTACTGTACCATGCTCTTGGCGCTTGCTTTAGCCCATAAAGATCTTTCTTCAACTTGCATACCTTGTGCTTTTGGCCTTTCTTTTCATAGCTGAGAGGTTGTTCAATGTAAACCTCTTCCATTAACACTCCGTTTAGAAATGTTGACTTCACGTCCATTTGGTAAACTTTCCACTTGCTTTGTGCTGCTATGGACAACACTGCTCTCACGGTTTCCATTCTGGCAACCGGTGCGAAAGTTTCCTCATAATCTATCCCGTGCTTTTGCTTATAGCCTTTGACAACAAGTCTTGCCTTGTGTCTTTCTATTTTTCCTTCAGCATTACTTTTGGTCTTGTAGACCCATTTAACACCAATTACATCTTTACCTTTTGGGAGTTCAACCAAATCCCAAGTTTTGTTTCTTTCTATGCCATTAACCTCCTCATCCATAGCTTCTATCCATTTCCTATCCTTGATAGCTTCTTCGAAATGAACAGGATCATCAATATGACAATATAAAACAAACAAAGAATTGATACCTTCATTTGTTATATCTTGTTCATAAATATCTTTCAAACTTCTAAACTTCTTACCTCTTTCAGTAGGTGTACAAATGCTTGAAGAAGCACTTGAATTTCCTCCTTATGGTGTGCTTGGAGAAGCACTTTCATTTCTCTTCAAGGGTGTGCTCTGCTGATCTTGTGTTGGTGCTACTGTTTGGAGATGTATTTCGGCCAACTCATCATCATTTTCATCATGAGATAAACAGTGTTTAACATTCACTGTTTTCTCTATGCTTCCATCTCAAGCTTCCTCTTCAATAAACTAAACATCCCTGCTCATAATAAACCTTTTGTTGGATGGGTTATACAACCTGTATGCCTTGGATTCCTCACTGTATCCAATGAAAATACATTTCTCCCCCTTGCTGTCCAACTTCTTCCTTAGCTGATCTGGAATGTGTGCATAAGCCACACATCCAAAAACCTTCATGTGTGTGACACTTTGCTTTGTGCCACTCCATGCCTCTTCCGGCACTTTGTTCATAACTGCTTTTGTAGGACACCTGTTCAAAATTTACACTGCACAATGTACATCTTCAGCCCAATAATCATTAGGCAAATGCTTGGCTTTTAGCATACTCCTCGCCATGTCCATTATGGTTCAGTTCTTCCTTTCGGCTACTCCATTTTGCTGCGGAGTATATCTAGTGGTAAACTGTTTATGAATACCATTTTCTCTACAAAATCATAGAAAATCTTTAGATATATACTCACCTCCTCTATCAGTCCTTAAGACTTTGATATGCAGCTCACTCTGGTTCTCAACAAGTGCTTTGAAATTGCAAATTTTTTCAAACACTTCACTTTTGTTTTTCAAAAAGTAAACCGAAGTTTTTCTTGTAAAGTCATCTATAAATGTTAACGCATAGTGGTTGTTAGCTAGTGATGGAGTCTGCATCAGTCCACATACATCTGAGTGGACAATATCTAAGGGTTCTTTTGCCCTTATGCTTTTCTCGGAAGGAAAACTTTCTCTGTGTTGTTTCCCCAAGATACAACCTTCACAAAGGCTGTCCGGTTTCTCTATCAATGGTAAACCACTTACCATTCCTTTTCTGTTCAACAAATTAAGACCTCCAAAGTTGAGATGTCCAAATCTCAAGTGCCATAACCAATTATCATATTTTGGTTCACTTTGGAATGTCTCCTATGCAACTGCTGCTTTCTCTTCATCATTTTGCAAATCTGCTCTCATTCTGAGAGGGAACATCCTGTTCCTTGTCATCTTTACTTCAGCAATACATTGTTTGCTGGGTGGTTTATCCATGATGGTACAAACATCATTATCAAAGAAAAAATTATACCCCTTATGGACAAGCTGTCCAATACTTAAGAGGTTACATTTAATTCCTAGAACATAATAAACATCTGCTATGGTTTTCTTTGCACCTAATCTTGTTAAAACATTTACATCTCCTTTTCCCATAACAGAAAATTTGCTATCAGTTCCTAGTGTGACTTATGACTTCACACTTTCATCTAACATAGAAAACATTGCTATGTTTCCTGTCATATGGTTACTACAACCGGAGTCTAGAAACCATAAATCCTCACTTTTCTCTTCAGCTATATTACAAGCTAAAAACAACTTCTTTTGATTGACATTTTCTATAGTGAAATTTGCACTAGTTCTACTTGCCATATCTTGCTACTTCTTTTTGCATTCATTTGCATAATGACCATATTTTTTACAATAATGACATTGGACATTGGATTTGTCATACCTCTGTCCTTGAGCATTTTGTTGACCACTCTGCTGGCTGTTGTCTTGGCCGTGGCTGTGATTTTCATTGTTGCACCTTCCATGTGAATGTGAAGGGCTATTTCTTCCACCTTTGTTTTGGCTTTTGCCTCTTCCTCTTCCTCTGCCTTGCCCTCTTCCTCTTCCGAAAGACATCTGGGTCTTAAAGGCATGTTCAAGAGATGAGTTTTCACTCCTACTCAATCTCTGTTCATGGGTCATCAGTGATGCATGTAGCTCATCAACTGAAAACTTTGTGAGATCTTTAGTCTCTTCTATGGTGGTGAAAATCACATCGAATCTTGAGGGTAAAATTCTCAAGAGTTTTTCAACAATTATTTTGTCTTCAAGGGTTTCTCCATAAGATCTTATTTGTGTGACCATTCCAATCACATGAGTGAAGAATGAGTCAATAGTATCTAACTCTTTCATACAGAGAGTCTCAAAGTCTCTCCTTAGCAACTGTAGTTTTGCTGTCTTCACTTTCTCCATGCCTTGATAGGCTGTCATGAGAGTTTCCCATCCTTCTTTGGATCTCTTAGCTGCTGCTATCCTTGGAAACACACTCTCATGCACTGCTTGATACAATAAGAAAATAGCCTTGGCATCTTTCTTCTTATTGCTCTTCAATATCTCTCTTTCTGCCTGAGTTAACATATTAAACTCAAGTTCATCTACTGGCTCTTCAAAGCCTTCCTCGACAAATTCCCATAAGTCTTGGGAGACAAATAATGCTCTCATAGTTATTGACCAGTAGTCATAATTTTTCCCATTAAATTGTGGGAGATGGATATTTCCCATACCCATGCCAGTGCTGGCTCCAGCCATTTTGCACTCTTAACTATGATTCAAAAAACACTTGACTGTGTATATAAAATGACTGATTGTTCTGCAACAGTAACACAAAAACTGTATAGAGAAATACCTTTGGATTCTTCTTGTCTGAGTCTTCACACTGCTGGAGAAGCTGCTGCAACAAAGAACTCCTTTCCTTCAACTTATTTGATCTTCAAATAGCCTGGAATAGCTCCGATACCATGTTGAAATTTCTGAGAAATTCCAAAATAACAATGAAGAGAATAAACTCCCTTCTTTTAACACAGAGAAATTAAAATATTTCTCACTGAAACAGAGTTTCAACTCATAAAACAAACTTTTATTCCATAAAAAATGTTGTTACAAATTCTTCCTCTAACAGAGGGATTTACAAAATATGATTGACTGCTACAGACGCAGTGCTTCTCAAAAACAAATCTCTCTCTCTCTCTCTCTGAAAAATACGTTGCTGTGTATTTTCCAATTCTGCACTACTGTGCTTACAAAACGACACTGTTTTGTGTACAATACAAAAACATTGTATTTTGCCTCACGGGCCTTTGCTCTTTATATATGCCGCCGCACATATTAAAACATATAAAACAATAAACAAAACATATAAATAAAATAGCCAACTGACTGTCGGGCCCACCACCATAGCGCATCGCGCATAGCGCATTGAATGCGCGATCAAACAAAAAAAACTTCTGAATTTGCAATTTCGCGATGTTGCGATGAGATCGCATCGCAAACATCTGCGATCAAACATATGGCGGAACATATATATAACATGCGGTTGTGCGATCATGCGATGGTGCAACGATCGCACATCGCAATTTCAACGAAACTCTGGTGATGGGCGGAGGGTGATTGTTGTAATATGCGATATGCGATTTATGCGATGGCACAACCATCGCACATCGCAGATTTCCATATCAACAAGACACTTTGTTCTTCAAAACTGGAAGCTACGCTCTGCGATCTGCTCTAAAGCATTTAAGTGGTAGGGACCACTTGTCTAGCCTCTTAAGATATTTAAGTCCTCCACCTGTTTTAAAACAATTTCATTCATTTTTAGTTGTTGAGGGCTTTAAACGCCCGCAAATACTGTCGTAAATAAATCTGTTCTTCCATGCTGTGAAGCCACGAAAGTCTTCGGCATTCAAATCTGCTGATAAAAATCGGCTACCGCCTTGATAAAATATCAAAGGGATCAAAATCTCATTTACTCTTTACTGCACATGTGTGATTTCCAATCCTTTTGAAATTTGTTCAAGATTGCCGACAACCACCTTAGCCTTGGCTTCAATGTGCCGCGGATCTTTCACTTCTGCAATTACTGCTGGTTGACTTCAGCAGTTGGAATTAATTTCCAACAGAATGAAGCCTATAATATAGCCTGCAATATTGCAGAGCAAGCTCTTTCATCGATTAGAACAACCTTCGCTTTCGTTGGAGAGAATAGGACAGTGACCAAGTTCTCTAATGCCCTTAATGTAACTGTAAAACTTGGGCTTAAGCAAGGTCTTGTCAAAGGGTTGGCAGTCGGAAGTGGAGTGAACTTCTGTATCTGGGCGTTTAAGGCTTGGTACGGTAGCACATTGGTTATGTCTCATGGTGGAAGCGGGGGTTAGATTTACGCGACTACTGCTTGCTTACTGTTTCTATAATTGATCATAGAATGGCAAGTTTACCTCATTTTTGGAAGTTCGATCAAAATTTCTGGAATCACTGTTGCAATTTACCTCATTGTCGGGAGTTGGATCAAAATTTCTGGTGTCAGTGGTGTGGATGAAGAACTATAGGGACTTCGCTTCAGGATGTTAAATACTTTTCAGAAGCACTTGTTGCTGACAAACGCATCTTTGATATGATCGATAGAAAACCAATTATTGATTGGGAAGATACAAAGGGGGAAATACTTCAAGAGATCAACGGTGAAATTGAATTCAAAAATGTGGAGTTTGCAGATCCATCTCAACCAGAGTCCAATATATTTAACAATTTTTGTCTAACCATTAGTGCAAGCAAGACCGTTGCATTGGTAGGAGGAAGCAGGTGAGGGAAATCTACGGTCGTGGCGCTGATAGAGAGGTTCTATCATCCGCTCGCTCGAGATATTTTTTTGGATGGAGTGAACACTATGGCCTTAAAATTGAAATGGTTCCATCCCTGATTGGACTAGTAAGTCAACGTTGGAAATATTGAACAAAATAAGACACAGAATGCATTACCCACAACATAGAGAAAGCACAAATAATGTGGAAATAATAGTCAAACATAGATAGACAACCAATTACATAGAAAAGAGATTTTATTCAATTCTTCTCTATTTCAACTCATTTCATTCTCTTGAAAACGTATAAGAAATTACACATGTTTTATACAAAATGGCCGAAGCCTAAAAGTTTAAAGCAATTCAATGCAGGATCACACGTTTAACAAAAAAATCGTTCTTGGCTCTGTCTCGCTGGTTATACACAAAAGCACGTACACAGAACACAAAACACCAAACCTGAAAATTCTTGCAATGCGGTTCAGAAAGCACATCACATCCGGCGCTTCATCACTTCATCGCACATCAACGATCTTAACATTTAGAAAATTTGCGATACGAGAAACTTTGCGATGGGTAGTGTGACGTGGTACATCGCATCTCATCAGAAACATAATAATCTGTGGGCTCTATTCGTTAACTCCTGAGCTTTCCAACGTGTGATCTACGTTATCCTCTTGAGCTTGACACGTGCCCCCTTTGCCATCGCATCGCAAACAAATCAAAATAACTTGCAGGTAGCTCTTAAATTTAAAACTTATAACTTGCGAAGTGAAGGCTGCGGGTGCTAAAGTGGTGGTAAGTGCAGTAAATTTTTGAGGTGGGTCTCGCCAGATCACATCGACAGAAACTTAGTTTCGGCAGAAGCCTTAGGGGTTAAAACTTAAATCCTACGAAGTGTGGGTGGCGATGTGAAAAACTTGGTGAGTGCGAAATGTGTAAATGAAATGAAATGGTGGAATAAAAAGGATTTCATGGTTTTACAATTGTGGTGGAGGTAAGTGTGGGTCCTGCTAATATCGCATCAACGGAAATTTAAGTTTGGCGAAAGGCTTAAAGGTTAAAACAAAATTTTTGCGAAGGCGAAGTTGCGAGAAACGGTAAGTAAATGTGGCAGGTTGGAAATAAATGGAGAGTGTGGGCTTGCAGGTACTCTGTTTGATTTTGCGTGAACGCCTTCGAATTTTTGAAGACTAAGGCTTGTCCTTCCTATAAAAAAATTTCAATTTAGTGTGGGCTGCTGCCACTTCTTATTCATGGCAGTGGTTGGAGTAATTGCAACACTCCCTCTTAATCATAACTGCTGCCATCCCAAACATTGTCTGAGATAAACAAAACTTTTCTGTCCCAATGGCTTTGTGAGGATATCAACAAATTGTTCCTCTGGCCTACAATACTACAAAACAATTTCACCATTGTTAACCAATTCCCTTATCAAATTATACTTTGCATCAATATGTTTTGTTCTATTGTGGAAAATAGAATTATTTGACAATGCAATTGCTAAGTTGTTATCACAACAAATTGTGGTTTCTTTGTCTTGTTCATGACAAATCTCTCAGCATCTTTCTCATCCAAACTGCTTGACATGCTACTACATATTCAACTTTTGTTTTTGATAATGAAACGATTGGCTTCTTATTGGAAGCCCATGAAAGGGCTTTTGATCCCAAATGAAAGAGATATTCTGATGTGTTCTTTCTATCATCTACATTTCCAGCCCAATCACTGTCAATGTAACCAATCAACTTAAATTTATCAGATGTAGAGTATAGAACACCATACTCATTTGTTCTATTTACATACCTTAATATTCTCTTGTCTACTTGCCAATGTGTCTCCTTGGGTGTCTCCATGAATCTAGATATCAAACTTATTGCATACATTATTTCAGGCCTAGTCGCAGTCAAATACATTACACTGCCAACCATGCTCTTGTACAATGTCAGATTTACATTCTTGTTGCAATATTCCTTGCTCAACTTCAACCCCATGATAGTTGGAGTTGTTACTTCCTTGTTGTTCTACATATTGAACCTCTTTAAAAATTCTTCAACAAATTTTGCTTGGGAGATAAAAATCCCCTTTTATGTTTGCTTTACTTCTATGCCCAAAAAATATCTCAATAAACCCAAGTCAGTCATTTCAAATTTACTCTCCATGACTACTTTAAAATCAACAATGAGAAAAATATCATTGCCTGTGAAAATCAAATCATCTACATATAAAACAATAATAATAATTTTATTGTCATTTTCTTTGATGTAGAGTGTGGGTTCACCATCACACTTTTCAAACCCATTTTCCACCAGGTAAGCATCAATCCTATTGTACCATGCTCTTGGTGCTTGATTCAGCGCATAAAGAGCTTTCTTCAACTTACACACATTGTGTTTTTGGCCTTCTATCTCGTAGCCAAAACGTTTTTCAACATACACCTCCTCTTTCAACACTCCATTCAAGAATTTTGACTTGACATCCATTTGATAAACTTTCCACTTCTATTGTGCTACTATGGACAACAATGTCCACACTGTCTCCATCCTTGCAACTGGTTTCCTCATAGTCTCTTCCTTGTTGCTGCTTGTAGTATTTGACAACAATTCTTGCTTTGTGTCTTTCTATATTTCCTTCAATATTGCTCTTGGTCTTATAGACCCATTTCACTCCAATAAATTCTTTTCCTTGTGGGAGGTTCACTAAATCTCATGTGTCATTCTTTTCTATTGCTCCTATGTCTTCATTCATTTCTTCAATCCACTTCTATTCTTTTACTGCATCTTAAAAATGGATTGGATCATCAACATAACAAAATAAAGCAAATAAATAATTCATAACAAGATTACTATTTACTTCTTCTTGCTCATAAATTTCATTTAAATTTTTGAATCTTGGTCTTCTTGTATTTGCTCAAGATGTGCTTGGAGTTGCACTTGAACTCGAGGGAGTTTTTGATCCCTGTGGTGTACTTGGAGAAGAACTCCGTTGGTTACGCACTGTTTCTCTATTTCTTGCTTGTGGCGTGCTCTATTGATCTTGTGTAGGTGGAGGAGGAGGCACTGTTGAGGAATTATTTTCTGCAATAAATTCCTCTTTAACTTCATGTGAAATACATGTCTTCACATTCATTGTCTTGTCTAAAATTCCATCGCAAGATTCTTCTTCAGTGAACTGAACGTCTCTGCTAATTATTACCTTCTTGGTTGATGGATTATAGAGCTTGCAGGCCTTGTATTCATCATTGTATCCAATAAATTTACACTTCTCTCCCTTGTTGTCCAACTTCTTCTTTAACTGATTTGGGATATGTGCATATGCCAGACATTCAAACACTCTCATGCGAGTAACAAATTTCTTTGTTCCAATCCATGCTTCTTCTGGAACTCTGTTCATAACATCTTTGGTTGGACATCTATTTAAAATATAAGCTGCACAATTAAAAACTTCCGCTCAATACTCATCTAGAAAATGCTTTTCCTTCAACATACTCCTTACCATGTCCATGATGGTCCTATTCTTTCTTTCTGCTACACCATTTTGCTGAGGTGTATACCTTGTGGTAAACTACTTGTGTATTCCATGCTCCCTGCAGAAACGTAGGAAGTCTTTGGAGATATATTTTGCACCTCTGCCAGTTCTCAACACTTTTATGTAGCATTGACTTTGCTTCTCAACAAGAGCTTTGAAGTGTTAGAACTATTCAAACTCTTCACTTTTTCGTTTTAAAAGATAAACCCATGTCTTTCTTGTGTAATCATCTATAAATGTCAAAAGTTAATGACTGCCAACTAATGATGGCGTTTTCATTAGTCCACATAGATCTAAGTGGAAAGTCTCTAAAGGTGCCTTTGCCCTTATACTCTTTCCTACTGGAAATGATTCTCTGTGTTTTTTGTCCAAGATGCAACCTTCACATAGGCTGTATGGTTTCTCTATGAGTGGTAATCCCTTTACCATCTATTTTCTGTGCAACAAATTTAACCTTCGAAATTAAGATGTCCAAATATCAAATGTCGTAACTAGTTCTCATCTTTCATTTCTTCTTGAAAGAAATATTTTGTGACCGCTACTATAAAAATTCCTTCAAGCTTGTTCTGATCTTGAGAAGAAACATCCTATTGCTTATCATATGCACTTTTGCAATGACCTGTCTACTTTGAGGTATATCCATGATTGTGCACACATCATTCTTAAAAAAACATTGTAGCGCTTATTCATGAGATTTTAAATGCTTAGAAGGTTACATTTCAGGCCAGGCACATAATATACATCTGACACAAACTTCTTATCTCCCTTCTTTGTCAGTATTTTTACTCTTCCTTTCCCCATGATAGAGAATTTACTAGCATTCCTCATTGCCACTTCAAATTTCACACTCTCACTGAGATTGGAAAACATTGCTATGTTTCGATTCATATGGTTACTACAACCTGAATCTAAGAACCATACATTTTTTTTTTCATGTGCTACATTACAAGTTAAAAGCACATTACCATGGTTCTGATTTTCTTTTGTGAAATTTACACTAGGTTTATTACTCATGTCATTTTGCTTCTTTCTACATTCATTGGTATAATGCCCATACTTTTTGCAATAATGACATTGGACTTGAGATTTATCATACCTCCATCCCTATGTTTGATTTTGGCTCGAGGCTTTTCTTGGATTCTAATTTTTGCCCCTTCCACTTGTGCTTGTCGGGTTGCTTCTTCCACCTCTGTGTGTTCTTTTTCTTCTTCCTCGGTAGTTTGATCTTCCTCAACCTCTACCTCGACCAAAAGAAATTTTTGTCTTGAATTCATGCTCGAATGAGGAGTTCGTTGCTATGTTCAGTCAATGCTCATGTGACATCAGTGATGCACGAATCTCATCCACTAAAAATTGTGAGAGATCATTTGTCTCTTATATCGCCACTACTATGGCATCAAATCTTGATGGTAGACTTCTTAACACTTTCTCCACTATTCTTATTTCCCCAAGTGTCTCTCCATGAGACTTGATTTGGGTAACAAACCCAATCACATGTGTGAATAATGAGTCTATGCTATCAGACTCTTTCATGCAAAGAGTCTCAAAATCTCTCGTCAACATTTCAAGTTTTGTTGTCGTTACTTTTTCCATACCTTGGTAGGTTGTCTAGAGGGTTTCCCATGCCTCTTTAGACTTTGATGCAGCTGCAATCCTTGGGAAAATACTCTCGTGTACTAGTTCAAAAATAAAGAAGAGGGCTTTGGAGTCATTCTTTTTATTTCTTTCAACAAATCTCTTTGTGCTTGTGTCAAAGCATTAAGTGTTGCTGCATCTACTAGTTCTTGGAAACCATTATCCACCAGCTCCCAAATATCTTGTGAAACAAACAGGGCCTTCATTGTAATGGCCCAATAATCATAATTCTTACCATTGAACTGTGGTAATTGTGGATTCATTAGGCTTGTGTCTGCTGCTACCATCTTGACTGTGTAAAAAAAAAAACTTTCTCACTACTGGAGACTTTTGCTTCTACAAACAATCTTACATCTTCTTCAGTAAAGAGAGCCCATTCTTTCACTGAGAACATAGACCTGCTATGATACCATGTTGAAAATATTGAACAAGAAAATACACAGAGGAATGTGTTCCCCCACAACACAGAAAATGAACAAATAATGCAGATATAACAGTCAAACACAGACAGACACTGAATTACAAAAAAGAGGAAATTTAATTAAATATTCTCTATTTCAATTCATTTCATTCTCTTCAAAACATATGATAAATTACACATGTTTTATAAAAAATGGTCAAAGCCTGAGCGTTTAAAGAAATTCAATGTGGTATCGGATGTTTAACAACAAAATCGTCCTTGGCTCTATCTAGCTAGTTATACATGAAAACTCGTACACATGACACAAAACAGCGGACCTAAAAATTCATGTAGTGCATTTTAGAAATAACATCACATGCAATGCTTCATCGCTTCATCGCACATCAATGATATTAACATTTAGCATATGTGCGATACGAGGAAATATTAAACTTTGGGATGTGCGATGTGATGTGGCACATCACATTGCATCCAAAACATAATAACTTGCAGGCATTATTCATTAATTCCTGAGCTTTGCGACGTGCAATCTGTGCTATCCTGATGAGCTTGACACATGCCCCCTTTGTGATCACATCCCAAACAAAACAAAATAACTTGCGGACAACTCTTAAATTTAAATCTTATAACTTGCGAAGTGCAGGCTACAGGCGCTAAAGCACTGGTAAGTGCGGTAAAGTTTTGAGGTGGGTCTCGCCAGATCGCATTGGCGAAAACTTAGTTTTGGCAGAAGTCTTAAGGTTTAAAACTTAAATCCTACGAAGTGCGGGCGACAATGTGAAAAATTTGGTAAGTACGAAATTTGTAAATCAAAGGAAATGGCGGAATACAAAATATTTCATGGTTTTGAAAATGTGGTGGAGGTAAGTGTTGGTTCTGTCGCTATCGACGGAAGTTTAAGTTTGGCGAAAGGCTTAAAGGTTAAAAAAATTATTTTTCTAGCACAAGTTGCAAGCAATGGTAAGTAAATGTGACAGGTTGGAAATAAATGCATAGTGTGGGATTGCAGGTACTCTGTTTGATTTTGCATGAATGCCTTCGAATTTTTGAAGATTAAGGCTTGTACTTCCTACACAAAAAATTTAGTTCAGTGTGGGTTGCTGCCACTTATTATTCATGGAAGTGGTTGGAGTAATTACAACACTCCCCCTTAATCACAATTGCCACCATCAATCATTCCCAGACATTTTATGAGCTAAACAAAAATTCTCTATTCCAATGGCTTTGTGAGGATATCAACAAACTGTTCCTCTGACCTGCAATGCTACAAAAAGATTTCACCATTTTTAACCAATTTCGTTATAAAATGATACTTTGCATAAATATTATTTGTTCTCTTATGGAAAATAACATTCTTTGAAAATGAAATTGCTAATATGTTATCACAATAAGTTGTGATTCCTTTGTCTTGTTCATGACATAAATCTCTCAGCATCCTTCTCATCCAAACTGCTTGACATGCTGCTACATATTCAGTTTATGCTGTTGATAATGAAACTATTGGCTGCTTCTTGGAAGCCCATGAAATTGCTCCCGATCCCAAATCAAAGAAATACTCTGATGTGCTCTTTCTTTCATCTACACTTCCAGTCCAATCACTTTCAGTGTAACCAATCAACTTAAATTTATCAGATGCGGAGTATAGAGCACCATACTCATTTGTTCCATTTACATACCTCAATATTCTCTTGTGTGCTTGCCAATGTGTTTTCTTAGGTGTCTCCATGAATCTAGATATCAAACTTACTGCATACATTATTTCAGGCCTAGTTGCAGTCAAATACATTACACTGCCAACCATGCTCCTGTACAATATCAGATTGACATTCTTGCTACAATCTTCCTTGCTCAACTTCAACCCCATGACAGTTGGAGTTGCTGCTGCTTTGTTGTTCTACATATTGAACCTCTTTAAAAATTCTTCAACATATTTTACTTGGGAGATAAAAATCCCCTTTTCTGTTTGCTTTAATTCCATGCCCAAAAAACATCTCAATAAACCCAAGTCAGTCATTTCAAATTCACTCTTCATGACTGCTTTAAAATCACCAATGAGAGAAACATCATTACCTGTGAAAATCAAATCATCTACATATAAAACAAAAATAATAATTTTACTGTCATTTTCTTTGATGTAGAGTGTGGGTTCACCATCACACTTGTCAAACCCATTTTCCACCAGGTAAGCATCAATCCTGCTATACCATGGTCTTATTGCTTGATTAAATCCATAAAGAACTTTCTTCAACTTACACACTTTTTGTTCTTGGCCTTCTATGTCATAGCCAGGAGGTTGTTCAACATACACCTCCTCTTTCAACACTCCATTAAATAATGTTGATTTCACATCCATTTGATAAAATTTCCACTTTTGTTGTGCTACTATGGACAACAATTTCCACACTGTCTCCATCCTTGTAACAGGTTTCCTGATAGTCTCTTCCTTGCTGCTGCTTGTAGCATTTGACAACAAGTCTTGCTTTGTGCCTTTCTATCTTGCCTTCAATGTTGCTCTTGGCCTTATAGACCCATTTCACTCCAATAACTTCTTTTCCTTGTGGGAGGTTCACTAACTCCCACGTGTCATTCTTTTCTTTCACTCCTATGTCTTCATTCATTGCTTCAACCCACTTATCTTCTGTTACTGCATCTTCAAAATGGATTGGATCATCAACATGAAAAAATAAAGAAAATAAATAATTTAGAACAATATTACTATTTACTTCTTCTTGCTCGTAAATTTCATTTAAATTTCTGAATCTTGGTCTTCTTGTATTTGTTGAAGATGTGCTTGGAGTTGCACTTGAACTCGAGGGAGTTGCGGATCCATGTGGTGTGCTTGGAGAAGAAATTCCTTGGTTTTTCACTGTTGCTCTATTGCTTGGTTACGTCGTGCTCTATTGAGCTTGTGTAGGTGGAGGAGGAGGCACCATTGAGGAATTATTTTATGCAATAAATTCCTCTTTATCTTCATGTGAAATACATGTCTTCACATTCACTGTCTTCTCTAAAATTCCATCCCAATATTCTTCTTCAATGAACTAAACATATCTGCTAATTATTACCTTCTTGGTTGATGGATTATAGAGCTTGTAGGCCTTGTATTCATCACTATATCCAATAAATATACACTTCTCTCCCTTGTTTTCCAACTTCTTCTTTAATTGGGATATGTGCATATGCCAGACATCCAAACACTCTCATGTGAGTAACAAATTTCTTTGTTCCAATCCATGCTTCTTCTAGAACTCTGTTCATAACATCTTTGGTTGGACATCTATTTAAAATATAAGTTGCACAATTGAAAAATTACACCCAATACTCATTTGGAAATTGCTTTTCCTTCAACATACTCCTTACCATGTCCATGATGGTCCTATTATTTTTTTCTGCTACACCATTTTGCTAAGGTGTATACCTTATGGTAAAATACTTGTGTATTCCATGCTCCCTGCAGAAACGTTGGAAGTCTTTGGAGATATATTCTCCACCTCTGCTAGTTCTCAAGACTTTTATGTAGTGTCCACTTTGCTTCTCAACAAGAGCTTTGAAGTCTTAGAACTGTTCATGCACTTCACTTTTCTATTTTAAAATGTAAACCATGTCTTTATTGTGTAATTATCTATAAATGTCAAAACGTAATGACTGCCAGCTAATGATGGCGTTTGCATTAGTCCACATAGATCTGAGTGGACAATCTCTAAAGGTGCCTTTGACCTTATACTCTTTCCTGCTGGAAATGATTCTCTGTGTTTTTTTCCCAAGATGCAGCCTTCACATAGGATTTCTGGTTTCTCTATGAGTGGTAATCCCTTTACCATCTCTTTTCCGTGCAACAAATTTAAACCTTTGAAATTGAGCTCTCCAAATCTCAAATGCCATAACTAGTTCTCATATTTCATTTCTTCTTGAAAGACTTCTTGTGTGACTGCTACTACAACACCTCCTTCCTTCAAGCTTGTTCTGATCTTGAGAAGAAACATCCTATTTCTTGTCATATGCGCTTTTTCCATGCCCTGTCTACTTGGAGATATATCCATGATTGTGCACACATCATTATTAAAAAAACATTGTAGCCCTTATTCACGAGATTTCTAATGCTTAGAAGGGTTCATTTCAGGCCAGGTAGATAATAGACATCCGACACAAACTTCTTATCTCCCTTCTTTGTCAATGTTTTTACTCTTCCTTTCCCTATGATAGAGAATTTACTATCATTCCCTGTTTCCACTTCAGATTTCACACTCTCACCGAGATTGGAAAACATTACTATGTTTCCAGTCATATGGTTACTACAACTTGAATCTAAGAACCATACATCTCTGTTTTTTTTCTTGTGCTACACTAAAAGTTAAAACCACATTACCATGGTTCTGATTTTCTTTTGTGAAATTTACACTAGGTTAATTACTCATGTAATTTTTCTTATTTCTACATTCATTGGCATAATGCCCATACTTTTTGAAATAATGACATTGGACTTGAGATTTATCATAGCTCCATCCCTATGCTTGATTTTTTCTTGAGCCTTCACTTGATTCTGATTTCTACCCCTTCAATTTGTGCTTGCAGGGCTGCTTCTTCCACCTCTGTGTGGGATTTTTCTTCTTCCGCGGTAGTTTGATCTTCCTCAACCAAAAGAAATTGTTTTCTAGAATGCATTATCCAATGAGGAGTTCATTGCTTTGTTCATTCTATGCTCATGCGACATTAGTGATGCATGAATCTCATCCACTAAAAATTGTGAGAGATCCTTTGCCTCTTCTATGGCCACTACTATGGCATCAAATCTTGATGGTAGAATTCTTGACACTTTCTCCACTATTCTTATTTCCTCAAGTGTCTCTCCATGAGACCTGATTTGGGCAACCAACTCAATCACATGTGTGAATAATGAGTCTATGCTATTAGACTCTTTCATGCAAAGAGTTTCAAAATCTCTCATCAACATTTGAAGTTTTGTTGTCTTTACTTTTTCCATACCTTGGTAGGTTGTATGGAGGGTTTCCCATGCCTCCTTAGACTTTGTTGCTACTGCAATCCTTGGGAAAATACTCTCGTGTACTGCTTGGAAAATATAGAGGAGGGCTTTGGAGTCCTTCTTCCTATTTGCTTTCAACAAATCTCTTTGTGCTTGTGTCAAAGCATTAAGTATTTCTGCATCTGCTAGTTCTTGGAAACCATTATCCACCAACTCCCAAATATCTTGTGAAACAAACAGGGCCTTCATTGTAATGGCCCAATAATCATAATTCTTACCATTGAATTGTGGTAATTGTGGATTTTTCAGGCTTGTTCCTGCTGCTGCCATCTTGATTGTGCAAAAAACAACTTTCTCAGCGTTGGAGACTTCTGCTTCTACAAACAATCTTGCATCATCTTTAGTAAAGAGAGTTTGTTCTTTCACTGAGAGCATAGACTTGCTATGATACCATGTTGAAAATATTGAACAATACAATACATAAAGGAATCAATTCCCCCATAACACAGAGAATTAACAAATAATGTGGATATAACAGTCAAACACAGATAGACAGTGAATTACACAAAAGAGGAAATTTAATTAACTCTTCTCTATTTCAATTCATATCATTATCTTCAAAACATATGAGAAATTACACATGTTTTATACAAAATGGTTGAAGCCTAAGCGTTTAAAGTAATTCAACGCGGTATAGGATGTTTAACAAAAAATTGTCCTTGGCTCTATATGGCTGCTTATACATGAAAACCTGTACAATAAACACAAAACATCGGACCTAAAAATTCATGCAATGCACTTCAGAAAGCACATCGTGTCTGATGCTTCATCGCTTCATCGCACATTAGCGATACAACCATTTAGCATATGTGTGATATGGGAAAACATTAAAATTTGGGATGTGCAATGGATGTGGCACATCACATTGCATCCAAAACATAGTAACCTGCGGGCGTTATTTGTTAACTCATGAGCTTTGCGACGTACGATCTGCACTATCCTCTTGAGCTTGAAACAAGCCCCCTTTGCGATCACATCCCAAACAAAAAAAATAACTTGTGGGCGGCTCTTAAAGTTAAAACTTATAACTTGTGAAGTTCAGGCTACAGGCGTTAAAGCGGTGGTAAGTGCGGTAAAGGTTTGAGGTGGGCCCAGCAATATTGCATTAGTGAAAGCTTAGTTTCGACAGACGCCTTAAAGGTTAAAACTTAAATCCTTCGAAGTGCGGGCGAGGATGTGAAAAACTTGGTAAGTGTAAAATTTGTAAATCAAAGGAAATGGTAGAATACAAAGGATTTCATGGTTTTGAAAATGCGATGGAGGTAAGTGTGAGTCCTGTCGATATCGCATCGGTGGAAGTTTAAGTTTGGTGAAAGGCTTAAAGGTTAAAAAAAATATTTTTCCGGTGCAAAGTTGTGGGCAACGGTAAGTAAATGTGGCAGGATGGAAATAAACGTAGAGTGTGATCTTGCAGGTACTCTGTTTTATTTTGCATGAATGCCTTCGATTTTTTTAATACTAAGGCTTGTCCTTCCTGCGCAAAAAAATTAATTCAGGGTGGGTTGCTGCCACTTCTTATTCATGGAAGTGGTTGGGAGTTATTCCAACATCAATAACCTACACTTTTCACTACATCAATCAAAGAGAACATTCTATTCGGGAAGGAAGGAGCCAGGGAAGGAGGGAGCCAACATGGATGCACACAATTTCATCTGATAAATACCAGATGGTTATGACACACAAGTAAACATTATCTTTTCTTTCTCACCATCCATTTCTGGAAAGTGCAGTCGCTTTCAATTTCCTTTCATGTGGGCAATATAGGTGGGTGAGCGCAGAGTGCAGATGTCGGGAGGGAAAAAGCAATGTATAGCTATTGCAAGAGCTCTGATCAAAGATCCTCATCTACTTCTTCTGGATGAGGCCACAAGTGCTCTCGATGTAGATTTGGAGAAGGTTTTTTAGGATTCTCTAGAGCAAGCATCAGTAAGAAGTACAACTATTGTAGTCACTCATTGCCTCTCCACCATCCGCAATGCAGACATGATCGCGGTGGTTCAAAATGGTCATATGATCGAGATAGGTAAGCATGAAGATTTGATCTATAAACCCAATGGAGCATATGCCAGTTTAATGCACCTGCAACAGGCTGTGACAGATAAGCCAGAGGAGGGATTCGAATGCCCCACTATACTAGACCAATATTTGATATCAATGAGCACCCTTAGTAGATCGATTTAAAACGTGTCCGTATCAGTCCAACGAGAACTGGTAGATGAACATAAGCTTTTGTTCGCCCCTTCATTCTGTCGAATCTTTCTTTTAAATGCTTCAAAATGGAAGCATGCTCTATTAGGCTATGCAGGAGCCTTACCTTTTGAAGCAGTTCAACCTGTCTAAACATTCTTCGTTGGGGAATATGTATCTATATTTTTTCTCGATGAATATGGCCAAATCAAATCCAAAATCAAAGTATCTAACTCCATTTTCTGGCCCTGGGAGTAATATCGCTCTTAGTGAACCTGCTGCAACATTACGATTTTGCAGCTATGGTGCAATATCTAACAAAAATAATTCGAGAGCGGATGTTGTCCAATATCCTTACATTCTAGGTTGGATGGTTTGACAAGGATGAGAATTTTAGCGGAGCTATTTTCTCCAGACTCGCAAGGGAGGATAATGTGGCAAGAACCTTACCTAAATGTTTTAATATTTGTAATAATTTTGGGGATTGCGTTACATTTTTCTAATGATTTTAATGCTCTATTCGTTTTAAAGGTGAGATCCCTGGTTGGAGATCGTATATCATTACTGGTACAAAATTCGTCGGCTATGATAGTAGCCTTCTCGATGGGTTTGATTTTAGCATGGCTTCTTGCACTTGTACTTGGCTTAATATAAAAATTTGGATACAGAAGAAGCTCAATACTAAATAATTAATGTCATAATTAATTATTTTTCATTTTAATATATAAAATCATAAAAATTATAGTGAAATAGTTTTTATTTTAAAATATAATTAAAATTAAAAAAAAATTATACATTTGAGCTCACAAATTTTAACAATTTCAAATTAGTAAGCACATGTATTAAGGATTTGGTTTTTTATAAGTTGGGAGTTGGGTTTTTATATTTCCATATGTTATATCGAGTTGTAAATTTGTAATTATTATTATTTTTAATTATTGAGAAAAGATAAAAGAGAGTATTTTAATAGCTCAAGTTACAAATTAAAATTAGTTATGGATTATGGGAAAAGGAATTAATTAAAAGTGACTAACGAAAAGAAATATTATAAATGGAAGAAAAATTCCCATGGTATTTGAATGATCCATGGTATTATGATAGTCTATAACTATTAAAGGACATGAGAGTTCATTGTATAGGCATGTATTTTGGAATTATTTCATTGTTGTTGTTGGGTTGAGATCTTGTAGCTTGTCAAGGTGAAAGCCTATATTATGTAGAGGGTTAGCTTCTATGACCAATGGTCTAGCCTATTATTGTTGTAAAGAGATTGTTTGGTATTAAATGATATAACATAGCCACTCAAAGAGGAGTTATTCATGATATTATTCATTGACGTTTATAAAAATCAAGATTTTGGAACAATGGCTGGAAGGATGAAGCAACACACAAATGAAAATCGAGGAATCTAGCGAGAGGATATTTTTCTACTTTATCTATTTGTGAGGTTAAATGGTTGGTGTTTTACAATGGAATTTGTCTATACACTTCCCAATTATTGATTTTAAATCAGTCAAATTCTGGACCAGAATTATTATGTTCTTTTCCTGAAGAAATTTAATAGAATAATTTCTACGAAATTTAAATATATTTAAAAAGGGATACTACAATGGTGTTGAATCTAGTTTTCATGGCATCGTGAGGGATTTAGTAGTGGAAGGATTATCACCTGCTTCCGAAGAAAAAAAATTTAATGTAGGTTGAAACCATAGATAAGTATTATTTCCAGGTCGATATCGTGGCTATGGAATCAATTAAATATGGAATATTTACTAATATATTATGCAGGTTGCAGGGTCCAAGGTTAAATTTTGTTGAAGTAGAATTCCTCTCTTTGTAGAGATTGAGCATTCTCAAATATTGGGGTCGAGTTGCTCATATTACTAGGGTTTCCAAGATGAATTTTATAAAGTCTGTTTGGGTTGAGTTAGTAAGAATATGAGATCATGAATTTGTTAAAAATATTGTGACTGACCTCTACAGTTTGATAGGGCAAAAATCAATGGTTTCTCCTAGAGTAAAGTTACCCTAACTGCCAAAGCCAAATATACCTTGTAGCCAAGTTCCCCTGAGTATTGAAGGAATACTTTTCCTGTTGTTTTCTATTGAATACAAGGCCATTATTTGAAGAAGAATTTCATTTTTAATTGAGGCTGATTTTTCCCAAGTTGAGTGATTTTAAATTGCTAAGTGGGAGGGAAAAATTATTAGAGAAAAAGGGGACTAAAATTCCTACCCATGGTGATTGGAAATGAGAATAAATTTTATACTTATTTGAGAAAGAATTTTCCCTAATCGAGAAGCTATAAATCACTCATTGTGAATGGGTTGATTTATTAGAAAGAATGGGGGGTCAAAATCACTGTACATCGAGGGTGAGGATTGACCGAAATTAGTACAACATGGAAATTGTTCTGATAAAGCCGAGGTTTGCACCCATTACATTGATTTGAAAGACAAATTTATAAGCATGGAGGTCGAATTTTTTCCTTAGATTCACACAAAATATGGAGAAAAATTTATGTTTCTCTGGGTCAAACGTATAATTGAAACCCATAGTAGTAAGTGAAATTGTCACCATATTATGGAAAACAATTTTCTGAAGGATTTTTCCAGGTTTAGTCGTAGAGATTCATGGAACAATTATTTTGAAGAATTCATTCAATGAAATAACAGTTGTAGCTTAATCTCTCAATTTTCATTTGATTTAATTAGTGGTGATTTGTAGCGGTGTAAATTCCAACATTTTATTTCCATAAACAAACCTTTGAATTTCTATGGTGATTTTCGAGCAAAAAATTATTGCATAGAATTTTTTAAACAAGGCCTTCAACACTCTGAGGGATTTTTTGGAATGGTTGTTAACATATTGAGCAGTAATGGAAAGGGGAAACCATAATATCCCTTCAAATTGCTAAAGAGGAATTTGAAAATTTTCAAGATTATTGGCTCATGGATGCTAGATGGAACCAAGCCTTAGAAGGTCTCACACATACCATAAATAAATTTGGAGGAGGGAAGAAAGAATTTAGAAATATTTAAATGTGTTCTTTGGGTAAAGTCATTCTTATGGATAAAAGAACAATACAAATCAACAAATTTTTCTCTTCAACAAAAGTAGGTCAGTGATCTGTAGAAAGAAAAAGATGTGGCAAATATTCTCTTAATTGGAGGAGTTGGATACATGCTTGTCAAAAGTAGTCCAGTCTAATTGGATGATCTTAACTTGGGCAGTAAAGAAATCAAGTATTTCTTTTATTTAGCACACGTTCATGGAATATCCTTTTAAGGAGGTAATACTTGCAGTTTATTTTGGCCTTTATGAGATCATAAGGAAAACTATACCTATTAGCCCTACAACAAAAAAATTCTAACAAAGGTGTTACAACTGATTTTGGAGAGCTTCTAAGAATTGTAGGATATCAAGGACCTTACCTCTGGTAAGAAAATCAAGATCTTGGATATGGTGGTCAGAACGAGAATGTGTGCCATTATGTTCAATCTAGACTACAATAATTTGATTTTCCATATACTCCATTTTTTCTTCACTAATGTTAGAGAATACCATCCAAGCATTGTAAAAACCAACAAGAAAAATATTTTTTCTTTGATTTCAATTGATGATCATGTCATTTGCAAGGAGTTGCAATCGAAGGCGTTGGGTATTTTAAGGAAAGAGCAGGTTTTTTCACCTATTTCTCATCAACTCTTAGGAAGATTGGTGGAGCTCAACTTTAAATGGATTAAAAGAAAACTAACTGAAATAGATATAAGTTCAATGGGGCTGTAGGGGTTACAAGCTACATATTATGCCAACAAGGGTAAGAACCGAAAGGGAAGGAAGAAAAATTTTCAATCACAACAGGAATGTAGAATAATCGATCATTTGTGAGGAATTAATAAAGGAAAATATTTCTTGCAATCAAAGGGTGCTAAGGACAAAGAACTAGGTGAAATCGTAAAATGTAGGGTCAATTTCATACCCGAAGAAGAAAAATGTTAGTTGAGGAGGAATACAAAAAACAGAAAAGGCTAGTGAAGCAAAATGATCGTCATCTGCAAATACCGTAACACAAGAGGATGATAGAAGTGGTGATGCCAAATATTGAATGGGGTAGTTGAACGAGTGTGAAGAAGCCATGAATTTGTAGGAGCTTGTAGGATGCCTCTTATAAATAAAGGAAAAACTCAACAAGCCAAAGCGAACAATATTGAAGAAGGATAGCAAGCTTCAATAATGGAGGATCATAAATGTAAGGTCAATTGCTAGTATTTATAGTATTGAGGAGTAGTTAAAAAACATGAGGGAAAAAAACATGCTCTTAAGTTATTATTAATAAGAGAAATTGGTGAGATGTACACAAACCTTATTGAGAGGTACATACACAATGATTGCAACACATGGAGTTCACTATTACTGAAGGTGATGGATGGATGGATGGATGGTACAAGGAAGTAAGAATCCAATATTATAGGTTGTTAGAGAAATATGGTAAGTATATGAGATGCAAAATAATAAGTGATAACTATGTCGTAGTGGCATATTAGTTATAATTATATTTGTAACATCCCTGTCCTCTAATTGAGCAATGCTACTCACCCATAACCCAAATTTCAGAAAAAATTACTATAAAAACACATAATTTATGTCTCCAATTATCAAACGCTAGCTAAATTCCACTTCCAATTGGATACAATTTTCCACAATGGCCCACAATGACCAATAATTATACCAATTTCCTTTTGATTTCCCATTCCAAGCCACGGTTGCACCTGTACATGGGTAGAAGTTACTTACCCATCCTTAGCATTTCCAACTGTTGCCAAAAAATACACCCAATGTAAATGCAACACCTCATTTATGAATAAAACGATGCTATAATGCATAATCCCCATTAGTCGTATAGAAAGATACTTCCTAATTAACCTTGATGTATAAAATCTAGGAACAATGCAAACAAAACAAAATATACATATATACATATTTAGCGTTAATAAACATAAATTAAGCATGTTTTATCACTAATTGCACAATCCATGTGCATCATAACCAATATGCATGTAACCCAACATAATTAGAGCAGGGTAAAGCCCTAAATGGACTAAACCCTAACAACATATTCAATATGCACATAATCAATTTCAATCATTAACACCATGGAGTCAAATTTAAGCATAACTAGGTACCATTTATTAATTTGGCATTTAACCACACATTGCATCAACAATTATATACATTAAGTATTTCTTGCATTGTGGAATAATCATAAATGCATAACCCACACTAAGGTTTACAGGAAAACATGGCACATAAACAAAAATCAATACACATGGCACATGAATACTTATTTTTAATAGAAATCAAATTGTCTATAGGCCTTCCACATTCCACCCATTCATAGACATGATTGTTAATAAAATTTCAAACATAAGTCACCCCCAAGATGAGGCTTCAACTCCAAGGGAAACTTTTTTTTTACCTAGTATCACACATCAACACTTGTCAATGTACGAACCCTAGCATCCTTAGCCTCCAACCACAAGCTCATGCTCCCCCAACCTACACCTAAGTGGAGCAACACCTTTTCATACCTAATGGTCCCTTGGCAGTGCCCACTTTCTAGGGTGCCTTACAATTAGACATCAATGATATTAACCCATGGATCCTAGAGCTGTACCACTCTCTATATATTCCAAGAACCCTTCGAAGCCAAACTAAAATATCTACTAGTCAGTTACATAACCTAAGCAGAGGGCTCGCCAATTATACATCAAAATTGAAATAGCTCCCAGTTAATTGAAATTCCAAGCATAATACTCATTGACTGGTTACTAAGCACCAATTTCCACCAAAACTCTATGGTTGTTAGAGCCATAGACAGAGCCACCAAGGCCCTCACTAAGATGCATCCTCTATGTCATGGTTAATTGAATAACCATACCTTATTCAGTTCCAGAGTCAAAGGCCATGACTCATTGACTAACCAACCACTAAATAATTCCCTGGATGAATTCCCTCATACAAAAAACATACACTTTTTAGAAATGCATAGCTTTCACTTTTTAAGTGGAGCCTTCTAAAGCCATGTGGGGCTTGGGTTAATTTTTCTACACCAAAAATCACATCAGTCCCGTTGAACCTTTTTCATAGAGTTGAATCTCCCCTTTACACTTTTCTATTGATTTTGTGTGTAGCCAACCATTATTTTATTAATAAATATATAATTACATCATATTAAACTTCTAGGGTCTTTGGCCTCATAGCCCATAAATTAATATATTCCCATGCACGCTAACTCCAAAATATATTTTAATATATTTACATGGGCCCGCTAGGCACATTGGATTTATTCATATTCACAACTCAGCTCAGCAACCTAACATGTGGATACCTACAGAGGCACCCCAAACAAAATATCAAAAATGCATGAATATGCACCATAGGGATCATGTAGGTTTACTACATTCATGCGCCCATTATTTATGCATTGTAATAGAGCAATGCAAAATAGAATCTGGCCTGCGAGATACTAATGTGTTTTTCTCTTAACAAAACTAGTAGAAAGCTTCAAAATGATTACAAAGAATATTATCATAACATGGTAGGGGTGACAATATATTATCATAATTTTTTAATGTATTTATAATGAAAAAAAGACATAAAATACAAACCAATACTTAAAAAACATAAGCTTCTATGAAAAGATACAAGAAGGAGAAAAACCTAGTGGTATGGTATATACCATAATTCATGTTAGATTTATTGCAAAATCTTGATTTAAAAGGAACATGTGTGAAACATATTTTGAATAGAGAAATGTACATGATGTTAAGAGAGAGTTGGGGAAAACAGAACGATGTTCTTGATAAAAAGTTAGAAAAAAAACCCCTAAACCCTAATTAAATGTAACCACACATTTGTTGTGTCATTGAACCCTCAAATATAATGGTATTCAACGGTATGGTGTTAATATGTATTTAGTTTTATGGTGTTAACAAGATTGATGTAATATGATTTCCTAACATTTTTTAAAGGATAAATCTATTTATGGATTTAAAATATCTACATAATTTAAGATTACTTAAAATTTAAAATATAAATCCATTTATTAGATCTAAGGCCTTTGTGATCCATAAAGTAGATAAATGTCTTATGGATTAATCACATCATTAGGATTTGGTAGACATTTCAAACCAACTAATGTGGTCTTTCACATTGTCCCGAGGATGAACCATATTAGTTGGTTTGAAACGTAGACCAAATCCTAATGATGTGATTAATCCGAAAGACATTTATATAAATCCATTTATATAGTCAAAAATATAATTTAATTAATAAAACATCATCACAAATTGTGTCAAAATTCTAACCCACAAAAATGCCAAGAATAAAATCCCCTTTAAATTACGCCTTATGATTTAAAACCACCATCTAATGTTGTTCAGGCCCTTCATCATTTGAATCAAGCAAGCCATTACTTCAACTTTCTTACACCAATTACAAAATTATAAGACCTTTCTTTTGATGGTTCGCTATGAAAAAAATACAAAATCTATTTTTTTTGGGATCATTAGAATTGATGGAAACCATCTCGTTCCTCGTGAATCTATATTTTGTGTACCTTATTTCTTATAGATATTTTTTTTCTATATAAGTGTCTACCTTATCTTTGCATCAAAAAATTTCTATGATCTCTATGCTGTAAGTCACTTCATCACAATTTCAAGTTAAGAAATAAACAAAATTTCGTCCAAAATTCAATGTTTCCTATCTATGTCTGACGATTTGTTCGCTATATTTTTCTGAGCCTGTGAGTGGACCATGAATCCATATTTAGAGCTATAACTTCATCCAAACACCATTATAATTTGTAAGAGAGAGATTGATTCCCAGCAAATTTGAATAAATGCAATATAGCCTCCATTGTCAAAAAGAGAGATAAAATTGGAGAGGACATAAAAGCATATATACCTCTTCGGATAGGCCCTCGAGAGACTCTTGGCATGCTTCTTAGGAATTTTTTTGATATTCTCCCCATTAAATTACATTGGTTTCCTATCCCATTAATTAATTATGAATCTTTTTGTAATATTGTATTCTTCAAGCATGAATATATATCAAGAAATTCATGCTTATTCAAGCATTGCTTTCTTAAAATGATCCCTACATGAACCAAAAGCTCTGGGACCAATATATGTTATCCAGTGGATTCCCATGGTGAATTTTTATTTCACAAAAATAATTTATATAAAATAAAGCATTATGTTGATGTCAAACAGGCTTTGATTTAGATTAACAAACATTTTAGTATTTCCTATAAAGACAATATCCCAAATTCACTAAAAATGTATGAAGTTAAAATAATTAAAACATTTTTCTACACTTAAGCATACCGCAAAGTTGATATTAAAACACTATATGATAGTTATATAAATAATAATACATATCCCATAGTTAGGAAGATTGAATTTGTAGTACTTGAGTAGAATCTTGAAAAAATTTTGTTGGAAAATTTACAAATAGAGTTTCCTTCAAGATTTCTGGTAATGTCTTGTTATTTGCAATTTAGAAACACACATACATACATACATGTATGTATGTATTTATGTATGTATGTATGTATGTATATGTCATTGTATTTTGTTCAATTCGATGGCTATAGTGATTATCAATGAAAAGTCATCTATTTGAGTTTGATGATCTATTCTCTAGATTTTTCTCAAATTTTCACTAGATCATAAATCCATATTTAGGACTACAACTTCATCCAAAGACCATTATTTCTAGAGAAGAGAGAATAATGCTCACCAAATTTGAATGATTGAAACATAATCTCCATTTTCAAAAAGAGAGATAACATTGGAGAGGACATGAAAGGATATACCCCTCCTGGAATCAGCCCTCTAGTCACTCTTGGCATGCTTCTTACACAATTTATTGTTATTTTCCCTATCATATTAAACATATATAGTATCCCCTTACTTGATTATGGATCCTTTTGTAATTTTGCGTTCTCCAAACATGAATGGATATCAAGGAATTCATGCTTATTAGAACATTGGTTTTTTAAAATGATCCCTACATGACTCGAAAGCTAGGCGATTTGGATTCTATCATATTTTGAAAGGTTGAGCTTATATGACATTGGTGAAAATGGAATGGATCTCTCGAACCCAGTGTAATTTAGTAGTTTTAGTTTTACAATTTACTATTGAAATTATCCATCCAATGAATATTGTATTGCTCCATTCTCCCTTATTGTAAACAAATTAAGTTGTAAATATGAACTAAATTATATGCGAATTCCATTCATGCACATGGATAGCACCAAAATGTCATATTTGTTGCATTTCATATTTTTTTACCACGTTTATTGTCCATTTCCTTTTGGTTAACTTGTATATCAGAAACTCATGTTTCTACAAGCATTAACTCATGTTAGTTTAGAAAAAGAATTATTTGGAACTCGTTGTTGCTTTCAATTTATGTCATGAACTAATAATTTCATAGATATAAGATCACATGGTAGATTTGTTGTTTTTTTAGAAATATTTTGGAAATACACGAAATCAATAACGTTGACTCATTTTTTTTATGTTGTACTAATTGTTACATTGAAAATAAAATTTCTCATTTTTGTTCCATATATTATATCTTGCAAAAGAAAGACAATTGGATTCTAGGAAACAAGTTTTAATAGAGATTTTTTCAAACAACAGTACAAACATGGTTGAAATTATTAATGTTTAGAATTACCAATGTAAATAACAATGCAACAATGACAATACCATTTATGATGCATTGAAAACTAACAAGCTTCTTAGGCTTGAAGAATTTACATATACTCCAAGTGATTGTATTCTCAATGCAATTAAATTTCTTTTACATTTTTTGTTATTCATCTCTCTAACTATGAAATGTTACAATAGGCCACTCCCTATTGTTTCTATAGCAACGCCACATAGAGGAAATAAAATTATTTCAAAACAAGTTAGCACCTGAATTTCTATATCAACTACATGGAATTCATGACATTGAAACATATTTATGTAGGATTCACCTTTCTACTTCTATTATTTTTATTGGAAACGAAAGAGAGCTATGGCGAAATACATTTTTTAGACACTACCTCAGGAAATAGTTAAATATCCCTATAGGAATTTGGTAAATCATAAATAAAACAAGGCATTTTCTCTTCAATTCAGATGAAATAACAAATCATTTTCATATATTTTTTTCATGATGAAAACCCTTGTAATGGACAATATGAACCATTATTGTGCGAAAAAATACCTCAATCCATTGTAACATGAAATGACTACTTATCACCTTTTTGCAAAGTTCTAAAAAAACTATTGGCAATTAGTACTTGATAAAATGCAAGTCCAGGGATTGCATAAAGGAAAAAATACTATATCCACTTGGGAGATAGTATGTTTGCTGCACTTTTTCATTTGATAGCACATGAATTTGATGTAAAGTATTTAACACTTTACATTATGAAATCCTTTTTCTATGGAATCGTGTGTAGTGTCGAAGATGCATTGCATTTTTTACCAAAACATTGGTCAAAGTAAGTCAGAAAAAAAAATGGTTGTAAATTGACAAGGATATCTTATTAAGATGGAAATGCTATATGAAAAATGTAAGGCTGAAGGTGGGTCTTTTTTTTTGCAATGGGAAGAAATAATATTCAAAGTAAACATACAAGAATGGTATTTTGTAAGTAAGAACATTGTAAATTATTTTCCATACAATACTGATTCAAATGAAACATAATATGTTGTCATTTGAAAAAGGCTCAACTCACACCCATTATGCACCTTTCCCAATAGATGCACATAGAAACGATGAAAATGTACATTGTAATATGATGCCATTATACATCGGCTCCTTGTAGACGCATTATGGAACTTTGCTAATAAATCTGCATAGTCATCAAGACAATATGCACTATAAAATGGTGCCAATCAGCAAAGGTAAAAGAAATATGACCAATTTCCATAGATTAAAACATGTATTTCATTCAGAAACTAAAAAAAATAGAAAATAAGGTTGAATTGGTTAATTTTGAAAATTATGAACAGAAAGAATAATGCAACAATGATGCTACCATTGATGATGTCTTGAAAACCAACAACCTTTTTAGGCTTCAAGAATTTTCATATACCCTAGGCAATTTTAATTTTTAATGCAGTTGAAGTTCTTTGAATTTTTATTATTCATCTATTGAATTGCGAAATGGCACAATAAACCACTTCCTGATGTGTCCAAAACAAGGTCATACATGCAATAGAGTCATTTCAATACAAGCTAGCACTAGAATTTCTATATCAACTTCATGGAACTCATTACATTGAAACATATTTCCGTAGGATGCATCTTTCTACTTCAAGTAATCTTAGTGTAAATGAAAGAGATATATTGGGAGATACATTTTGCATATGTTGGTTGACCAAATGGTTAAATGTGGAAATAGGAATATATGGATTCATAAAGAAAACAAGGTATTTGATCTTCAATTCAAATTAAACAACAAATCCCTTGCATATATTGTTTTATGATGCAAACCATCTTAATGGACACTATGAAACATTACTAGACAAAAAAAAATACCTTGATCCATTGTAACATGCAATGAATACTTATCACCTTTTTGTGAAGTTCTAAACATTTATTAGTAATCCACACTTTATAAAATGCAAGTCCATGTATTACATAAAGGAAAAAATACTATATCCACTAGTGGAGATAGCATGTTTATTGCACTTTGATATTTGATAACAAATGACTTTGATATAGATTATTTAAGACTTTACATTCTGAATTCCTTTTGAAATGATATCATGCATAGTTTTGTTGAGGCCTTGAAAATCAGTGCAACAACATCAGGGAAAACCACCTGGTCAGGGACCTGAAATCCATTCCTTATACATTTGATATGGTGGCTCCGACTGGATTTATGGGGCCAATTTCCAAATGAAATATAATTCGGTGGACGGATGGTATTATAACTAACTATAACTTGATAGATGGGAGTGATAAAAATCTTGAAGTAAATAAATATACCTATCTATATCTATCCCGGGATGAATTATCTCTATGTGAGACCTAAAAAAATCATCTTTCAATGAATGCAAATAAAGATTATACAAACACTTAGGGATATGAAAACAATTTGAAATAATTGATTTAATTAAATAGTTCATTAAATTAATTGAATAAACCTATATCGCATATGTATATTGCATGTATTGAATATGTTCTACAATATGGAAATCGAACATGTTCAAAAGTGAATTAATGCCTGATTTGTTTTAAAAATATACGTAAAAAAACACCATAAGAAAAATTAACCATTTATCATTTGGAACAAAAAAATAACATATAAGATAAAAGTATAATGTATACGTTAACACTGCTCATATAAAAAGCAATATTTTGTCCGACTTTTTCTATTAAGAAAACTTAAGAGTACAAAAGTGTGACTTCTGTAAAGTATTCCTTTCAAAATTTCAGGACCCCTTCTTAAAATACATGAAGGGATTTATATAATAAAATAGGTTTTCTTAAAAGTAGTATTTACAACAAAAGCCAAGGAGGTTTAAACAACTCTCCTTAAACTAAGTGAAAATAAAAACATAAACATAATTTAATGGGGTGACTTGCCTGAAGATTGCCCTCCTGTCTCATCAGCCATTCTTTCCTTCAGTTGAAGGATGTTGACCATAGGCTTAATGCCAGGAGGTTGGCATGGCTTGATGCACAACTGTCCAGTGTAATCACATCTGAAAATGGAGGCATCATATAGGAAGAAGTATCTGTCAGATATCGAAACATGAGCCATTGGTTATGTGGCTTTACCAAATATTTCCAATACGTATCCTAGTCTAGTTTTTCCAATTTTCTGATGCTTTCCTCTTTTACATTGGATATTTCCTACCATTTCCTTATCAAATATCTAACAATGGGAAGGGAACGAGGAGGACATCTATCACTAACATTGGCATGTTGGCAATATGATGCTGAGTGTTTTCCTTGATGGCAACCCACTTGATGAAGCTGATGGCAACCTACTTGATGAAGTTGTTCTTTACTTGATGGACTTGGTAATGATGTAAATCTGATGTGATATGATGTAATGATGAAAGGAATTTCAATATGTGTTGAAACAATGATGAAAAGAGTGTGTCTCAAGGAATACGTGGATTTGTCTAGACCAAGTAGCGTATGCACGCGGGAAACAACGTGCCAAGCCGCGTATGGGCAAAAGCGCTCTAATTATGTAAAACCAGGGGTAACCACCATGGTATTGACCCATTTTATTGAGTAATGATTCGTCTATGTGACCCCGTCAAGGAATACCATCAAAAGTAATGTGGTTTTGGCTCATGGTATTGATAAAGGGTAATCCTATATAAGGAGAAGAAATTCATTGTGCAAAGGGGTGTGCGTGTGTCTGGGCTTTAATGAATACTTCACTCTGAAGTATATCTTCACGGTGGAACTTTGCTCTTAATTGATAGATCTAATTCTATAATGTATCTATGAACATAATGAAGGTTCAAGATCTCTAGATCTTGAAATGGTGAAACTCTTGGATGCTCTGAAAAGAAGTGATGAAGACCTCGCACAAATCTGTTGAAGAAATTGAAGAAATCTGGGTAAGTTCTTAGATCTGGTCTGTTCTGCAAAGTTTATCTTTTATAGATCTATACGCAGGTTCGCGTCACTGAAGGCACGTATATACGCGGATCTATTTCAACAAAGGCGCGTATGACCTGTTAGGGTTTTTCTGAAAAGTTGCACGAATGTTTACGTGGGTTGTATTCAGTGAAAGCACCTATATACGCGGATCCATCTAAATAAAAGCACTTATGATATCTGAATTGATGGTTGCTCATGGTTGAATGTGTTTCTGCATACTTATTTTGAAGTTTGGGTTATCTCTGATATACTGATTACAGTGGTTTCACTGTTCGGTTTGGAAGCATTGGGCAAAGTATGTTTGTTGATAAGTGAAGGGTTGTGTTGGAACTGTTTGATCCAGTTTGAAAATTGATGAAACGTGGTCTGCAATGGATCTGAGGGTTGAAGCCTTCAGTCTGATAATAGAATCTTTCTGTTAGTAGATGCCAGTGCTAATATCAGGGGGTAGTAGCTCCCTTCCAGGTGAGACTGGTAAACGAGAGCAGGGGGTTGAAGCTCCCTTCCAGATGAGGCTGGTAAATGAGAGAAGGTTGTAGCCTTCTGTAGGTGGGTGCCTGTGTGCTGGTATAAGTCTGCACCAGTACATTATTGTAATAATTTTTTCTCTATAATAAAATATTGAAGGTTGAGACAACGACAGCGGTGGTTTTCTCCTGACTTGGGTTTCCACCTAAAAATCATGGTGTTCATGTGTGATGCTTTTGTGTGATGTTTCATTCTGTTATTACTACACATTTCTACTGCTTTATAAACATCTGATGAATGAATACATGCACGGATCTAAGTGAATAATTGATTGTTTATTAATATCTCTGTGCATACGCGAGTTCAGTAAAGCGTATTCGCGTATATACGCGAGTATGGTTCAGTAAAGTAGCGTATGGGTTATTAAAGAATGAAAAAGTATAAAGATACTGAGTAAATCCTAAATACTGATTCACCCCCCCCCCCCCCTCTCAGTATTTTTCCAACAATTGGTATCAGAGCAGGTCCTTCTGAAAAGGCTTAACCGCTAGAAAGAAGATCAAGCAGGATGAGCAATCAGGAGGGAATAGCATCTATCAAACCTCCGCTCTTCAATGGAAGAAATTTAATCTTCTGGAAAATAAGGATGATATCCTATCTTCACTCTATGGGAGCAGATATATGGGCCATTGTTGAACAAGGATATCAATATCCAGTTGCTACACCAACAGATCCAACTGAAAGAAAGAATTATGAATCAAATGCAAAAGCGGTCAATGTTATAACTGGAAGTCTAACTGAAGCAGAATTTGTCAAAGTCATGCAGCTAAATACAACAAAGGAGATATGGGACAAAATCATCCTAAGCTATGAAGGTGATGCAAAGGTAATAAGTGCAAAACTTCAATCTCTCAGAATTGAGTATGAAAATTTAAAAATGCATAGTGATGAGAATATTGCTGGTTTCTTTTTACGTGTTGATGATGTTGTAAACCATATGAAAAAACTGGGAGAAACAATAACCGAATCCACTTTGGTTGAGAAAATTTTGGGATCACTAACGGCCAGGTTTGAGTCAAAAGTTTCTGCTCTTGAAGAAAAACAGGACCTTCAAAATATTACTATGGTGCAACTTCATGGCATATTTAATGCATATGAAATGAGGAGAGGAGGACCATCTGAAGTCAAAGAAGCTATTTTTAAAGCTTCTACAAGAGGGAAAGAAGTTCAAAGACCGGAAGGGTCATGATATATCTCAGAAGAAGATGAGGCAAACTTTGTGAGAAAACTCCAACTAGAAACCGGAAGATTCAAAGGTAAGCTTCCTTTAAAATGTTTTAATTGTGGAAGAGTTGGTCATTATGCTGCAAAATGTCCTTATAAAGAAACATCTGCTAAAGAGAAAGAAGTAGCAAGAAGAAATAAGAACCGTTCTAGCACTAAGAAAAGCTACTATACAAATGAAGACAGTGATGGGTTATCTGACAGTGAGGAAGAATGTGAACAAGATCTTAGACTTCTCATGGCATTTGAAAATAATTCTAGAGACGATAAGGATGATTTTATGGATGCTCTAGATGACAATGATTTTCTTGATCAAAATAATCAACTCAAAATATGCTTGGAAGAAAGTAAAATAATCATAGAGACTCTGAAAAGGCAGAATGAAGAAGCAAAGAAACATAATGAAAAATTAGAATGTGAAGTAGTAAGTCTAAGAAAAGAACTTGAGAAAGTAAAGACTCTGAATCTTAGATTTGCTAAAGGATCCGAAACCTTAGATGAGATTATCAAGGTTCAACGATCTCCTCTGATTAAGACAGGTCTTGGATACACCGGAGAATCCTCTCAGGCTTCAGCACCAAATTATCTAAAAGCAGCTACAACTGGTTTACTACATTCAACCACTCAACAAGGGAATAAAGAATCTTTACAGGTAAAGCATGATCATCACAATACAAGGAACACTAACAGGGATATCTCTCAAAGAAGCAACAATCAACAGGTAAATTCAAATAGAATATTTCATGATCGCAGAAATTTCTACTTCAATGGACAATGTTTCTCATGTCACAATTTTGGTCATAAAGCTATTCAATGTGTTGCATATAAAACTATCATGACAAGAGAAGCAAGAAAGAAAAGGATTGATATTGGAACAAAGAAGAATACCTATAACAACTTTTCTCCTCTTCAAAATGAAGTTGAATGTACTTATTGCAATAACTTTGGCCATGAAGAATCTGAATGCAGGAGCAAAGTCCAGCCAAAACAACATTTTCCTTCAAGTTCCAAAGTATGGAAAAAGAAGGAATTACAGGTTGAAAATTGTGGGATAGCATTATTTGCAGAAGGTGAAGAAAATCAATGGTACATTGATAGTGGGTGCTCAAGACACATGACATGTGACAAAAGAAAACTTCTTTCATATAATGCTCTAGAAAAGGAAAAGAAAGTTACATTTGGAAATGATAATCCTGCTGTAATTAAAGGAAAAGGGTCCGTGTTTCTAAAAGAAAAGGTGAAGGCTAATGATGTCATGTATGTGGATGGATTAAGGCATAACCTGTTAAGTGTAAGTCAAATGTGCGATCAAGGTACAAAAGTTGTCTTCAGCTCAAAAGAATGTGTGGTTCGTGATCTGAATACAGGTAGAGCTATTATAAAAGGGAAAAGAACTCCAAGCAACCTATATGTATTGAAGAACTGCAAAGATCAATGTTACTTGAGAAAATATTCAGAAAATTGGCTATGGCATAGAAGGCTGGGGCATCTAAGCTTCTCTCAAATCAACAAAGCAAGCAGACTTCAAGTTGTTCGTGGTCTTCCCCATATTACTCTACCAGAAAGTATCATATGCAAATCCTATCAATTTGGTAAGCAGACCAGAGTACAATTTAATGCCAAAGAAGGATCATCAAGTAGGCCTCTTGGACTTTTTCATACTGACATTTGTGGACCTATGAGGAAAAAGTCACCACGTGGAGAAGAATACTATATCTTATTTATTGATGATTTCTCTAGAATGTGTTGGATTGGGTTGCTTAAACACAAAGATGAAGCATTTGAGAAATTTCAGATCTTCAAAGCACTGGTTGAAAATTAATTAGATCTAAAAATCAAATGTCTTAGATCTGATCGAGGAGGAGAATATACATCAAATGAATTCTTTGAATTTTGTGAACAACATGGCATAAAGAGACAGTTCTCTGTAGCAGGCACTCCACAACAAAATGGCGTAGTAGAAAGAATGAATAGAAAAATTCAACAAATGGCTAGAGCTATGCTTGATGATTCTGGAACTCCTGACATGTTCTGGGGAGAAGCAGCACATACAGCAGCAAATATTCTCAACAAGGCACATGTTCGGGTAAATAGTGACAAAACTCCATATGAACTCTGGTATGGTAATTCTCCCTCTATAAAGCATTTTAGAATTTTTGGAAGTAAATGCTTTATCAAAAATAATGATGAAAAGCTTGGCAAGTTTGAACCTAGATCAGATGAAGTGATACTTCCTGGTTACTCATCTACAAGCAAAGCATACAAATGTTACAATAAAAGGCTTCGAAATATTGTTGAATGTATTGATGTTGTCATTGATGAGTCTCCTACAGCTCCTAAAGAAGAAAAACAAGCAACATAAGAAGATGATGGTGATTTTTGTCCTTCTACATCAAATGGAAATGATATAGACAGTGGATCCAATGAAGAACCTGAAGATGATTTATCAGAAAAGGCTCCATCCAGATATGTTCAAAAGAATCATCCTGAATCTCAAATTTTGGGAAACAAGGAATCGGGTGTACAAACAAGGAGGACTCTTGTGGGATCTTCTAGCTATCTGGCATTCCTATCCATAATTGAACCCCAAAATGTCAATCAAGCTAGCAAAGATGAATGTTGGATTCAAGCCATGAATGAAGAGCTTGATCAAATTAAAAAGAATCACACTTGGGAATTGGTACCAAGACCACATGATAAAAATGTCATTGGAAGCAAATGGATATTCAAGAACAAGTTAAATGAAAATGGGGATGTTATAAGAAACAAAGCCAGATTGGTTTGCAAGGGGTACACTCAACAAGAAGGTATAGACTTTGAAGAAACTTTTGCTCCTGTAGCAAGACTTGAAGCCATAAGAATGTTTCTTGCTTTTTCAAGTTCTCAACAAAACAAAGTCTATCAAATGGATGTCAAATCTGCTTTCCTCAATGGTGATCTTGAAGAAGAATTTTATATAGAACAACCAGAGGGATTCATTTTGGGTAATGATAAGAATCTTGTTTGTAAACTTAAAAAGGCTCTATATGGTCTCAAACAAGCTCCAAGGGCATGGTACTATCATCTTGACAAATATCTCCATCAACAAGGATTTTCAAAGGGGTCTACTGATAGCAACTTATACACAAAAATTGAACATGAAAAACTTTTGATTGTGATTGTATATGTTGATGATATCATTTTTGGGAGTAATGAAGAATCCTTGAGTCAAAAATTTGCTTCTGTTATGCAGCAAGAATTTGAGATGTCTTTACTTGGGGAACTAACATTCTTTCTTGGCTTGCAAGTGCATCAAACTACAGATGGTATATTCCTATCAAAAGAAAAATATCTTAAGCAAATTTTGAAGAAGTATGGCATGGAAGAATGCAAGCCTGTAAGTACACCAATCATAATCGGATGAAATCTCAGTTCTCATGATGATTCTCCCATGGTAAATCAACCAGAATACAGATCAATGATAGGAAGTCTACTCTATCTCACCGGGACTAGACCAGACATTATGCATGTTGTTGGGATTGTTGGACGATTCCAAGCTAATCCAAAAGAGTCTCATCTTCAGGCTGTCAAAAGAATATTCAAATATCTGCAAGGAACTCAAGACTTTAGACTATGGTATCTAAAGAATGTTGATCTTACTCTTCATGCTTACTCTGATGCAGATTGGGCTGGAAATGTTGATGATCAAAAAAGCACAAGTGGTGGTGCATTCTATATGGGGCCTCGGTTCGTATCTTGGTTTAGTAAGAAGCAAAGTTCTATTGCCTTATCTACAGTTGAAGCAGAATATGTGGCTGCCGCATCTTGTTGCACTCAACTCCTTTGGATGATGCAAACCGTGGGAGATTTTCAAATCAAATGTACTTCTCCTATCTCCATTATGTGTGATAATACAAGTGCCATCAGTATCTCAAAGAATCCTGTTATGCATTCGAAGACCAAGCACATTCCCATCAAGTATGACTTCTTACGTGAACAAGTGCTTGAACAAAAGGTGAAGTTGGAGTATGTTCCCTCCAAAGAACAAGTTGTTGATATCTTTACCAAACCTCTTCCCAGGGAAGCATTCGAATATCTCAAACAGAAGTTGGGTGTTGTCTCTGCCTCTCAGAAGATCAGATCTGATTAAATTCAGAAGATTAATTTTTATACGTAGGTTTCCTGAAACACAATCACGTATATACGCAAGCATATGAACATAAAGCCACGTATGGATAGTTGCTGACATTTTTGGGTTGAGGGTCAGCATTTTTCAGTAGTATTTGGTTATTCTGGTTATGCTTATTTCTGAAAAAGAATTTGATGTAAAGAAGATAGGTACAGGAAGGACAGATTCGGGGGGAGATGAAGGAATGTCAAGTTTTCAATGTTCCACTTTCCATACGCGTGTTTAGTGAACTAAAGTCACGTATACACGCGAGTTACAGAAGATAAAGTCGCGTATGCATTGATGATAAGAGAATTAATATGGCAGCTGAAGATTAGGAGTACCAGTTCAGGGGGAGCATCAGTCTGAATATTTATGATTGTATTATTGACACTGTTGCACAAGCTAAGGAGGAGCCTTGGTCATTTGGAAAGGATGCATTGGATGCAAAGTTTCAGGGGGAGAATTAGTCTTGCTGTGTATAATGAATTGTTGGCATTATGATGGTTCTGAAATATGACCTCTCTCTTGAGGTATTTCTAGTATTTGTCATGAAAATTCATATTTGTAACTTGATGAACAAGTCTTGTTGAGCCCCATGATGTAAAATTGTAATATTTAGTCATGTAAGAACTTGTTATTTGTAAACCCACTTGGTTGGGCAGTTGAGAGGTTGGGTAGTTGAGTTGAAATATGTAAACCCACTTGGTTGGGTATTTGAGTCTCTTATGTAAATTCACTTGGTTGGATCTTTTATGTAAGTATGAGTCCTTGGTAATAGGAAGGCCATAGAGTCAAGTACTAAGTATCAGGGGGAGCATGATATCTTCAGTACACATCAGATCTGCAAAGCACTTCCTTCTTTTGATCCGCCCTTTGCCCTTGATGTCAAAGGGGGAGAATGACATGGTGTTTGAATAAGGGGAAAATATCATGGTGTTATTCAATGTATCTATCTGATGTAGTGATCAAACACCATCATGGTTGCCATCAAGTCCAAAGGGGGAGATTGTTGGCAATATGATGTTGAGTTTTGTCCTTGATGGTAACCCAATTGATGAAGATGATGGCAACCTACTTGATGAAGTTGTTCTTTAATTGATGGACTTGGTAATGATGTAAATTTGATGTGATATGATGTAATGATGAAAGAAATTTCAGTATGTGTTGAAACAATGATGAAAAGAGTGTGTCTCAAGGAATACGCGGATTTTTCTAGACCAAGTAGCATATGCATGCGGGAAACAACGTGCCAAGTCACGTATGGGAAAAGCGCTCTAATTATGTAAAACCAGGGGTAACCACCATGGTATTGACCCATTGTATTGAGTAATGATTCGTCTATGTGACCCCGTCTAGGAATACCATCAAAAGTAACGTGGTTTTGGCTCATGGTATTGATAAAGGGTAATCCTATATAAGGAGAAGAAATTCATTATGCAAAGGGGTGTGCATGTGTCTGGGCTTTAATGAATACTTCACTCTGAAGTATATATGCATGGTGGAACTTTGCTCTTAATTGATAGATCTGATTCTATAATGTATCTATGAACATAATGAAGGTTCAAGATCTCTAGATCTTGAAATGGTGAAACTCTTGGATGCTCTGAAAAGAAGTGATGAAGACCTGGCACAAATCTGTTGAAGAAATTGAAGAAATCTGGGTAAGTTCTTAGATCTAGTCTGTTCTGCAAAGTTTATCTTTTATAGATCTATACGCAGGTTCGCGTCACTGAAGGCGCGTATATACGCGGATCTATTTCAACAAAGGCACGTATGACCTGTTAGGGTTTTTCTGAAAAGTTGCACGAATGTATACGCGGGTTGTACTCAGTGAAAGTGCGTATATACGCGGATCCATCTAAAGAAAAGCATGTATGATATCTAAATTGATGGTTGCTCATGGTTGAATGTGTTTCTGCATACTTATTCTGAAGTTTGGGTTATCTCTGATATACTGATTACAATGGTTTCATTGTTCGGTTTGGAAGCATTGGGCAAAGTATGTTTGTTGATAAGTGAAGGGTTGTGTTGGAACTGTTTGATCCAGTTTGAAAATTGATGAAACGTGGTCTACAGTGGATCTGAGGGTTGAAGCCTTCAGTCTGATAATAGAAGCCTTATGTCAGTAGATGCCGGTGCTAATATCAGGGGGTAGTAGCTCCCTTCCAGGTGAGACTGGTAAACGAGAGCAGGGGGTTGAAGCTCCCTTCCAGGTAAGGCTGGTAAACGAGAGAAGGTTGTAGCCTTCTGCAGGTGGGTGCCTGTGTGCTGGTATAAGTCTGCACCAATACATGATTGTAAGAAGTTTTTCTCTATAATAAAATATTGAAGGCTGAGACAACGGCAGCGGTGGTTTTCTCCCGACTTGGGTTTCCACCTAAAAATCATGGTGTTCATGTGTGATGCTTTTGTGTGATGTTTCATTCTGTTATTACTGCACATGTCTACTGCTTTATAAACATCTGATGAATGAATACATGCACGGATCTAAGTGAAGAATTGATTGTTTATTAATATCTCTGTGCATACGCAAGTTCAGTAAAGGGTATCCACGTATATACGCGAGTATGGTTCAGTAAATTAGCATATGGGTTATTAAAGAATGAAAAAGTATAAAGATACTGAGTAAATCATAAATACTGATTCACCCCCCCCCCGCCCCCCCGCCTCTCAGTATTTTTCCAACATGGCAGCGATGAGATTATCCATGATTGTTTCAACAATATTATTAGCCACATATTTAGCTCTGCAAATGGCCCTTTCAAATTGTTTCAATTGTATGTCCCAATTAGTAAATATAATTTCCTTTTTGGAGTCCTCAATCATAGGAATATTAGCCCTTTGTTCATCAGTAGTATCTTTTCCAGGTGACATACTATGACACTTTATGGTTGATCTCATCCAAGGTGATTCTATGGTTTTCTATTTGATTCATTAGTGAATCTCTTTTCTCACATAATTCAATGATACTTGACAAATTTTGACAAAAAACAACCTTTTTTTGTGCTAACAGGGTGTTCAATTCCAGTGCTTCTTTCCTAAAATCATCTATTTTTGGATTGTCTTTCAATTTCTCAATAGTAAACTGTAATTGATGAATTTGAGTATCCTTAGAAAAAATTTTAGTTTGCTGTTATAACTTCAATTGATCAATTCTCTCTTGGAGATGTGATAACTGTACCTGTAGTTTCTGATTGACATTCTGCTTTTTTTCCTAGTTCGTGTTCTAATTGGATGATTCTTTCATCCTTTTCTTTGATTAAATATTGAAATTCAGAGGTCTTACCTATAGTAGCAGATGCATAGGCTCCTTCGAACCGGGTTATATGATTTATATCCTGAGAAGGATATTCTTGTGAATCTTTCCAAACTACCTCCATTGGAACATCTCCTTGAACAAGAAGTTGAGAATGCTCTATCCTCCTTCTTTTTGTATGCCTACTCATAATAAATTTATGCTTAGGACTATAAAATATTTCCAAAAGAGGTATTTCTTCAATTTTTAGTATAATTTTTGTAGTAGGGAAGGCCAAGATGAATTCCACTTGTTCTGTGCTAACTAACTTGTTAGATGGCCCGATAGTAAATAGGTTTTGAATTTTTATTTAAGGAATTTGCACTATTTTTTCATGACCATTGATCATCACTTCTTGGTCTCCTTGTAGGTTCTGATTAAAATCCTTCCAGACATCATTCAAATTACTTGGGAACTCTAAATCCATGGTTTGAACTTCAACAGATTTATCCTCTTCAAATTTGCTAAGGAATTTAGCATCCTTAAGTGTTTCTTCTTTTTCCTGTTCTTTCTATGTTATGGGTTGGGATATCTATAACATTCTCAGAGGAATCCCTTCCAATATTTTTTTCCTGTACTTCTTGAAATTTGACAATTGGTGTGCATTGAGGTGTGATTTTTCTAACTTCCGAACTATGGAATAAGTGTCGACTAACTCAAACAAGTCATCTGAATCATATTATTCATGCACAAAAGGTCTAATTTTTACTTGAGTAGTAAAATCATTGGCAACTTGATTCAGGTCATTTCTTATATTTGAAATTGTAAACAATTTCAAACATTCAATTTGACTGATCTCTAATCTTGTGTGTTTATAGTTGTCTAATGCATAGACACCACAATGAATTGGAAAGGAGGGCCATGAACCTTTCTTGTTTTTCTTTAGAATGTTATTTAATCCATTGACAATAGTTTGATAAGCTATTTCTCTTCCGAGAAGATTCTACAGAACATATAATGGTAAAACATGTGGCCAAGTGAGGCTCCCAAAGACTCTAACATAGGTAAATAATTATTCTCTGAACCATTTTCCAATGGGGGAGAAGTCATCTTGAGCTTCCTTAGATAACCTCGAGGCATTCTCATTGAACACAAATTGAAATAATGGGAGTGTAAGTCCATGGAAGATTTTATAAAAATGGTTTTCATATTTTGACTCCCATAACATGCTATGATAGACATGATTGGCGAGAGGGTCCTGGGTAGTCCATTTACAACCCATGTTTGGAAAATCTTAAGTGAAACATACAATGTCCATAATATAAGCGCTCATGTAAAATGGGGGAAAATTTTTGGATGAAATAGAATGAATTTTATTATATTCCAGAATTTGAGTGGTGATATTGTTGGAAAAAATGGTTCCCCAGTTCATGATATAAGAATCTATGACTATTTTCATTAGGGGAACCCATTCAACTAAAAATTTGGCAGTATCAAGCTGACCAAAGAGCCTAGACATAATTGCAGTAGCATAACAGTAGGGAATAGTAAGGGAGTTAGGAGAATACATACCCTTATCATCATCTTTATGTCTATTCGGGTTGCTCCTCCATTCCTTGATAGAATTTGACTTCATCTCATTCTCACTGGAGAATTTCACCAAAAACTCTTTGGCGTAGACCTTCTATGGATCTGGAATGTGATACATTGACTTAAAGTTTTATGCTTTGAAATAACCTATCATTTTTTCTCTGTTGGTTAAGAAATTTCTATCCGCAATATTGAGGTTGTCGATTATCCATCTTACCATATCAGTATATGGTATTATTTTGGGGTACACAACAAATAGGTGTAGAAAATATTTGGCAACTTCTTCTAAAGTAGCTTGTAAAGAATAAAAATCATATGCGATAGATTTATGTTGAACCCTATGGCATTTATAATCCTCAAATAACTTATACATCACTTCCCAGGAGGAAGAGCCACTTTGCCGCTTGCATGTTGTGGCTGTGAATAGAGGAAGCATTTATGTTCTTTCACTTACAATAATTTTTGGATTTTTGGGTGCCATAGGTTTCTTAGCTTTCCTCACAACTTTAGACATCTCCGAAGAGCTATTTTTATTTTCACTCTCGTGTGAACAATGGAGAATGATAAGTAGAAATAGGAAATTTTGATTTACAAATAATAAAGTATCATAATAATGGAAAAAATAAAGAGAATGAAACTTGGCACACGGTTAATACATAAATTGAATTCTTCATGAAGTCAAATAATTTTTGGAAGTATGGGCTATAAAACCATTTAAGTTATGGAATTAATGGAAAATATAGGTTGATGTTCCCATGCAATCATTCTAGCATTTAAACGAGATATGTTGCATCGTGGATGTTATTCGTGCATGAATCGTTATGGAATGTCGATCAACTACCTTTTTCCGATTGCAATATGGAAATCACAATATTGGTGAAAATGAATGAAGGGCAAGAGTGGTCACGAAGTGAAAGTGCAATGCGATAGAGTATATCATATTGGGGAAATTTGGAGGATGACTTTAAGATCATCAAGATAAAATTGGGAAATGAGATTTGCGATTTGCCTACGTGGAAGAAGTGGGTCTAATGATTTATTTCTCATATAATTTTGTTTAGAAAAATGCCTTTTTCCTTTATTAAAGTGCTTTGTTGTATTTCACATCGCAATTTGTGTTGAGTGGAGTTTTAGGCATGTGATATTGCGATAGCTTGAAATTCTCTACTTAAGTGTCTGTGAAATGAAAATTCAATGTTTTTGAACCCATTTCATTCTTATTCCTATTTAAATTTATCTCTCAAGGGTTTTATTTGTTCTACTCTAAATTTTGTTTAAAGGGTCCCCATTATTTTCTTAAGGTAACTATACTAAAATAATGGGGGGTTGTTGAATAGCACAGCAATTAGCGATTCACTGGAAGAACCAGTGATCTCTAAAAAATAAATTTCATAGTATCTTTAAATAAGTAAAAATAATTTACCAAAACAATATTTTTTTTGAAATGTTTGAATGAATAAAATTACTCTGAAGTTTCAAAAAAATAAATCTTATTGTTAATATTTAAGAAACCTTTCATGAATAAATATCTTCATTCCTTTATATCGATCATCAAATAGTTCAAATAGTTTAAAAGATAAACGAAGTGTCTTTTTGTAACTTATCCTTTTGATTTACTCTTTTTGTCATAGGTAGAGCCAATACTACCACTAGCCATTTACAACCTCGATAAGGTTAATTTTTAACCATCAATGGTTCAGTATCCCATCCATATATTATTACAATTTTTTGAGATAAATCCTTAATCATAAACTTGTTTTTTCTTGTTCTTAAAAATTCATTGTCTTGGCTTGGGGACCAGAAAGTGACAATGTCATTCACTAGTTATAATTGAATTGAACAAGTTGGATCATGATGAGACCCCTTGTCTTATGATTATTTAATAATCATGAGCCATTAACCTAGTTTGATATGCAGTAGTGGTAATGTCAGTTTATTATTTACCTATGATCATGGTAAGAAGGCTCGTGACGAGACCTATTATCATTTTTATTTTTTTTATTTTTTGAATTACTCTAGAAAAACATAATTAATGGATGGTGAGAATCATTGACTCCTTAAGAGTTTTTGGATGACAAGCTAGAGTTAAATATGCTTAGTGACAACAAATATTTACTTTATAAGGATGAACCTTTTCTAATTGATAATAAAGAAAAAATACTTTAAAAATTTTTAGGTTTACAAAATTTACAATTTCAATGGAAAAAGTTTTCAGAGTTATATAATGTTCATTCAATTTTCAGGTTTGTAGTTATTTCCTAAGAATTTTTTATTCTTAAAAACTAAGAAGTCATAAAATAATTCAAAGGTGTTGTGAAAAGTCAAAAGTATGTAATCAAATATTATTCTCATAAAAATGTAAAAGTATAAATATTGTACATTTAGAAGAAAATTTTCGTCTAAGAAAATAATTTTTTCAAAATTATCCCATTGACAGGAAGAAAATATTTTCTCCCTTGAAGATCTTATAACATGAATTTTGATGGGCCAATTTGTTTTGTGATTTGAAATGTTCCAAGCCACATTATTTGGAAATTGGTATGCTTACCTTTATCCTCATGTGCCTTTTCCCACTTCAGGACGAGGTATCCAACTTGAAATGTTTTTGTGGAAAAACATTGCATCAAAAGTATTTTTTACCATCTGTTGGTGTCGCGCATGAGTTAATTTTCCCTTTTCCCTTTCTTCTTCTAGTTTAAGGATTTGAGACATTATTAACTGTAAGGAAGAATAAGGTACTTCATCAATAAATTGAACTAGTGCCAATGAAGGAAGAGCTGAATTTCATGGAATTAAACTTCTTTCCCACAAACTAGATTGAAAGGAGAAGTACCTATGGAGGCCTTCTGAGTAATCCTATCTGCTCACAATGCAAATTTTAAGGACTTATGACAAATTTTCTGGCTTTGATCAATAGTCCTTTTTATGATTCTTATGATATTTTTATTTGTTGATTCTACTAAACCATTCCCTTGGGGATAGTAGCTAGCAGAATATTTAAGTTTAAAACCACTTTTGAGAGAAAATTAAATCATACTATTTACCGAAAAATAAGATTAATTATCAAACATTAGTGCATTAGGTAAGCGAAACCCAGTAACAAGGAATTGATCGATAAATTCTATAATGGCCTTAGTGTTAGCTACATTTAGTGGAACAACTTCCACCCACTTAGTAAAATATTTTGTTGCAGTGAGAATGTATATATGTTGTTTGGATGAGCTAGGAACAATCTTACCTATGATTTCCAGTCCCCATTACTCAATAGGTTGCTCAATCTTGAATTTCTACAAGGGTAAGGCTGGTTTTCTTTGTCTTCCAGCAGTAGTTTGGCGTCTTTTACTTTTTCTCACATATGCAAGAGCGTCTTTAGATAATGTTGCCCAATAATATCTAGCATGTAGGATTTTTTGTGTTGTGGTATCTCCTCCAAAATGTCCACCTATGGGTCCATCATGGAGTTCCTGCAAAACCCTCTGTGCTTCAGACTTTTCAAGGCATCCTAATAGTACAAAGTCATAGTTATTTCTAATTAAAACATTCACTATGATCTGATATGGACTAGCTTTCAACCTTAAAGCTCTTTTTCTTTTATAATTGAGTTATGTGGGAGCATGTCCATTTTTTAAATAAAAGATAAGATCAACATACTATGATTCAAAGTCGTTAAATATTACCTCAACAATGTGTACAGTGTTACCTGACTCTTCATCATTTGATATGTTTGATGCTTCAGATAGTAATATGCAGAGACCTTCCCCTTGATTATTTTGGCTAGCCTTATGTTAATGTCATATTCCTACAGGGTAGTAACCAAATTTTCTCTCTTTTCTCCTAGTTCATTTTCAATGAATAGTTTCCTTACTGCTGGAAATGGAAATATTACCTTGGTGTGTTTCTTTAGGAGAAATGGTCTGAAATGATTTAAAGATTTGTAAATAGAAAAGGCTTGTTTTTCCATTTTTTAATAATTTAGTTCAACACCTTGGAGATTTGAACCATCAACGATTTAGTATACCATCCATTTGGAGATTTGTGCTTTCTTGGAGACTAGAAACTGACAATACCACTCATTGGTTATAATTGAACTGAACAAGTTGGCTTACGATGAGACACCTTGTCTTATGATTATTTAATAATCATGAACAATTACCTTGGTTTGATATTTAATAGTGGTAATTCCAGTTTATTATTTACCTATCATCATGGTAAGCAAGCTCGTGATGAGACCTCTTATACATTTAAGTTTTTTATATTTTTGAATTACACTCTAGAAAAGCATAATTAACGAATGGGGAGAATCATTGACTCCTAAAGATTTTTTGGATGACAACTTAGAGTTAAATACACTTAGTGACAACAAGTATTTAATTTTAAAGGATGAACATTTTCTGATTGATAATAAAGTAAAAACGCTTTACAAATTTTTAGGTTTATCAAATTCAAAATTTCAGTGGAAAACGTTTTGAGAGTTATATAGTATTCATTCAATTTTCATGTTTGTATTTATTTCCTCAAGAATTTTTTATTATTAAAAAATAAAAAGTTATAAAATAATTCAGAGGTGTTGTAAAAAGCCAAAATAATGTAATCAAACATTATTCTCCTAAAAATGTAAAGTATAAGTATGGTACATTTAGAAGAAATTTTTCTTCTAAGAAAATATTTTTTTCAAAATTAGCCCGTTGACAAGAATAAAATATTTTCTCCATTGAATATATTGTAACATGAAGGTTGATGGGCCAATTTGTTCTCTGATTTGAAATGGTACAATCCAAATTCTTTGGAATTTGGTACGCTTACCTTTTTCCTCATGTGCCTTGTCCCACTTAAGGATGAGGTCTCCAACTTGAAATTTTTTTGGGGAAACAAAAATTTTCATCAAAAGTATTTTTTACCGTCTGTTGGTGTCGAGCATGAGTTAAATTTTCCTTTTCCATTTCTTCTTCTACTTTAAGGATCTGAGACATTCTTAATTGTAAGGAAGAAGAGGGTACTTCATCAATAAATTGAACTAGGGTTGATGAAGGAAGAGCTAAATTTAATGGAATTAAAACTTCTTTCCCATAAAGTAGATTGAATGGAGAAGTACCTATGAAGGCTTTATGAGTAATCCTATCTGCCAATAGTGAAAATGTTAAAGATTTATGCCAAATTTTCTGGCTCTGATTAATAGTCCTTTTTATGATTATTATGACATTTTTATTTGTTGATTTTGCTAAACCATTCCCTTGGGGATAGTAGTTAGCAAAATATTTAAGCTTAAAACCTCATTTGAGAGTAAATTCAGTCATACTATTTCTTGAAAAATAGGATGCATTATAAAACATAAGTGAATTAGGTAATCCAAACTTGGTAATAATGAATTGATCAATAAATTCTATAATGACCTAATAGTTAATTGCCTATACTGGAACAAATTATACCCAATTAGTAAAATATTCTATTGCAGTGAGACTGTATCTATGCTGCTTGGATGAGTTAGGAACAATATCACCTATGATTTTCAATCCCCATTGCTCAAAAGGTTTCTTGATGTTGATTGGTTGTAAGGGTAAGGCTGGTTTTCTTTGTCTTCCAACAATATTTTGGCATGTTTCACATGTTCTCACATATGCATGAGCTTCTTTAAATAATTTTGGCCAATAATATCTTGCATGTAGGATTTTTTGTGCCATGGTATCTCCTCCAAAATGTCCACCTGTGGGTCCATCATGGAGTTCCTACAGAACCCTCTATGCTTCAGAATTGTCAAGGCATCTTAATAGTAAATAGTCATAGTTTTTCTCTAAACAAAACATTGTCTATGATATGATATTGACTATATTTAAATCTTAAAGCTCTTTTTCTTTTATAATTGAGTTTTGTGGGAGAATATGCATTTTTAAATAAAATATAAGATCAACATAATGTGACTCAGAGTCGTTTAGGCTTACCTCAGCAATGTGTAAAGTGTTACCTGACTCTTCATCATCACGATGTGTTGGATGGTCTGGATGGTAATATGCAGAGACCTTTCCCTTTGATGATTTTGGCTGGTCTTATGTCAATGTCATATTCATGCAGGGAAGTAACCCAACTTGTTTTCTTTTCTCCTAGTTACTTTTGAATGAGTAGTTTCCTTAATTATGAAAATGGAACTATTACCTTGGTGTGTGTATTTAGGAGAAAACGTCTGAAATGCTTTAAATATTTGTAAACAGAAAAGGTTTTTTTTCCACTTCTAAATAATTTAGTTCATCACCTTGGATATTTGAACTAAAGAAAGAAATGGGTGCTTCAATATTTTGATTATTTATTTATGTGAAGATAACAACATAAGATGTTTCAGATGCAAATGTATATACAATGAAATGACTAGAAAAATTTGGGGTAGTTAGAGAAGGAGCCTTTATGATGGCTTGGTTGATTAGATCAAAAGCTTCTCTTTCACTATGTCCCCATTTGAAGAGTGCATTTTTCTTAATCATTACTTGCAATGGTAAAAAAAATTGGGAAAATTTTGGAACAAATCCCTTAACAAAATCTATTTGTCCTAAAAAGGAAAGCATGGATTTCTTGTTATGGGGATGAGACATTTCAGAAATTTCCTTTATCCAATTTGGATCTATGTAAATGCGTTCTTTTGACACAATAAATACTAATTATTTTTTGGAATTTAAATATATTCCATATTTTAAAAAGCATTGAAGGATTTTCTTAAGATCGCGGTAGTGGTCTCTTATTTTCTTGGAATAAATGGTTATATCATCTAAGTATACAACCAAAGTTTTGTTTATCAGTCCTCTGAAAGAAATATCCATTTCTCTTTGGAAAGTTTCTCCTGCATTGATTAGACCGAAAGGCATTTTCTGATAGGCATAAGCGCCCCATTTGGTTATAAATGTATTCTTTAACCTATCTTCTGGATGAACCATAATCTAATTATAGCCCAAAAATCGATAAAGGAAAGACAACAATTTAGATAAAACAACTGATTGGAAAATTTCTTCCATAGGTAGTAATGGAAAATTGTCTTTTAAGCGAGATTTGTTTAAGTTTCTAAAGTCTATACAGATGTGAATGTCAACATTATTTTTTCTAACAGGGACTAAGTTTGAGACCCACTTTGAATTCCTAACAAGGAAAATGATCTCTTCCTTAAGGAGTTTATTTAGTTCAATTTTGATTTTACTTTCAAGATTAGGGTGAATTTTCCTTAACTTTTATTGTATAAGCTTCTCAGCAGATGCCATTGGGATAGTATGTTGGATGATGGAGGCATCATAGGTTTTTAGATCTTCATATTTCCATGAAAAAAAATTATTTTATTTCTTTAGTAAATTAATCAAGGCTAATCTTTCACGAGACGAAAGACCAAGTTATAGGTTAATATTTGAGGATTGAGATTTGTGCCAAGGTTTACTAGTTCAAACCTCAAAATTGAACTTTGAAGTTTAGAATTAGTAAGATTTTTATACCTGTCTTTGAGGTCATAATTATCTTCAAGCTTAACCACAGAATTAGGTATGTAATTCTCTTCAGTTTTATATTCAATTTCCTTTCATGTTTGTCTTCATCAATTAGCTGATCATCATATGACCCTTCTAATGTAAGAAAGGTTAGAAAATCTTCATCATCTTTGAATACTCTCAAATTAGTGACATTATCAAGAATAGATGGTCGAAAAATCAATTCTATAGAAAATCTATCTGGACTATAATCCTCAAAAGGAATAACTCTAGATGTTACATTAGCTAGAAGGTCAACGCTTGCATTTTGGATCCTTGGAATAGATGAGATATTGAATGCTCAGAAGTGTGAGGTAAGAGATTGTAATAATTCTTGGTAATGCTTGAGATGACCATAAATACAGTGAATAGTATTTCTTAACTATTTGATAATTATTTTAGAGTCACCATAGACTTAAAGATATTTAACACCGATATCTATTTCTTTGTACAAGCCTTAGATTTGTGCCTCATATTCTGCAATATTATTTGTGCACTCAAATTCTAGCCAACACGACAACATTGTTTTTTCTCCTTCCAGACAAATTAGTATGTGTTATCATTCTATAATTTTAATATTGGAAATAATAATCATAAAATTGCAACATCAAAACCACTTTGGAGCCTAGGATGTAGCTCTTCTAGACTCAGAGAGGGATCTCTATTTAAGATTCAGCTTCATTTTCTAATTGTTACACCATTTTTGGTCATCTAACTCTTCATCATTAGATGGACCCAAGTACACCATGTAAGACCAGTTTTACCCCAAGTAAAACTGCTTTCACTATGTTAATTAGGAAACCCCAAAAGGAATAATTAATTAAACCATAATTTAATTATTATTCCCAGTCATGTTTAACCCAAAAACAAGGAAATTAATGAGATAAACCCATAGTTATCTTATTATTTTCTAGGAATAATTATTTAAATAATATTCCTTGTTAAATATGACCAAATCAACCACCATTAATCAAATAAATCATTATTTATTTGATTATATCCCAACCACTTCCTTTAAAAGATAAATAAATCATTTATTTATTTATTTTTCACTAATCAAGGGATTTGACCCAAGTCAAACACCCTTTCCCTCCAACAAATAATAATAAAATATTCCATAGAGGTGGATCTAGTTGTGATTAACATTATTTTAATCATGCACCAAGATCTAGAATGACCCAATATTTTGTTATAAATAGGAGGGTTTTCCCCTTCATTCTTCACCTTTTGTTGCATACTAGATCACTCTGGATCTATACACTCGGTCTCATTTTCTGCCATTGTTGCTCCCAGTGAGCTCTACCTTCTACATTGGGTTTTCTACATCTACAAGAGAGAGAAAGCTTAGATCTGAAGTGCTGAGGACTACAAAGAACCCATCCCATTGAGGAGATCTGGATACACCTTCTTGTTTCCTCCCGGGTGCCCTGTAATATAAAAATTCATTCAAAAATCGTGTTCTTGTCTTGTCTGTTGGATGCATGGAGCAAACTCTTTACTTCACTGCTTAATATCTTTCCATTTATAGATCTGTTTGTTGCAACACTTTAACTACTAATTGCAGATCTGAAGATGTTTTGCAGCCATTATTGTTGTTAGGGCTATTAGTTATGCGTAGCTAAAGTGGTTCTTTTTCGTACGCTTCGACAAAGAATTCATACTAACACTAATGATTTATGATATTAGGCTAGTTAAAATTATAGTGAAGGTTGATTTTTTTATGATAGTTTGGTTGGAGTGGGAGATCTGCTTAAACTGTTTCCATCAGGATATGGAGTCATAACAGGCTGGGTTGTTGCATCAATTTTTCGAGAGAATTTGCAAGGTAGGATAACTATAATTACTGGATATTTATAACATAATGAATCATGAGATGAAATAAAAGTGACTCTCAGTAGTGGTTAAAAAGAAATCAAGAATTATTTAACCAGACTTCAGAGGAAAAACATTTATATTATAAAAACAACCAGAATTAAGGTGCTCTATTCGAAAATCTCATTCTTCATATTTATATTTTAGAATTAGAATTAAATGATGCACTGAAGGAAATAATAGTGGAAAAAATTAAGCACAGTAAAGAAGAGACGTCACCAAATAAAAATCGCTCAAGAGTATTGCAAAATGGTCTTTTATTATTGATGCTCCATCTCCAAAATTACAATGCTCCGATAGAAAATCTTACAATCTAGGTTCCATCGCTTGATACTAAACATAAATGTATTATTTAATTAATTTCTAGTGATTTTCTTCTCTACATGGGAAATATGCTTGTTGATTACAATAATGGTTGAAAATTAACAAATGTGACAATGACGTGGAGACGATAGAATAGATGTGACATGTGGTCGTAATCTCTAGAAGGTTGTTATAGTGTGTTTTAATCCATTGTTGTGTTAGAATATTTAGGTAATCTGATGGTGATATGTTGTGTTGATGCGTTGATTTGAAGAATTATTTGATTTTTTGATTTGGTTGTCCTGCTGATGCGTTGAGTTGTCACCCTTCTTGGTAATCACACAATTGGTCCAACTGTTGTGCATTTGGGATCTTTATCCTGATTAATTTCCTATTAATCTCATTTTTCTCTGTGAACTTCATGAAAGTTGGCCTTTACTGAAAAATATGCTTGATTTCATGTTGTATGTATAAATCATTTTCTATAGGCTCTAGGAAGGCTCTTCCATTCATTGATCCTTTTATTCCAGCAAACTTAGTTGTGTCTTTGGAAATTTCCTTTAGCTTCTTTACATAATCTAGCCTACGCATGCGCTTATCATTTATCACAAAAAGAGATGGAAATCCTTTTTTGGTAAGTGGTTTGATTCTATTGAAGAATTTGTTGAAATAAATTTGTAACTGATGACACTTTTATTCTAACTGTGTGACCAAACTATTTTTTTTCAGTACCTCCTTTACTTCTAGGATGGTTGTTTTTCTGTCATCCACTCCTAGTGCTTAGAATTCAAAACTATTATTGGAATTCAATAATTTGATAATATTGTTTGTTGTTTCAGGCATGCCTATTATTTCTCTGTTTTCTTTGTCTATGGCATCGTTCACTAGTCCAATTAGATTTCTATGTTGAAATATTATTTGAATAGAAGGCCATATTTCATTCATGGAATCAACAATATTGGTCCAAATAATTTCTTTTTCCTAGCCAATAATCTGTTCAATAGAAACTTCACTATATTCTGTGATTAATTTCTCAATCTATTTTTGAGCTCTCTGTATTTCAATTTCATGAGCATTGTCTGAAATTTTCTTCAAATATTTTAGGGTGTTGATTTTTGCTTCTAGCTTCTTGATCTCTGTTGTTTGTATGGTCATGTTCTCCATGGCTTTGGCTAGATTCTTTGCACCACTTGATGTGATTGTGGTTTTTGGTGTTGTTTTAGGGATGGATGCAATACGAACAACCTCCAATTGAACAATGGCCATTTCTGCTGCTTTCTCCTTTTCTTTCACTAGTTGTTCCATCTTTGTCTCCATCTTATTTAGTTGTGCAGACTGCTCCATGATTAACTTCATTATTTCATCTTTATTTGCTTCATTTTCCTCAATTCCCTTTATCAAAAGGTATTCAGTTGTTGAAATTTTGATTTGTTTCTTGTGGGTTGGTATATCAACAGTCTTCTTTTTCAATATCTCTTCCACAACCTCTACATTGGTTGGGTCATACCCAATCTTTACCACTAATTCCTCCAGGGATTTGCTTCTTGTATCTTTGGCCAGGGAAGAGATCTTCTCCATTTTAATTTGAGATTAAAAAATGGCCAATGATACCTATAGTTTAGATAGGCTCATGGAAGTGCTTGCCAAAGTGGAGCAAATGATCTCTCCAGTTTTCTTATGCATCTCCATCTAGTCTATTGGATGGATTTATTTCACATCAAATTAAAAAGCAATGTGCTTGAATTCTACATGTGTTTTAGTCTGAGATATTTGTGCTTATAAGAAATTCATTCTCATATTTCCTTTGTCTGAGTTGATAAAAGCTTGCTCTGTGAACTGCTTGTCTACTTCCAAAAATGGTTGCAGGTGCTGGTTTCCAAGATGTGATTATTTCTTTTGATTTCCATGAATGTATCATAGATGTTATCCTCCTTTCCCTCTGTAGTAGCAGTAGATGTAGGAGTTTGAAAGTTATGCTGCTGGAATGGAACGGTGGCTAAAGATGTTAAAAATATGGTTTAGCCACTAGCTGGAGATGAACTCGGAGAATCCCTGATTGTGATGAATTTTTGCTGCTCTTTTTTACTTCTTTGATCAATTTCCATATGGACTCTACCTCTATTTATATACTTCATTTTAAATTCTCTGCTAGATATATAAGTATCCATATTAGACTAATCATATCTTGGCCTCTTCCCTATTGTCTCTTTCTCTGGCTCTTTTCCCTTATTTTATTTGTCTTATGTAGTCTGATTTTCCAGTGGAGTAGGGATCTGAATACTTGAGGTTGAGATCACATTTTCTTTAGCCTCATGTATTTTATTTTCTTCCCACACTTCTTGATTCATAAACTACTTTATCTTAGGCATGTGGGTGTGGATGTACGAGGTTGATATTTCTCCACCCTTTTCTTGGGGATGATCCACAATGGGTCGTAAGACCAAGTGAATCTATGATCAAATTTCATCTCCTTCAATACCTTATCAGCCTCCTCTCCTGCTGCTATGCTATTACAAATAAAAGGACCAATTTAGAACCTGATCCTAAATTGAGATTTCTTCTTGGCATATATAAAGTGTACTTCATCTGCATTCATCATCTACCTTATTTATTCCAAGGAAAATATCCTCATGGGGAGGAACATTAGCACCTTGTAGGGGTCCAACTCACACCCATAAATTTTGATCTCAGTATAATTTTGGTACAAGTACCAACCTTCAGTTCTCACTTGATCTTATAACTGCATGATTTTCTTAATTTCTTCATTAATCCTTGGTTCCACTGAACTGCTGATTATTCTCATAGCTAGATGCACAAATGAATCAACAAAAATATTATATGGGTAATATTTTTTCTCCTTCATTAACATGGTTGTCAAAAATATGATTGATTGAGTCTGAGAGTCATCATTAACCTTCCTCATTGCAAACTAGAATCTAATGGCCTGAAAATAGACAAACATAGACACCAAAACTGAAGTGTATTTGAACACTTCCTTTGTACGAAACTTTGTAAATTGATCATGGATGGCATCAGCTAAGAATTGGATAAATTTTAACATGATTGAAGGCTTAGAATATTATGAAAGGATATATAGAAAACCTTTCATGGCCTCATCTATCCACTGGTTTTAATAATACCCTAGAAAATATGAAATGAAAGTGAAAATATGTTGGGTTCTATCAGGGAAAGTGGATGAGGGATATGGAGGATTTTTTTTGGGCAGTAAAGCATCAGTAGCCATGAAAAGCTTTAATGTTTTAGCTCTGCTGGAAAAATCCAATTTTTGGTACAGTTCTCTGAGAGCTTCCTAAGAAAATGGAATAGTTTCTTCAACAATGGGAGCTTGCATCATTTGTAGGATTGACTGGGCACTGACAATAAAAATGAATTCTCCTATGGGGGCTACTACAAATCTCTAATTAATTTCATAACATGCATGGAATTTCCTCACGAATTCGTGGCAACTGTGGGTATTTGGGAATATGAAATAGGGTAATTTGGTATCCCATAACCCTATGTCATCATATTCATCTATCACTTTTTCTTCTAACCAGCAGTAGACATCAAATAAATCGAAATCTGACTCTTTCTCATGTATCTTATAGTATCTGTCAGCTAGAGCCATATGATCTAGGTCTACCTAGGGGTAAACCATAGGATTAACGGGCTCTTGATCCTTCTTAGGAGGCATTATTGTCCAATAAAAATAACTTGATTGTAGAGGTACATAAAGGGATTTAAGAAGAAGGGAACAAATAAGGGAGCTTTCTGCAAATTAGAATGGGGAGGGGAAATGGTAGAAAGGGAATTCTGATTGATTCTGCAGATAGTTGGAATCTTCTCTGCACTTTCTTTTGCTCTGAAAACTTTGACTACAATAACCTGTGACAAATAGAATTAAAATGCAATGGAAAATATTGCAAGAGGAGAGGAATTTTGGCTCTATGGAGTGATTGGGCGACCATTGACATGGCACGGGCCCGGTGGTTAACTGCCTAAGCCATTAAATGTAAAATGGGCCTATATCGGGAGTTTGTTTGATTGGATGGAGGAGACAGTAAGACGCAGTCTTGGTACAAATTTAATGGCCCCAGTGATCATTTGTGCAGCGGTAAATGGAGTGGTTTTGGCACAGTGAAACAACTTTTCACCGGGGGGCATGACCGGTAAGTGATAAGCAGTTTGGGGGGGGGGGGGGTGCGAAATAATTTTTGCGTGACACATAGAAAGCAGGGTGGTTTGGAATATCATCTATTTCGGACCTCCCATGGTAACATTCAGAGGATGAGGGGGGGGTGAAAACCATCATGAGTCGTTGGATGAAGAGAAGGGTGCGAGGATGAGGTGAAAGGTGATGGAGTGTTAAGTGATGATGCAACATGAGTGGATGGTGGGGTCAGGTGAGAATTTAATGAAGAGTGGGGCTGGAAATATAATTGAATAAATTAGGGTATGGGAAAATGACATGTAATATGTCAAATATATTTTCAAATAAAGATTTATTCCCAAAATTTATAATAAAACACCTTTGTGTTTTGTTTTCTCTCTTCGACCAGAGAAAACATGAAATTTCTAGGATAAACCTTTGGAATAAATCCCATGATTCCTTTATATTTTCCTCTTTTCTTCCCTACTTACCCATGTCACTAATCTAACATTTTTTTTTCTTTTGCAAGGTGGACTTAGACTTGCAGACCCATTTCATTTTTTCTTTAAAACTCTAACCTACATCTATTCTTATTTGTTCCATTGACTCAGATTAAACTGTTGGGTCAATTTTATTTCTACCTAACTATTGATATGCCAAGTTTAAACAGTTTGGAAAATCCTTATTTTCTAACCTGTTAGCACCTGAATTGGACCCCAGGCTACAAAAGGCAAATCATGGTAACAACTGAACCACGCTCGGCCTTGTAGCTAGCCCTACAAAGACATGAGAGGGCTCTCTCCATAAAATAATATTCAATAAAGTGCAATAGAAATCTGATATTAGGCTAGGTAAAATGATAGGGATAAAAGGTTTAAATAAAAAAATGAATGAATGAATTTCAGGGATGTGTGGGATATAAAGGGACAGTTGAAACCAGGAATTAAATCAGGACACAAGGTATTTCATGGGGCAATATAGGCAGGATAATTAGCAATTAAAATTTAATGAGGATGGGATGGAAAGACTGGTGCGGAGCTGAAAAGGGCACAATAAATGGATCCTTTTCAAACAGAGGAATAATGCAGAGTATGAATGATTTTCCCAAGGCAGAGCATATAAAATGGATTCTACCTTTCTATCTTGAAAACATTCAAAAGGAAATGTTTATGGATGAATGGAATACATAAAAATTCATATATGAAAAAAAGGAGAAAAAAAAATGCAAACTCTCATACCACATGGATCCCACAAATCAAAGCTGCATCTCTTATTAATTCTTGTCAAACTGTACAATGTAGCACAGAGATGTTCTTCCACACTATTCCGCTACTTTCTGAGTTACAGACTATTCCTGCTGCTTACAAATGATTTACAATTACATTAAATAGGTTGAAGTGTGGGAACATAGATCCACAAGAGAAGGGAGTTGTTTTAACAGTTGAAGAGCTGAAATACAATCATAGTAAAGAAATACAACAATCTTCCCCTGAAAATAAGGGACATCATTGCATTCGACCACTTGGAGATTTTGCTGTTGGGCTGTATGAAAGAAAATAGGTAATCTGATGAATAGATTTCCTATTTTGCTGCTTGCTATAACAATCTTTGTCTTAAATAAGCTCTCGGCCCTTTGACTATTGCCTTTGCTTTACATTATTTCATTTAAATAAAATTGACCCTTTAATAAACTGCCGTTGAAATATCATAGAATGAAATAATTATTTCATGAAGGGAAAAATGTATTTTAAATGGGAAAAGGGAAGGGAAATGGGCGGTAATCATATGAAAATCGCAATCGGAATCAGAGTGGGAGCGGAGAGATATATATATGAAACAATAGTCTAATCACAATCGGAATCGGAGTGGGAGCAGAGAGATATATATATGAAATAGTAGTGTAATCACAATCGGAATTGGAGCGGGAGCAAAGAAATATATAGTGTAATCGCAATCGGAATTGGAGTGGGAGCGGAGAGATATATAGTGTAATCGTAATCGGAATGGACAGGCGGAGGGGATATAACATATTTTGTGATGCGATTGTAATATTTTTAATAAAAATGATTTATCGCATTAACAAAGGGAAAAACCCATTTATTTGGGAAGAGGCGGAAGTACCGTATGGTGGGCCTGGGGTCAATCGCAATCAGAAATCGGAGGGGAGCGAAGTGTAACATATATGGCGATGCCGATTTCGATGGCCCGATTAGCTATGGGCCGTTCAATCGGCGGGGAAGATCAACGGTGGGGAGATCAATCAAGGGGTTTTCCATTGGGGGATCAGAAGAGGGACTTGCGATTAATTGCATCGGAGTTTTGTGCGATTGGCCAATCAAAACACGCATATCAAATGTTTCGATGTGATTGATCAGGGCGATGGGATGGGGGGTGTGATTAATCATAGTAAGGGCGCAGGAATTTGCGATGCGATCAATCGCATCAGAGATATTTGCAATTGGGGTGATCAGGGGGGGCACGTTAATATTTGCGACGTGATTGATCGGGGAAGGGACTTGGGTTATGCAGGGTTTGTTATAATATAAAACTTTATAATAAATTTTCATCGCAACGCATGGTGTGGAAGTGGTTGGGAATGGTGGGGGAGTATATATATATGACATAAACTTTGTTGTAAAGTTTACGGGTGATGGAAAGGGAAAGTGGTTTATAATGACATGACTTTATAATATAAAGCTATTTATTAATAAGTCCTAAGGCATGGAGGGGAAGTGGTTACAAACCAAATCGCATATTTATTTAAATGACTTATAATGCGATTTTATAATCTGAAAGAGGAGAAAGGAATTTTATAAGGAAAATATGAAAGTTTAAACATAAAGTTTTAAGGGAAAATTGGGAAATAGGGATGATTAGAGGATATAGGGGATTTTACTTCACTTAAGCATAAATTTCAATCTAGAAGTCAGTTTTGAGAGTGTAGTATACCATTGGACAGCTCTTCCCGGTCTCTTTCTGATGGATCTTCTTGCAGGATGATTTGGCACTGAGCGTGCTATGGAAAACTTCTCTGAAGGCAAGGACATCACTTTGTGGAGATAACAGCTTCTGAATTGTGACTTATTACACATGATGATACAGAATTACATAATGAATGATAATAAAGGAAAAATATCATGTTTTCACCTCAAAACATGGTTTTGAGGCAAAAATTACATAAAAATGAATAAAATGTCTCTCTGATTCTTCCTGGTATTGTGACTTTGAGCTTATTGGCTTCCGTATGACCTTGCTGATATTTTTGACATTTGACTCATTAATTTGACCATGGTGAGACCCTAGAAACTAATGAGACCCATCCTATGACCTACTGATATGATTTTGAGAATAAAAGTGACTAATGACTAAAGACCATAGAAAGGAAAATCAGAAAGTACCTCATGAGGGACAACTGATAAAAATTACTACCATCAATGAATCCATGACCTAGCGGAATGGTGAAATTGATTATTATGGGACTCCTAATATGCAAATGCAAAGAGTAACTTTGATCAGTGATGGTAGTATGACTAGACTGACGCTAACATTGGCTCCAATGGGGATGGTAGCTCCTTGGAGGTGCCAAGAACACCGTAGACCAAGTAGGCTTATCCATTGGGCATGGAGTCAATAGCTAAAAACCAAACTGAATACTGAAAGAAATTTGACCCAACAAACTGACTCAAAAGTCACTCAAAGATAACCTAAAAAAAAAACTTGACATTTAAAGCTTTAGTGGTAGTATATGACCAAGACTTGAGGTTTCAAATCTTGATGATAACCACTTGTGTTTCTGGAAGGCCAATGTACCATCATGCTATATCAAAATGAAAATTTAACCAATCAAGCAGATGCCTCCTTGATTGATTCTCCTGATCAGATCCTCTGGTCAACAATAGATACTTGCAACTGGGCATCCAAAAGCATGGTTGGCCATGATCTCCTTCATCACTGAATACTGCAATAATTACCTTCACTGGTGACTGCAATAAATTTTCCACTGAATCCTGAAAAACATGAAGATTTACCTCTTGCTGAAGAAACAAGGTGTCTTTTTCTCTTGATTCTGATCTTTCTTCATAATGTACCTTAGTAAGAGTGTGCTCCTGGTCTTCAAAAAATTATGAACAAGTGGATGAGAAAATTTCCTCTTGAAAAAACATTTCAAAACATGAGACATAGGAATAAGAATCTAAATGGAAGTCCTGAATGCTCTAATATTTTGTAATCTGAATATATTGTTGGTCATCTTCATATGATATGACAACCAGATTGTCATGTTTCTCATCATATTCATCAATCGTAAGAGAAGAAACTTTAGATGGTTCTTGAGATCCAACACCATCATTTCTATCATCTACCATAAATTCATCCAAAGAAACTCTTTCACTTACTTGAACAAAGATCTCGTCTTCTTTTTCATTAAGGGAATGGATTACCTCCTTGTCAAGATCTAGTTCTGATGGGATGAGCGTGTTTAGATCTATAACTATATTTTCTTCGTTTGAGGCATCCTTAACAATAGAGCACTCTGTGACGGGATCGGCACCAACATACTCATCATTATCACATTTTGAATCCATTTCTAGTTTAAATCTATCGCTATATGAGACTGGAACATCATCTCCCTACATATCATCCTTTATTTCAATTAGATTTGAAATAAAGCCTCTTATTTCATCATTTTCAGCTATACAAAGATCTTCAACCTGTTGATCTTGATAAGTATCCTCAAATATTTCTGTGTGCTGCTGAAACCAATTTTCATAGAGCGATTCCATGATTTCTTCGTCCATGAATTCATTGTCTCCATAAAAATTCTCAATATTTTCAATGAAACTATTAACATGTTTGCAACAATTCTGCACTAATATTAAGGATGGACAAGACTCTTTATATCTTTCAAAGAATATAGTATGAAAATCCTTTAAACAATAAATACAAGTAGGTGGCAAAATTTCATACCAAGATCGAGCTTCATCTTCTAGAGTAGCCATGAACATCTTCATCAAGCAATCTTCAGGAAAATCAATTTTTAACTTATGCACATGGATGCGGAATTTCACCAGATGAAGAGCAGCGTCATTACCTTCCACATTTGTAAAGATAGGAAAATTCTGAAACCAATCCACCTTGGGAATTTTATTTTGGAAACCTGGAATACGATCTCAGCTCATGGGAGCATACCTTCTTGCAATACGTTCCATCTTAAAACAAAGATCTTAAATATACTGATCTTCCTGCAGTGGAGTCACCATGAAGGATTTCATTTTCTGGATCTTTCAGTGAATGGAGTCGCTAGGTGAATGTTTTCATCCTTTATATGCATTTGATTGTTGTTCACCATCAACAATCAGATATAATACTCTGTCATTCTTTACCGAGAAAATATTACTGGGGTGATTAATCTTCTATTCTAAACAATAGTCCCCAGTGAAGCCGCCGGAGATGTTAGCACTTGAATTGGACCTCGGGCTGCAAAATGCAAATCGGGGTAACAACTAAACCACGCTCAACCTTGTAGCTATCCCTAAAAGGACAGGAGAGGGCTCTGTCTGTAAAAGAATATTCAATAAAGTGCAATAGAAATCTGATATTAGGCTAGGTAAAATGATAGGGATAAAAGGTTTAAATAAAATAAAAATATGAATGAATTTCAGGGATGTGTGGGATATAAAGAGACAGTTGAAACCAGGAATTAAATCAGGACACCAGGTATTTCATGGGGCAAGATAGGCAGGAAAATTAGCAATTAAAATTTAATGAGGATGTAATGGAAAGACTGGTGCGGAGCTGAAAAGGGCACAATAAATGGATCCTTTTCAAACAGAAGAAGAATATAGAGTATGAATGATTTTCCTAAGGTAGAGCATATAAAATGGACTCTACCTTTATATCTTGAAAACATTTAAAAGGAAATGTTTATGGATGAATGGAACACATAACAATTCACATATGAAAAAAAGGAGAAAAACAAATGCTAACTCTCATACCACATGGATCCCACAAATTAGAGTTGCATCTCTTATTAATTCTTTTCAAACTGTACAATGTAGCACAGAGATGTTCTTCCACACTATTCCCCTACTTTCTGAGTTACAAACTATTCCTGCTACTTACAAATTATTTACAATTACATTAAATAGGCTCAAGTGTGGGAACATAGATCCACAAGAGAAGGGAGTTGTTTTAACAGTTGAAGAACTGAAATACAATCATAGTAAAGAAATACAACAATCTGCCCCTGAAAATAAGGAACATCATTGCATTTGACCACTTGGAGATTTTGTTGTTAGGCTGTATGAAAGAAAATAGGTAATCTGATGAAAATATTTCCTATTTTTCTGCTTGATGTAACAATCTTTATCTTAAATAAGCTCTCGGCCCTTTGACTGTTGCCTTTGCTTTCCATTATTTTATTTAAATAAAACTGACCCTTTAATAAACTGCCGTTGAAATATCATAGAACGAAAGAATGCTTTCGTGAAGGGAAAAATGTATTTTAAATGGGAAAAGGGAAGGGAAGTGGGTGGTAATCATATGAAAATCGCAATCAGAATCAAAGTGGGAGCAGAGAGATATATAGTGTAATCGCAATCGGAATCGGAGAGGGAGCGGAGAGATATATATATGAAACAATTTTGTAATCGCAATCGGAATCGGAGCGGGAGCGGAGAGATATATAGTGTAATCGAAATTGGAATCGGAGCAGGAGTGGAGAGATATATAGTGTAATCACAATCGGAATGGACAGACGGAGGGGATATAACATATTTTGCGATGCGATTGTAATATTTTTAATAAAAACGATTTATCACATTAACAAAGGGAAAAACCCATTTAATTGGGAAGAGGTGGAAGTATCGGATGGTGGGCCCGGGGTCAATCGCAATCAGAAATCGGAGGGGAGCGAAGTGTAGCATATATGGGGATGCTGATTGCAATGGCTCGATTAGCTATGGGTCGTTCGATCGGTGGGGAAGATCGACGGTGGGGAGATCAATGAGGGGTTTTCCATCGGGGGATCAGAAGAGGGACTTGCGATTAATCGCATCGGAGTTTTGTGCGATTAGCCAATTAGAATGCACATATCAAATGTTGTGATGCGATTGATCAGGGCGATGGGATGGGGGGTGCGATTAGTCGGAGGAAGGGCACAGGACTTTGTGATGCGATCAATCGCATCGGAGATATTTGCGATTGGGGTGATCGGGGGGGGGCACGTTAATATTTGCGATGCGATTGATCGGGGAAGGGACTTAGGTTATGCGAGGTTTGTTATAATATAAAACTTTATAATAAAGTTTCATTGCAACGTATGGTGGGGAAGTGCTTGGGAACGGCAAGGGAGTATATATATATGACATAAACTTTGTTATAAATTTTACAAGTGATTGGAAGGGGAAGTGGTTTATAACGACGGGACTTTATAATATAAAGCTATTTATTATAAATTCCTAAGGCATGGAGGGGAAGTGGTTACAAACCAAATCGCATATTTATTTAAATGACTTATAATGCGATTTTATAATTGGAAAGAGGAGAAAGGAATTTTATAAGGAAAATATGAAACTTTAAACATAAAGTTTTAAGGGAAAATTGGGAAATAGGGATTATTAGAGGATATAGGGGATTTTACTTCACTTAAGCATAAATTTCAATCCAGAAGTCAGTTTTTAGAGTGTAGTATATCGTTGGAAAGCTCTTCCCAGGATATTTTTGGTGGATCTACTTGGAGGATGATTTGGTGTTGAACATGCTGTGGAAAAATTATCTGAAGGCAGGGACATCACTTTGTGGAGATAATAGCTTCTGAATTGTGACTTATTACACATGATGATACAGAATTACATAATGAATGATAATAAAGGAAAAATATCGTGTTTTGACCTCAAAACATGGTTTTGAGGTGAAAATTACATCAAAATGAATAAAACGTCTCTCTGATTCTTCTTGGTGCTGTGACTTTGAGCTTATTGGCTTCCTCATGACCTTGCTGATATTTTTGACATTTGACTCATTAATTTGACCATGGTGAGACCCTAGAAACTAATGAGACCCATCCTATGACCTACTGATATGTTTTTGAGAATAAAAGTGACTAATGACTAAAGACCATAGAAAGGAAAATTAGCAAGTACCTCATGAGGGACAACTGATAAAAATTATTGCCATCAATGAATCCATGACCTAGCGGAATGGTGAAATTGATTATTATGGGACTCCTAATATGCAAATGCAAAGAGTAACTTTGATCACTGATGGCAGTATGACTAGACTGACACTAACATAAACTATCAACAGGAATTTAAAATTGTACAATCATGCTTAAAATTTATGATTGAACAAGCTAATTTAATCAGTAGTCTAATTTTGATTTGCAACACTTTCAGTATTATTCTTTTTGGGGGTTTTTATTTCTTTTTATTTTTCTCTTTTTAATTTTTAAATATACCCTCTTATCTTTTCTTTTTTCAATTTTTTTTTTTGAAACCATTTGAATATTGAAAATCATACTCAATATGAAATTGCAACTCATGACATACCCAATCACCTTGAGATCCTATGATTTATGGGATACTAACAGTGGCTCCAGCTGGGGTGGAACTTCTCCAAATGAAGTGTCAAGAATGTAATATCAGTAGCCTTGAATGCTCCATTTTTTGCAAAATATTCATCTTATTTTTTTTTATGTTTTATGAATGCTCATTAAACCAGGTTTAGGGCCTTCTCCATGGGCTTCAACCTTAGTTAACGAGTTATTCAAATCACAAACTATAAAACTATGGTATTTACAATAATGAAAGACCAACATGAATTTTCAAGAGAAATAATGCTTGAACATCCTACCATTGACAATACCTCTAGGTATCTCTGTTCCATCCAACTCTTTAAGGAAATATGCATTGTTTCCTCCAAAAGAATTAATTATGTATGGCCCTTTCCAAACATTATCAAATTTTCCATGTTTTCCCTTTTCTTCTCTTCTGGAATCCCATTTCAGAACTTTATCTCCTAAATTAAAATCATTAGCATTTTTTATTTTATCACAAATATTCTCGATATTTTCTTGAATCACCTGAGTTATGTTATAAACTTCCTCTTTGGACTGCTACAACTGAATAGTTTGATTGATCCTTCTCTATATATCATTTGGTTCAACTTGAATTTCTTGAATGATCTTCATGACTAGAACTCCTAAAGAAGAAGGAAAAAGTGTATCCATTCCATAAACTAATTGGTATGGAGACATGCCAATTGATTTTTTGGTAGTAATTCTATCCGCCCAAAGAGTATTGATCAAATTGTTATGCCATGATTTCTTGTTATCTTCCAAGATATTTCTGATGATATTCACCAACATTTTGTTTCAAGATTCAACGAATCCATTACCTTGAGGGTAATAGGATGTTTAATGCCCAAAATGTATTTGATACCTATGACAAAAATCCACCATTTTCTCGGACTTGAAGGCTATAGCGTTGTTAGTGACAAATTTTCTAGGACAACCAAATCTGGAAAGGATATTGGTTTCAAGGAATTTTTTGATGACATAGTCAGTGGCATTTGTAGAAGGAGTGGCTTATATCCATTTGGTAAAGTAGTATGTGGCAGTGAGAATCCATTTATTCTCGGCAGAGGATGGGGGATAGAGTTTAATGGAAATATTGAAAGGAAATACAATTATGTTCCAATAAAAAGACATTGTATTTAATGAGATCATTGAAGCTATGAGAACAGCTTGGGAGTCCCTGATAATAGTGTCATAGGATAATAACATTATCATAGACTTAGAGGAAAAGGTTATGGTAGATAAACAGAAGACTCTTAACAGAGGCTTATGGGCAAAGAAGTTCATTGATTTCATCAATTCTAAAATAGATCAAGAGTTAGAAGAAAATGAAATTAAAGACAGGACATTCTGTGTTCTAGAGATTAATAAGTTGATTGTAAAAAAGTCTTGCAAGAAGTCAGCGGAGGAGAAGTTGGCAGAAATTAAACAAATTGTAAACAAGTTTGATAACATATTCGACAAAAGTGCTAGAGCAGGATTGCGTTCGTTTTGGGATCTCAAAGGTATTGTTTGATCATGGGATTCCTATGAGCCACTGCTAGTGCTAGTGAAGAGTAAAATTGATAATACCCATAAGAGGGCCATTATCCTGAAAGGAACAACAATTGTTAATTTCTTACAGAGGCATTTTCAATTGCTTTGGATGGTAAAGACTTTGTTCACAGAACGACCTACTTTCAGCAATATCACAACCTTCTGGCTAGAATATCATAAATTGATCAATTTTCCCAAAACTAGCATCGAGATATGGAAGAAGTGCAAAGCATGGATGACTGATCCACCTAGTGACACCTCAACATCACATAAGGACATGTTATCAAATCTAGAGAATATAATGGCAGCCAGTCAAATTCAAATTTAGCAAATATATTGAAGCTTTAGTTTTAATTATCTTTTTAAGATCCATATTGTAATGAAGTTGTTAATTTCCATGTAATAGGTATTTTATGCAGTTTTAGGTAGTTCAAATAGTTACAAGTAGTTTTCAACAGTTGCAACTATTATGCATTGTATTTGAGGTAATGAAAAAGAAAGAGGAGGGTTCCAAGTTTTGGACCTCTAGATGACTGTAAATTTTGTACTGAATTTTCTGAAAATTAATGAAACAAGATCAAGTTTCTTAAACCTATTGATGTTGATATTTTCTTCCAGTTTCATCATATGTTTATTCTTTTGTGAATGAGGTGAAGTAATGTAATTTCGGGTCTCTTTTTACAATTTGTAAGTAAGAGTTAAATGTCCTTAATGTGCACTCCTTCACTCCAGCTATTTTATCCCCGTAAAGTTTCTTTTGATGTTTAAAGTGATAGATTCTATTATTTAGCATATCATTTTTAGTTTTCCTTCTAGTTTCTTCCTTCCATTTCAATTAATATCAGCAAATAATGGCACTGTGAAGACTTTCATTATATCAGATCATGGAGGGTTATAAATAATTAATTTCCAAAGGTGTTAAACAAAGACCATATGATATCTTATTTTTGTGACATGCATTTATAAATGTCCTGAGAAATGATTCCTTATCACAGCCAAGGGATTGTTTCTTGAGATAGAACATCTTTTGGTGTCGTTTCCGGGGAGCGAAGAAGCTAAGTTCATTTCCGTGGGTTTTCTTTCTATTTTCTCTGGTTATTCAGTGAGAAGGAAATATTTGGTTGTGTTTATTATTTTCAGAATTCTGTCTTTCAAAAGGCCACACATGAGGTCGGATACCTCACAGTAGAAATTCCCTACTTTGTCAGATCTAAAAAAATTGGCTTCTAAAAAGGCTCAAAAACCAAAAACCCTTTTAACACCTAATCCTACATTGTCTGCTCCTGGCAGCAGTTCTCATAATCCATTATTTGAAGATATTTCCAAGGAACTCTCTTTCTTAGAATAATATTCTCCTTCCACACCCACTCATTTTCAAGAACCCAAGTTAGAAGAACATTCTTTCGAGTCTATTTCTTTTACCTTTACACAAGCTAACAAAATATAGCTATTAATTCTTCTACCATCGTTCATCAACCCACTCCCATATCTACTTTCTCACCACCTTCATTCACTTTCACAGTAGGTTCATCAACTTCAACCACTCAAGGAATAGTTAACCAAGGTGTCAATATGGCAGCACCAATTTTCTTAATGAATAGATATGCACCTTTAAATTTTCCACAACCAATGAATGCCATGCCTCAAGAATACCTCAAATTACTTCCTCGTTTCATTGGAGAAGATGAAGTAACTGCTAAACAACATTTACCTCTGTTTTTCACTTTTGCATAGAATTTAAATGTTGAACATCTGGACGTTGTGATGACATTATTTGTGCAATCTCTAAATGGAGAGGCTATAATTTTTTTCAAAAGTTTACCAAATGCTTCAATTAATAACTAGGATGAGTTGGAAACTCAATTTACTCGGAGATGGGGAGAAAAGAGAGATCATGGTTACTCATTGACATAGTTTAACGCAATTAAAAAAAATCCCGATGAAAACATTTTTGGCTTTGTAAAGAGATTTAACAAATTGTACAATAGTTTTCCTATAGAAATGAAGCCCCGCCCCCCATATTGGAGAAAAGGTAGTTTTTGTTGAGGCTTTTGAAGATGAATTTAGATTTACATTCAGAGAAAGAAGAGCCCCAAATCTCAAACAAATACGGACTGATGCATTGGAGATTGAGGCTAACATTAATGCAGTTGGAAAAATTAAAGAGAAGCAGTCAGTTAAAGATAAGGGAAAAGAAGAGGAAGAATCACCACAAGATAAAAGAATTGATGATATGACAAAGGTGATAATTTTTTTTTCAAACAAATTAGTGAATACGAAGTTATAAATTAAGAACCCCCAAATACCTGCACAAAAAAACAGAGGAGGATTCAATCCTCAGTTCAGAAAATAGCCCCTGAAATTTTTTCAGAGGGAGAGAAGAGATCAAGACCAAGTTTAAGCACCACTATACATTGAAGAAACACCTACACAGTTAGCAGAGGATGGTCAAAAAGAAGCTGAAGATCAAATATATGCTATATAAATAAGAGAAGATGAAGAAGAGGAAGAATTTGAAGGAGAATATGCTGAAGTAGAGGTGTCTTTTTATTAGGATGAGATGGATGAGTATTTTAGGAAATTTACAGACTTTATGCAAGATGATTTGCATAAGAAGTATGATTTGAGATCTAAAAAAAGATCAAGGGTACAAGATGATGAAGGTGAATAGCAATATTATATTCCTTCTCCAATGGCGACTCCACCACAAAAGAAATCAGTAACACAAGCAGACAAAGGAAAACAACCTGTGAATTCAGTGAACAGAACAAAAGTGAAATAGGCTGAATCCTCTCAAAGTAATTCTGTTGCTACTAATATTTTGGAGAATGTAGTTCCTGTACCTGAATAGGTTTCAAATCCTAGAAGAATTGAAGAAGAGCCTGAGAAGAATGTCAAGCAGATTCAGGATTTCAGTTTATCAAAAGAACTAGAGAAGGTCAATATTTAGGTACCTCTGATTGAACTAGCTAAGACACAAGGTTACAAAAAAGAAATTTCTGAATTCATTAATCTCTCACATATTGAAGACATAGGTGATACTGTAAATTTTCCAGAAGAAAATCCAGTGGTCACTTTTGGCCCTCACGTTGAATAAGTATTCCTCGATTTTACATTTCATTGCTTCTTCATGATTTTCTCCTCCACAATTGCATGTTAGATTTAGGTTCTTCTCACAACCTTATGCCATTGCCTGTTATGAAAGACTTGAATTTACAGATCACTAAACCATATAGAGACTTGTACTCTTTTGATTCTAAGAGGGTGAAATGTATTGGGATCATCAAAGACATGGTAGTATCTTTGGATCAAATTCCAGCGAAGAGTATTATGATGGATGTAGTGGTTTCTGATATTCCGGCCAGATTTGGAATGCTCTTGTCAAGATCTTGGGGATCAAAGTTGGGAGGGGTTTTAAAACTAGAATTTACTTATGCTATCATTCGTATTTTCAATGGGGAAGAAAGAATGTTGTATAGATAATAAAAATTTGTAAAGACTACCACACAAAAAGATGCAGGAAATTCCGCCATTTACAGTTAGGCAAAAGAAGATCTTTCTTGTTTTTTGCTGCATGAAGATGCAGAATTCGTTTAAGACATTGAATATCAACTCTCTTCAGTAGCTATACATAAGGAGCCGTATTCAAAAATTGTTTGGAAATGCTATTTTTATGCTTCCTACTCAAAAGATGGAACAAGAGCTGGATCCTTATTGATATATCGAGAAGGTAATCTCATGCCTCTTTCTTTTAAGTTAGAATTTGATTCAAAAAATAATGTGGTTGAATACAAGGCTTTGATCCTAAGTCTACAAACTACCAAACAAATGGGAATTCAATGTATGTATGTTTTTGGTGATTTTGAATTAATTATAAAGCAGGTTAAAAAAAAATTTCAGACTAAGCATCCAAGGTTCAGATCATATAGGAACAAAGTTTTGGATTTGATTGAAAATTATTTTGAATATTTCAATCTACATTTTATTCCAAGGAAAGAGAATAGGTTGTCAGATTCATTGGCAATAGAGGCTAGCACCTTCAAGCCACCTATAAATCCTAGATTGAGGTATGAGATTGAAATCAGACACATGCCTTCCATTCCTGACAATGTGAAGCATTAGCAAGTGTTTGAAGATGATGAGCAGATAAATCACTTCTTGACCATGGTTGAAAGTTTTAAATATGCCGATATAGATCAAGAAGAAGAACAAATAGAGTAGAAAGGAGAAATAATAAGTTTGAAGTAGTCAATAGGTAAGCAGAATATTATCCAATTAAAAGACAGTGTACTTCCTAATTGGTTGGTTCTTCTTGAAATATTATTTGATTCCAATGATGTTTCGCTCAATTCAAAGAAAATACATCAAAAAGGAGAGATGGAAGACTATAATTTGGGAACCCAGCAGGAGCCAAATATGGTGAGATTATCTAAAGGTGTTCCAAAAGATTATAAAGAGAAGTACATTGTTCTCTTCAAGAATTATATGGATGTGTTTTCATGTATGTATGAAGACTTAAAAACATATGAAAAAAGTATAATTCAACACAAAATTCCATTGAAGGAAGGAATTAGACCTCACAGACAGAAACTAGATTAATCCATTGTTGCTAGCTCTAATTGAGAAGGAAGTGAAGAAATTGTTGCAGGAAAAAATTATAGTCCCTCTCAGATATCCAGATTGGGTTTCAAATTTGGTTCTTGTAAGAAATAAGGGTGGAGAGATAAGGTTGTGTGCATATTTTAGGAACTTGTATAGAGCATCCCCAAAGGATAATTATCCATTTCCAAAAATGGATTATGTATTACAGAAAGTGACAGGAGCTTACAATTTTTCTATGATTGACAGATTCTCTGGGTATAATCAGGTAGTAGTGGAAAAATAAGATCAGAATGCTTTCAAAATTCCCTGGGGAACCTTCATGTATGCAAGGATGTTGTTTGACCTTATGAATGCAGGTGCAACATTTTAGAGGGCCATGAACATAGTGTTCGTGGGTGACAAGTTTATAGTTATATATCTGGATGATGTAACCATTTTCTATGGGTTAAACGATGAACACTTGGAACATTTGGAGAAGAATTTTCAAAAATGCAGGAAGTTCTGTCTGTCATTAAATCCAAAGAAGTCTTTATTTGCCTTAGAAGAAGGTAAATTATTCGATCATATAGTTTCAAATCAGGGAGTAAAAATTTATCCAGCAAGGGTAGAAGCCATTAAGATGATTCCCCTACCTGAAGTAAGAAATATATCTAGAGATTCTTGGGAAAAATAAATTTTTTAAGGAGATTTGTGCCTAATTATGCTGAGATTGTGAGAAGGATAATGAATATGTTGAAGAAAAATGCAGAAGTAAAATGGGATAAAAAAGAAAGAGAATGATTTTCTAGAATTAAGAAAGCACTGCAGGAAGCTCCAGTTCTGATTAGCCCAAACTATCATAAAGCCTTTCAAGTATTCTCATTTGCATCCCCTACTAATATTGCTGCAGCATTGTTGCAGAAAAATGAAGATAGTAAGGAGTAGCCAGTATAATTTTTCAGTAAAGTTCTTAGGGATGTTGAGCTCAAATATAATATTTTGGAAAAACAAGTATATGCTTTGGTCAAAGCATTGTAAGCCTTTAGGACCTATGTGTTATAGTCTCAAATAATAGCTTATCTCCCTAATTCTACTATAAAATATGTGCTGGTTTAGAGTGATGTTGAAGGTAAAAGGGGAAAATTGATAGCAAAAATCCAAGAATATGATATGGATATCAAACCCACCAAGTTGGTCAAAGGACAAGGTCTAGCGAAGTTGTTTATAGGAACAAATTTTCAAGCCCTGGGAATTAATATGTTGGCACCAGTAGAGGGAGTTTCCAATGAAGAAGGCCAGATGAAGTCCAAGACAGGTATTCAATATAACTCTTTTCACTCCAAGTTAGTATAAAGATAATGATATGCATTACATGCTTCTTTTCTTTCCAAACTTCACTAAATGAAAAAAATACGAGATCTACAAGATCATATGTCGACATATGTCATAGTTGAAGGAAAATTATATGAAATGTCATCTTTGGTATTTTTACATTTGTGTTAATTGAAAACGGCTACCTACATAAGTTGCAGATAATATCAAAATTCTTATTGTGGAAATTATATGTTGGAAGGTCGCGTCATAAGATTCTCAAGTCAGGCTTCTATTGGCCAACCCTGTTTGCAGATGTTTATAGATTGATCAGAAGTTGTCAGAAGTGCCAGTTTTTCGTTGAAAATAAAAAACTTGTTGCATTACCTCTCATCCCAGTATTCATTGAAGAACCTTTCAGGCAATGGGGATTGGATTTTATTGGAGAGATCAATCCACCATCAAGTGGACAGTTCAAGTGGATTCTAACTGCCACTGATTACTTTACAAAATGGGTTGAAACAATACCCACCAAGAAGGCGAATGACCAAGTAGTGATGAAGTTTCTGGAGGAAAATATTTTCAGTAGATTCGGATGTCCAATCAAATTTGTGACTGATAATGCTCAGGTATTTAGCTCTTCTCATTTCATTAATTTATGTCAAACATATAATGTTATTTTATCACATTCCACAGCGTATCATCCCCAAGGGAATGGATTAGCAGAGTCTTCAAATAAGACATTGGTTAGAATCTTGAAGAAGACAATCACCGAGAATCAGAATGATTGGGACATGAAGTTGAAGTTTGCTCTCTGGGCAGTTCGAGTTACTACCAGAAGATCTACTAGTAAGTCTACCTATGAACTAGTTTATGGAACTCAAGCACTATTTCCTACTCAGCTCGCCAAACCAATGATTTCTTTCCTTCAAGAAGCTCAGGAAGAACCTAATGCTCTGGTGAGAAGATTGAACAAAGTAATTGAGTCAAGTGAAAATAGAAATAAAGTCGGGGATAACTTGATTACTTATCAGGAAAAGATGAAGTCTATATTTGATAGAAAAACAAAAGAAGTTCTTTTTCAAGCAGGAGATCTAGTATTGAGGTGGGAAACCAGACGAGAAGAAAAGGGGAAGCATGGTAAATTTGACCCTCTCTGGTATGGTCCATACAGAATCTCTAAGGCAAGGTCAAATAAAACATTCATTTTGGAAGACCTAGATGGAGAGTCAGTACAACTACCTGTGAATGGGCAATACTTGAAGCATTATTTCCAACATTAAGAGTTCAGTGGTTCACCATTGTACATACAAGATTGTTCATTGTTCATATATCACCAAGTAGTATTTGATTCCATTCCTGAAGTGAAGGCACTAATCTACGGTTCTTAGTGTTTCTTGGCAAAAAACACTATCCCCAAGTGGAGCCAGATGTCGTGGCTCATTTGCATTTTACTTTATTTTATTTTCAAAAATACAAAAAAAGCATATATGGTAAAATGAAAATCCTTCATATGTATGAAAGATATTTTATATTCACATATTGACCAATTAATATGTTTTCAGAGCATGTGAAGGTGGGACCGAGAGTTCTAACTAATAGTCGTGCGAGTTGACGAGTGGGATTAAAGATTGTTTCATTTGATGAAGATCAGTGGGAACCTGCAGGCACAAACAACCTGCATGTTAGCAGGAAGGGTGCCTCCACACTTGACCTTGATGAATTGTAGTAGATCAAGAATCGACAATTCCCATTCACTGCAGGGGAAGCACTCCGACGAATGCTATGTACCCCTAAGTGCTCTCGTAGTGACATATACATACAGTTGGTGGAAACTCATTTGTCATTGTCATATGTACTGTTACTTGTCTATTTAAGCATTAATTCAACATCAATGTTTGAACTCCGTGCCATATATTTAAAGGATTCAAGTCTTTCGTTCTCCTATCAGTCTCTTATTCTCAGTCATCCATGAAGTCATCCTAGTCATTCTATTTGCTTATTTCCTCATACCATTATCTACCACCCTGCATTATTCCATAGCTAAGAAATCTTCCTTGTCAAGCTCTTCTAGCCATATCCCTCTCATGGATACTTAGCAAGATATTCAGGACACCATCTGCACCACTGAACATTTTCCCTTCTACTAGCAAATTACCTTGAATGAGAAAAATTCCCCCATCTATTAAGCCATGGCTAATACTGGTGTTCTCTTTGCATGCATCCCCAAAACATATATTTTTCCTTTATTTGTACGTTGATTAGTGTCTTCATTATATCTCAGTAAATTTTTTGTGATGAATTGATTAGGGGAAAATGTTCTTCAGGTTTCAGCCTAGTTGATTCGCCAAGCCCTGTGTTATCCTGAGTCCGAGCCTTACGTTTTTAGGTTTTAACCCTAAACAAAAATTATCTACACACGAATATTATAATAGAAAATAAAAAATAGCAAGAGCATAAAACATAAAACAAATAAACACAAATATTTTCCCTGGATCCCAAATCGAGACGATCAACTTGATTTTTCATTATATTCCTTTTAGTGTTACAACAAATACATATACATGCTGAAGCATACATAAAATCCAATCCATAAACCCTATATTAGAACATAATCGTAGTTCCCTTGACCACATCTGCAAAATACTATGGGCCAAAAACCATCGTACCCCAAAACCATGTGAAAAACCATGCACAAAACTATGGGTGTGGACTACCCACCAGAAATTAAGAACCAAAACATTTTCACTGGGGCACTGCCCCGGATCCCTTGCGCCCAGCGCAAAGCGGGGGCTATCGCCCCCCCTCTTACATCCCCACGTGTGCTTAGTTGTGGAAAGAATATAACACATACCCAACATTCTCCCACTTGTTTTTTTCTTTCCACAGGGGGCCAAAATAGAGCTTAGTCATTGGCCCAATTCTTCAACACCCATTGTTTCTCTACACCAAGAGAACTTTTGAGTGCTCACAGACTTCATCAATGCATATGCAACATTCTTCAAAGTGTCCACCTTTACCATCAACACCCTTTTAGCCTCAACCATATCTCTAACAAAGTTATATTGAACATCAATGTGCTTTGTCTTTGAATGATAAGCAGGGTTCTTAGCCAAGAAAATTGCACTTTGGCTATCACAGTCTATCCTTATAGCTTGCTGTGCCAACCCCATACTTGAACACAATCTCTGCAACCAAACTAATTCCTTCCTTTCATGAGTGGCTACCTTTTATTCTGCCTCTGTGGTTGAAAGAGCCACTACAGATTGTCTTTTACTCATCCAACTGACTGCACCTCCAAATAGGCTAAACACATACCCACTTGTAGATCTTCTTTGGTCCAGATTTGCAGCCCAGTGTGCATCAACAAAACCACGAATGTCCAACATTCTTTCCAATCCTGGTTTTCCTTGGTAGAACAAGACATAATCACTAGTGCCACATAAATATCTAAAAACCCGCTTCACTGTTGTCCAATGCTCCTTCACTGGGTTTGACATAAACCTTCTCAATACTCCCACTGCATGTACAATGTCTGATCTAGTATATACCATTGCATACATCAGGCTAAACACTGCACTTGCATATGGAACACGGGACATATCCTCCTCTTCTTCTTGTGTCTTGGGACACTGTTCAGCAGATAGCTTTACACCTATAGGAATAGGAACATTCACTAGTTTACTATCCTGCATATTGAACATCTGCAATATAGTCTCAACATACTTCCTCTGGTTTAACTAGAGCTTCCTCTTTGTTAGATCTCTCTTAATTTCCATGCCCAAAATATAGTTTGCAGCACCAAGATCCTTCATGTCGAATTTGGAGAAAAGTTGGGTCTTTAAATCTTGGATAATTTCTTTGTCATTTCCAATCAACAACATATCATCCACATACAAGACCAAATAAATAACACGGTCACCAATTAATTTAAAATAAACACAAGGATCCTCCTTTCTTCTAGTGAAGCCAAGTCCCCGTATATAGGTATCAAATTTTAACCCATACAGAGACTTCTTCAACTTTCATACCAATTCTTTCTTACCCTTCACCATAAAGCCTTCAGGTTGCTTCATGTAGATCTCCTCTTCTAGATCCCCATGAAGAAAAGTTGTCTTCACATCCATCTGTTCTATCTCAAAATCAAATGTAGCGGGAATAGATAAAAGTAATCTAATAGAAGTAACTTTGGCAACAGGAGAAAAAATATCACCAAAATCAATTCTCGACACCTGGGAATAACCTTTTTCTACCAACCGAGCTTTGTATTTCTCCACCTTGCCTTCTACATTTATCTTATTTTTAAACACCCATTTTCTCCCAATGGAATTCCTTCTAGCCGGAAACTCCACCAGATCCCATGCCTCATTTTTTTGCAAGGATGCCATTTCATCAACCATGGCCTCCTTCCAAAGTTTTCCATCCTCTGAATCTACTACCTCCCTGACAGTTTTGGGATCATCATCAGTTATAGTTAAGGGAAAATTTGAACAGAAAGTAGATGGACTATACCTTTCTGATTGTCTTTTTTCCCGAGCTGACCTTCCCACAGCTAGAATTTGTGGCTCTTCCCCTTCTGAGTCTTCTTCAGTTGTAGAGTTTGATTCATCCTCCTTTATCTCAAACTCTATCTTCTCAGGCTCCTTTGGTATGAATTCATGTTTAAAAACATCTTTCACCTCTCTAAACACCACATCTCAGTTGCACGCAACCTTCCTTGTTTTCGGGTTCCAAAGCTTGTAACCTTTTAAACTATACTTATACCCAATAAAGATGCACCTTTCAGATTTATTATCTAACTTGGTCCTTTTCTGCTTTGGAATATGTACATATGCATCACATCAAAATACCCTTAGATGTGAAAGAGAGGGTTTCTTACCAGTCCATACCTCATGTGGAGTCTTATTCTCCAACACTGATGAAGGTGATCTATTAACCAGATAGCATGCAGTCTCCACTTCCTCTGCCCAGAATTATTGTCCTAACTCGGTACCACTGAGCATGCTTCTTGCCTTTTCCATCAGTGTTCTATTCATTCTTTCTGCAGCTCCATTTTGCTGAGGTGTGTATGGAGTAGTCTTCTGTCATTCTATACCACACTTCTTATAGAACTCTTCAAATTACTTCTTGCAAAACTCCCCACGATTATCTGTCCTCAGTGCCTTTATCTTCTTCTTTGTCTGGTTTTCCACCAGAGACTTAAATTCTTTAAATTTGTCGAAGACTTCAGATTTATTCCTCAAAAAATATATCCATGTATTCCTTGAGAAGTCATCTATGAATGAAACATAGTACATAGACTTTCCCAGTGATGGAACTGACATAGGTTCAAACACATCATTGTGCACAAGTTCTAATATCTTCTTTGCCCTCTTAGCACCAGAAGGAAAACTCACCCGATTCTACTTCCCATATACACAATTTTCACAGAAATTGAAATCCAGAGAACAATTAGACATACCTTCTACCATACCATTTCTATGCAGTATTCGAAGGCCCTTCTCTCCAATATGTCCAAGCTTTTGATGCCATAACATCGTCTTTTCTCCAGAGACAGCTAACCTTTCTGCTCCACTTTCAGGAACCATAGAACTGTTACACCCATCAATAACATTGCTACCTTGTAGCTTTTACAGAGTTCTAGTATGAACTCCTCGTATTAATACCAGTGCTCAACGAACCATCTTGCAGGCATCTTTCTTGAACACTGTTTTTACACCTGCATCATCCATCTTACTTACAAAAATTAGATTTCTTGCCAATGCATGAATATGCAGAACACCAGGAAGTGTTCTAATCCTTCCACCATGCAGCTTTAGCTTGACCTTTCCATGTCCGACGATTCTGGCCTTTCTATCATCCCCTAGGAAGGCATAACCACCATCATATTTCTCATACTCGCATAATCACTCCCGATGGGGAGTGAAGTGAAAGGATGCACCTGAGTCAATCAACCATGAGTCATGATATACATGTGTATTTAAAGAAGAAGCCAAATACACATCCCCACCTTCATCCGAGGTGGTTTTTGCCTCTGCAAAAGGAGCATCATTAGATCCCTTTCCTTTCTCAGAAGCTTTATATCTGCACTCCCTTTTGTAGTTCCCTTCCTTTCTGCATTTCCAGCATACCTTTACAAAATTTTCAGGAGATTTAGATCTCCCTTTAGATTTGGATCTCCCACTCGAAGCCTTATTCTTGTTTTTTTTTTGGGACCTTCCTCGTACCGATAAAGCATCTCCATTCTGGCCCTCCATATTTCTCTGTCTCGTTTCCTCCGACAACAAGAGTAAGACAATGTCATCAAAATTCAAGGTAGTTGTATTGCTACCTATTGCAATAACTAGACTGTTCCACGAGTCTGGTAGAGAACACAACAAACTGATGCACTTATCTTCATCTGAGATTTTAATATCAACATATGAAAGATGACTTACCACAGTATTGAAGGAATTCGGATGCTCTATCACCGAATATCCATCCTTCATCCTCAGGTTATATAGCTTTTTCCACAGGAACAAATTATTCACCAGAGACTTAGATTGCTAGAAAGTCAGAAGTTTTTCCCGCAAATTCTTCACTATAGCTTCCCCATATACATTCAACAATACTGAATCTGAGACACACAATTGTATTGTGCTCTTAGCCTTCCAATCCAGTTTCTTCCAGTATTCATCTGACATTTCCGTTGGTTTAGTACCTAGATCTACTACGATCCACTGATCTTTATCCACCAACAAATCCTCCACCTTGAGCTTCCATAACTCAAAACTCTGACCATTAAATTTCTCGATCTCTATCTTCCCGCCGCTCGCCATCTTCTTTCACCGCAACAATCAATCTCGTGGATCTCCCATTGAACAGGGTCTACCTCAAACCCGAGCAAAAAATCCTCAGCAGCAAAGGCGTCCCCTTGAAGCCGAAACAACTCTGATACCAAATGTAGGTTTTAACCCTAAATAGAAATTATCTGCACATGAATCTTATAACAGAAAATAAACAATAGCGAGAGCATAAAACATAAAATAGATAAACAAAAAGATTTTCCCCTGGATCCCAAATCGGGACGACCAACTTTATTTTTCATTATATTCCTTTTAGTTTTACAACACATATATATACATGCTGAAGCATACATAAAACCCAATCCATAAACCATGGATTAGAACATAACCATAGGGCATTCAAAAGAGAATGCATAGGGCTACTTCAGTGCTGAATTTTAGATATTTAAGAGCTGCAATCACAGAGATAATCAAATTTCAATATCGATCTCCTCAAAAGCAAGAAAAAGGTGTGTATTTTTTTTCCGAATTGCATAAGTCTTGTTTGAAAAATCAATTTGAATTGATTCCAAGGGCATATTGTAGAATATATATCAGTATTGGGTTCTAAAAATGCCCTTAAAAATAGTGCCCACCCTCAGCCTTGAAGGCTCTAATATGACTCATGAAGATGAAGAATTACAGCATGATCTATCAAAATTACAAGAGCAAGTGCCTGCCGAGGAGCTCATGAGAAGTGAAAAAATGAAATGGATGTTTTGAAGAAAGACATGGAAGCAAAGATGGATGGTGTGAAGAATAATATGGATGATTTGAAGAAATACGTGGAATATAAGATAGATGAAATGGAAGCTGGCATGGAATCTAAAATGGAAAACATGAAGAATGATCTAAAAGCAGACATAGAAGGTTTGACAAAGTTGATACAAAAAATGTTTCCTAATGGTGAAAATATAGTAGAGGAAACTCATGATGAGAAAAAAATAAATGTTAATCGTGATTTCATAAACTCTAGTGTTGGCGAGAAGAACCACCATATTCCAAAAATGTATATGAGGAAATTTGATGGAAAGGATCCCGTAACATGGATACTACAAATGGAGCAATATTTTGATCTCCATAATGTGCAAAACACACAAAAGGTACGCATTTCAACTTTACATTTAGAAAAAAAATGCATTTGTATGGTATCGATGGCTTTGCTCCCGTAAAAAAAAATTTCACTTTGTCAATTTTTATGGAGGAAATGACAGCACATTATGAGGATACAACGAGCAACACCTTCTTTAGCCAATTGATAAATCTCAAACAAAAGGGTTTAGTGGGGGAGCACATTGAGGACTTCCAAAAATTAAATATAAGAGTAACTGATATTCCATAGGAACACAGGATTGATCTCTTCATAGGCACTTTAAAGGATAGCATCCAACATGAAGTTCCTGTTTTGGAACCTGATTCATTGGAGAAGGCATTCAGGTTGGCAAGAAAAATTGAATGTAAAATTATGGTGACAAGGAAGCCTACCACTCATTTCTATAAAGAAGGAAGTATTTCTACGCCTAGATTTCAACAACCTACAAGGTTGACACCACAAAAATTGGAAGAAAAAAGAGCAAAAGGGCTTTTCTATAGTTGTGAATAGAAAATACACTAAAGGTCACAAGTGTGCTGAGAAGAAATTATTTTACGTAGATTGTGAAGAGGAAGAAGAAAATGAACAAGAAGAGGATATACACCAAGAACCAGCCCTAGAAGAGGAAAAAATGAATCTGACCATATTGTGTAATGCACTAGCAGGAATTACCACTCCTCAAACTCTCAAGATAGAAGGACATATCAAGAAGAAAAAGGTAATAGTGTTGATTGATTCAAGTAGCACCCATAATTTTATTCATTTAAGGTAGCCAAGGAATTAAATTGTTTCCTATACCCAGTAGCAGAATGTCAAGTGATGGTGGCAAATGGAGGAACTAAAAATTTCTCTGGAAAATGCGATGATATCAAGCTAACCATGGGGGAATATGTATTGACTACTCCAATGCTTTCCATTCCTATGGGAGGTGTTGATGTTGTACTAGGAGTACAATGGTTACAATCTTTGGGGATGGTAGTGTTTAATTTTCAAGAACTTTTCTTGAATTTTTTTTCAGAAGGAAAGGAAGTCGAATTACGGGGTATTGCAGGGAAGCTGGGAAAGATAATAAGCTCTAATGTCATGAAAAATATTCTAAAGAAAGAACAACGAGGTGTAATTGCACAATTATTCTCACTAGAAGTTCCAACATCAAAATCATCTATTTCTGCAGATCTCCAACAAGTCTTGGAAAATCATTCCAAGGTGTTTGAAACTCCCAAAGGACTCCCAACTATTCGTGATCATGATCATGCTATTCATTTGATTCCAGGAAGTGTTCCTCCAAACATCAGGCCTTGTAGATATCCTTACGTCCAAAAGAGCGAAATTGAACGTATGATTGCAGAAATGTTAGAGGCGGGTATAATTCAACCTAGTCAAAGTTCTTTCTCTGCTCCTGTAGTATTGGTACACAAGAAGGATGGATCATAGCGAATGTGTCCGGATTATAGGGAGCTCAATAAGCTCACCATTAAAGATAAATTTCCCATTCCTGTGATTGATGAATTATTGGATGAATTACATGGAGCAATTTATTTTACCAAGTTGGATCTTCGTTCGGGATATCATCAAATTAGAATGAAGACTGAAGATATTCCAAAAATAGCATTTCGAACTCATGAGGGTCATTATGAATTTTTGGTCATGCCTTTTGGCCTCACCAATGCACCTTCTACATTTCAAGGGTTGATGAATTCCATTTTCAAACCCTTCCTTAGAAAATTTGTGCTAGTATTTTTTGATGATATACTAATCTATAGCAGGTCTTGGAAGGATCATGTTGAACATGTTGACAGGGTGCTCAAACTATTGGAGGAGAAACAATTATATGCAAAAACATCCAAATGTTTCTTTGGAGTAAAAGAAGTGGAATATCTGGGTCATATTGTATCTCACGAGGGTGTTAAGGTAGACCCTAACAAAATTAAAGCCATTAAGGAATGGAAAGTCCCCACAACCATAAAGCAGTTGCGAGGATTTCTCGGGTTAACAGGGTATTATCGCAAGTTTGTTAAGAATTATGGGAGAATAGCAGCACCTCTAACAACATTATTGAAGAAAGATACATTTTCATGGACTCCTGAAGCAACTAAGGCCTTTGAACGTCGTAAGGAGGCAATGTGCCATGCACCGGTCTTAGCTACGCCAGACTTCACAAAAACCTTTATTGTGGAATGTGATGCCTCAGGAAATGGAATTGGTGCAGTTTTAATGCAGGAAGGAAGACCCATTGCTTTTGAAAGTCCTCCGATCAAAGGAAAGTATTTACAGAAACCTATTTATGAGAAGGAAATGTTAGCAATACTGCATGCACTAAAGAAATGGCGAACTTACCTAATGGGAAGACACTTCAAGGTAGAAACTGATCATGATAGTCTTAAACACTTTTTGGAACAAAGACTATCTTCAGAAGAGCAGCAAAAATGGGTCACAAAGATGTTGGGTTATGACTTTGAAATAATCTACAAAAAAGGAAAGCTTAATGTTGTTGCAGATGCACTCTCAAGAAAGAATGAAGAGGTGGAAGCATTGCTTTGTGCCATTTCTATTATCAACCAGATTGGATAACCGAAGCAAGAGATGAATGGAAGAAGGACAAAGATGTATGGACACTCATTCAAAAGTTGCAACAAGATCCTAGTACATCTGATACATTTAGTTGGAAAATGATTCCTTATGGTACAAAGATCGCTTATATCTTTGTAAGAATTCCCAACTAAAACAAAAGATTCTTCTGGAATTGCACACTTCTCCTTTAGGAGCACACTCAGGATTTTTAAAAACTTACCACAGGGTGAAGAAAGAATTTTTTTGGGATGGCCTTAAATCTGATATTCAAAAGTTTGTGGCGGAATGTTTGGTTTGCCAGCAGAATAAAGTGGAGACAATTAAGACCCCGGGACTTCTACAACCTTTATCAATTCCAAGTCAACGTTGGGAGGAGATTTCAATGGATTTTATCACAGGTTTACCTAAGTCCGAAGGAAAGAATGTCATCATGGTGGTAGTTGATAGACTTACCAAGTATGCACACTTTTGTGCATTATCTCATCCATTTAAAGCAAGTACAGTTGCTACTACATTTATGGACAAAATTCAAAAGATACATGGAAGCCCAAGGGTTATTGTGAGCGACAGAGATCCCATTTTTACTGGAAATTTTTGGACGAAGTTATTTTCTTGTTTGGGTACTCAATTAGCTCATAGCTCATCTTATCATCCTCAATCTGATGGTCAAACTGAGATAGTAAATAAATGTTTGGAAGGATATCTTCATTGTTTTGTATTTGATAAACAAACACGATGGGTCAAGTGGTTACCTCTCGCTGAATGGTGGTATAACACTTCCTTCCATACTGCAGCAAAAATGACCCCATTTATGGCACTTTATGGATATCATCCACCATTCATCACATCATCTTTAAGGGAAAATTTGAAGGTTCAAGCAGTGGAAGATCACATCGAGCATCAACAAGAAGTTCTCCAACTCTTAAAGGATAACCTGAATTTGGCACAAAATCGAGTGAAACAACAGGCAGATCAACATCGCAGCGAGAGAAGTTTTGATGTAGGAGATTGGGTATTTTTACCGCTACAACCATACAAACAAATGTCCCTCAAGCAAGCTAAGAAGGATAATAAATTATCGCCAAAGTACTATGGTCCTTACGAGGTGTTGCAAAATATTGGTACTATGGCATACAAATTGGAGCTTCCTTCTTCTTCGCGAGTGCATCAAGTTTTCCATGTTTAATGCTTAAAAAAGGTTATAGGTGAAAATCTTCCAGTTCAAACAATATTGCCAGAACTTGATGAGGAAGTAAAAGTCATATTAGAACCTGAAGCGGTCACGAAAACAAGAACTCGACAGCTACGGAATCGATCAATTTCAGAGTATCTCATCAAGTGGAAGAACTTACCCACTGAAGATTCTACATGGGAGGATGAGAAGTTTATACAGGATCACTCAAAGCTACTCAAGCATTGAGGACAACACTTTTTTGAAGGAGAGGGGCATGTTAGGTCCCTATATTACCAGTATAGTCCCATTTTGTTATTATTGTGCCCTTAAATTATTATTGTTAGGTTGGCTAGGATTACATTGTGGCCCACTAGGATTACATTATGGTCACATGGACTCCTATATATAGAAAGGAGGTTTTGTAAATTGTATCATCCAAGAATTTTTCATTTATGTAATGTATTGGAGGTTGCCCCCTTGAAGTGGCTCATTTCTAAGGCGTTGATATCTCTTTTCTTCTATTTTTGGAGCTGCTTACACAACAGTGTTGGATATTTCCTCTCACTGGAAAGAGAATGTTAATAATCAGCTCATGAGTTTATCTCTCACTGGGTCCTTCAGGTTCCCCTCACTTATCACTTATCTATTTGTATATCAAAATGTAGAGGAATTTTTACATTTGGGATTGAATATAAGGGATGTAAGTAAGAAAAGGAAGTTAGTAGTTTTCTCGACTGATATACTAAGAAATGAACCAGATGAGGCAGGGATATTTTATTTTTCTACATATTTTATGCAAGTTTCTTATAAGGTTTTAAATGGTGTTCCTCCTCCTTGCTTCCTACCCAAAGCTCAGGAGTGTCTCCTGTTAAGTAATAATTGTAAATTTGGGGATTGGTTTGTATATGAAGATCATTCAGAGATTAGTTTATATGGAGTAGGAATAGAACCTTATAGATTTCAAAATTTTGTCCCTATGAGGTTGTTTGCATTGGAATTCATTAGAAAAGTTTGAACATTGATCAAGTTCATTTTTTTCCAACAAAGAAGGGTCATTTGTTTAAGCTTCCTATTTCTATGGGTCCATTTGTAGTAAATATGAGGCAAGAATTTAATGAATCTAGTAGGATGTTATAAGATATGCACTTGTTATTAGGTGATAAATGGGCCTATGACCCCCATAAGGTGATTTCTAACAGAAGGGTTGAAAATGGCTATTCTTCTTTCATTCATGGTAGTAAGCCTGAACTTGAAAAATTGGCTAATAAAAATTTTGTAGATTCTGTTAGTTACAACATACATACCCCCATCATCGCAGAGAAATTGAGTAAAAGAGGTAAAGAAACAACCATTGATTTTGAAGATGAGGAACAGAGAGATGAGAAGAGGGAAAGACTGACTGAAGAAATACCAAGCACCCAGCCTGGTCTCCTCCTTCAATTAGGAGATGAACATAATGTACTAGCTTCACCTACAGGACATGGATATGTTCAAGATGAAGTCCGTCTGATCATGCAATTTTTTGCTCATATTGCAAAGAGGAATCAAAAAATGAAAGCTAGTATGGAATCACAAGCAGAATATCATATTACTCCTGACCAAAAGATATTATTTACTACCATGGACTTAGAAAAGGATCAGTTTAAAATTTTTTTTTCTCACCCATATGAAATGACAATAGGGTCATCAAGTAGTTTTAAAACTATTAACTTGAATGTTGATGTGAAGAAAATTCCTTCACCTTATAAATTTAATTTACATATGCAGACAGGGAAATTGATTGTTAATTATTTAACCAATTCCAGTGCAACCGCTCAAAGAGCAGAACAGATGATAGGAAAAGTGATCAAACAATTCAAATTGGAAAAGGCTAATTCTAGGGCTTTTCCAACTCAGAACGAAGATTTGAAAAATATAATTGTAAAGATTGGAGTGAATCCTAATGATAATTAGGATGCACAAAAGTTGTTACAGAGTTCCAAGTCAAAGATAAATGTGTTGAAGAAGAAATTAAAGTTTCCCATTGGAGAACACTCAATGGTAGCAGAGGTAGTAGAGGTTGATATTGAGAAAGAAAATATTTGACAGTGGTTGTTACAAAAAGAGGAGGAGATTTATAAGTTAGAGGATTTTTTCCTTAACTTGCAAACTCAAATTGATTATCATTCTTGTACTATAGTCATGCCATCTGGCGCTGATGATCCAGTAGCAAGATTATCCCAGTTGAGTACATAATTGAAGATGGTAGAGAAGGATCTCAAGAAGGCTTAGAGTGATTTGGAGATAGTGACAAAGATAATTCAGGCTCAAGAAGGAGAAGCTAATAAGTACATATCAGATTGTTAGACGGCCAATAATGAGATAACAAGTTTAAAGGAAACATTAAAATGACATATAAATCCGATCAATAAAAAGACATTGTATGAAATGAGATCATTGAAGCTATGAGAACAACTTGGGAATCCTTGATAATAGTTTCAGAGGAAAAGAAAATTATCAGAGACTTAGAGGAAATGGTTATGGAAAATAAACAGAAGACTCTTAACAGAACCTAATGGGAAAAGAAGATCATTGATTTCATCAATTCTAAAATAGATCAAGAGTTGCAATAAAATGAAATTAAAGATAGGACGTTATGTGTTCTAGAGATTAATGAGTTGATTGTAAAAAATGCTTCCAGGAAGTTAGTAGAGAAGAATTTGACAGAGATTAAACAAATTGTAAACAGGTTTGATAACATATTCGACAAAAGGGCTAGAGCAAGATTGCCTTCGTGCAAGGATCTCAAAGGTAGTATTTTATCATGGGATTCCTATGAGCCACTGTTAGTGCTAGCGAAGAGTAAAATGGATAATACCCATGAGAAGACATCTATCCTGAAAGGAGCTACAATTGTTAATTTCTTGCAGAGGAATTTTAAATTTCTTTGGATGGTAAGGACTTTGTTCACAGAAGTAGGATCACAACCTTCTCACTAGAATATCATAATTTGATCAATTCTCCCAAAAATAGCATTGAGATATGGAAGAAGTGCAGGACATGGATGACTGATCCACCTGGTGACACCTCAACGTCACAGAAGGACAAGTCATAAAATCCGAAGAATATAGTGGTATCTAGTCAAATTCAAATTCATAAAATAGATTGAAGCTTTAGTTTTAATTATCTTTTTAAGATCCACATTGTAACGAAGTTGTTAATTTCCATGTAATAGGTAGTTTATGAATTTTTAGGTATTTCGAACAGTTGCAAGTAGTTTTTAGCAGTTACAACCATTTTTCATTGTATTTAAAGTAATGAAAAACAAAGAGGAGCGTTCCTAGTTTTGGACCTCTAGATGACTGTAAATTTCGTACTGAATTTTTAGAAAATTAATGAAAGAAGATCAAGTTTCTTGCACCTGTTGATGTTGATACATATTTCCAGTTTCATCATATGTTTATTCTTCTGTGAGTGAGGTGAAGTAATTTAGTTGCGGGTCTCTTTTTAGAATTTTTAAGTAAGAGTTAAATGTACTTAATGTGCACTCCTTAACTCCAACTATTTTATCTCCATAAAGTTTCTTTTGAGGTTTAAAGTGATAGATTTCGTTATTCAGCATACCATTTTGAGTTTCCCTTCTAGTTTATTCCTTCCATTTCAATTAATATAAACAAATAATGGCATTGTGAATACTTTCATTATATCATATCATTGAGGGTTATAAATAATTAATTTCCAAAGGTGTTAAGCAAAGACCATCTGATATATTAATTTTGTGACATACATTTATAAATTTCTTAATCACTGATTCTTTATCACATCCAAGGGATTGTTTTCTGAGATATAACAAACAGGAAGTTACCATCTTGTGGATGTCGGGAAAAAGGGTAGGCTAGTGGAAACCAGCCCTCATGATCTTATTAGCAGTGGTTTTCTAGTAAAGATGGACACCACCATAACCTCCATGGAATTAATACATAACTTTATCTTCATGATATTTTAGCAAACATTTGAGAAAAATACCTCCAATATCTTTCTAATACAAAATATTTTCCAAAATTCAAAATTTGACAGCTTTCAACTTTATAAATCTCGCTTAATTTTTGGACAAACCAGGAGGGGCATTCAAAATAAACAAAACATACAAGATATTTTCATACTAGGGAGAATTTAGGAATTCTTCATCAATCAGTGGAGTCACTAGTTCCTCTTGATCATCCAATTATTGAACCATGTTGATATCTAGTTCATGAAAATGTGATTCAGCCATCAATTTGGCTAATCCTTGCCCTTTAATCATTCGGTAGGTTTGATTTCGACATCATATTCCAAAATAACAACAATCCATTTTCCTCTCTTTCCATTAGGACCATTCCGTGTTAAGATGTCTTTGACTACTCCATTGGGTACATAAACAATAATATGTGAATGCATAATGTAAAATTTCGAATCCTTTAATGTTTTAACCAAAGAAAAAGCCTATTTCTCCATGATATTGTATTCTAATAATGCGCCTCTTAATGCCTTGCTGAAAAATGTTATTGGTTTTTCAGGTCCTTCACTATATTTTCGTAATAAAACAATAGCAATAGTGTGTTCATATGCAAAAGAAAAAACTATGAAATCTTTTGTAAAATCTAGACTGATTAGGACTGGAGCCTTTTTCAATGCTTATTTTAATAGATCAAAATATTGTTTAGCTTAAATGTTCCATTTAATTTATGAATCTTCTTTAAGAATATTGGTTATATTTCTCAAAAGTTATGCAAGATTGGGCATAAATCTCCTCAAAAAATTGATTTTACCAATGAAAGATTGAATTTCTTTGAGATTTCTAGGATGACTGATTTTGAGTATTCCTTCAATCCTGCTAGGGTCAATTTTGATTCCATCTTGAGAAATAATGTTACACAGTAGCTTTCCTTATTCAAGTCCAAACATTGTTTTCTTGGGATTCAGGGAAATTCCAAACTTTCTACAAATTTCAAAAACTCTTCTCAAATGTGCTAAGTGCTCTTCATCATTTTTTTAATATAGATTAATATCATCAAGATAGATCACAATGAAATGGCCAGTTTCATCTACAAAATCTATGGCCATGGCCCTTTGTAAATTAGCTCCAACATTCATTAATCTGTAGGGCACTTTCACATACGTTAAAGTCACCCAAGGAGTAGTAAAAGTTGTTTTGTCTTGATCATAAGCATGGACTAAAACTTGATTATAACCTAAAAAACCATCTAACAAAGAGATCCTACTAGAACCTACTTCCTCTGCAATATGTGGTTTATTTTTGGTAAAGGGTAGTTTTCCTTAAGAGATACTTTCTTCATATTCCTAAAATCAATGCAAAGTCTGATTTCACCTGTTTTATTTCTTGTAGGCACAATATTGGATACCCATTTAGAATATCTAACTGGAACTATGATTTTGGACTCATACATTTTCTTAATTTCCTTCTCAACCAAAGGCATAAAAACAATATTTATTCTCTGCAGTTTTTCTTTAAAGGGTTTTTGATCCTCCTTGATTGGAATTTTGTGTTGTATGATGCTAGTATCATAACATTTTATGTCCTCATACCTCCAAGAAAATACATCTATGAATTCTTTAAATAAAGCTATATATATCCTTTTTGTAATGATAGGTAGTGATTTTGACAGTTTTATGATTTTGGGATTTTGTTCAGTGCCTATGTTACACTCTTCAATGTTTGCCGCAGTTGGTTCCATTTTGGGTTTCTTAGCTACATCATTAAAGTCAAACAATTCTTCTAAAGGGACCAACCCTCTAGGTAGGATATTATCTTTGAGTTGTAGTATTTCAAATTCGTCTTTTGATGAGTCTTTATGTGTTTTTGTTTTATGTATAGTTTTATTTGCTGAAATATTTACATTAGAAACAATAGATTTTTTTCTACACTAATTTATTCATCAGAATGACTGTCTTCTTCACAATATAGGTCTATATTTCTATCTTCAAATTCATCCTTAGATTGTAATAAACTTTTAATTTGTTTGTCATGACCAAATAATTGCCAATATCTCATGTTATCTGGCACATATGGACGATGTTTAACCTCTATTGTGTATTTTGTGATTGGGTGAGGTAATTGACATGTACTTGCTGAAAAGGATAGACCATTTGCTAGGAAATTTTGATTTCCGAGGATAACTACTAAATAATATTCATCAAATGTTCTTAAGAAATCAAGTACATCATTTCTATATTCTCTTAATCTAGGATTTTTTGCAGCATATTATCCTTTTATTTGTTTTATGACTAACTCAGAATCACCATGGACAAAAATCCTCTTATCTCCTAATATTTTCAATAGTTGTAATCCCAAGAGTAGGGCTTCATATTCTGCTATGTTGTTTGTGCACTAAAAATTTATCTTGTATGAGTGACCATGAGCACGATTTTTATTTACATTATACACCCAAATCATTGATCCTGAGCCTGCTTTGCCACATGAGCCATCAAAGCTCATATTCCAAAGAGGTTCATCTTCAGGATCTGGTTGTACTGTTTGTATTTGACTATCATGTTTTTCTTTAAGATCATTTTTTTGCGTGGGTAACCTATGATTTAATGTCTCCAGCATTATAAATAGTGAAGGAATCAAGGCCAGTATGAACAGAGTACAGAGGGTAATTGTGTGGTTTTTCTTTACTACTCACCATGTACTTCATTAAGGTTTCCCTATGCAGTCTTCTTGGTTGACCAAACATTGATATTGTAGCATAAGTCATGTCCATTTGCAGGGTCCCTTGTAATTTTTATCCCCATAAGCATGATAAATCATTCCATACTTAGGAGGGATTTCACCTACTACTTTATCCATCACTAGACTCTTTGCTAGTATTTGAGCTAGAGTGACAAAAATACCTTTAGTAATACCTAGACATCTAACTTTGCTAGAATGAAATGAGTAGAAATATTTGTAAGGTCTAGTGATTTCAAGGCCAAGCTTGTCCATAAAAGACTTTGGAATAAGATTATGTGATGCACCTGAATCCAACATGGAATTATGGAGAATTTTTTCATGAACATTAATACTTACATAAAAGGGAGGGGCACCTCCTTCTTGGGGTTTACCATGAGCTTCTGGCCCGAACAAGAGTTCAGGTTGATCATCATTTAAATTAATAGTATCACTAATCTCCCTTCTGTTTAGTACCTTTAGGACATGAGACCTATACACATTCTTATTTATCAATTCAATGAGAGGAATAAATATTTTTAATTTAGCAAGTTCATTCTCAATGCTGAATGGTGTTTGAACTTTGAGCAAATTTGAAAAATCAGTTCTTTCAAGCACTAATTTTTGGGTAAATTCAGTTTTCTTACTTGTGCTAGGAATATCAGTTTGATCAATTTTGTTAGGGATATCAAATATTCTCTTAGTACTATTTTTTGTATTCTTCTTTTTTGAATTATTCATTGTTTTCTTTGAATTTTTTTCTTTTTTGTTGAGATCAATTTCAGAGAATTTTTTGGCAGTATATTTTGAATTCTTTTTACTGGAATTGTCAAAGTTTTTATTTCTTCTAAGGTTATATTTTCTATGAACCTCCATGATATAATTCTCAAATCCTTGTTTATAATCATCAGATTCTTGAGATTCTAACTCTGTTTGAGTCAATGAGAATAATTCTTGTTCTTCATGGGTGAGAAAAACAGAGTCATATTCATTAATTTCCATCAAATTTATTTTATTTTCTTTTACTTCATCAACTACTCCTTCATCCTCACCAACATAATTTTCTTGGAATGGAAGCCTAATCTGCTGACCCAGACCTCTTTGCTCACTCTGTCTTATCTAAGGAGGATTTCTCCTAGGATTTTGGTTTCTGTTTTGAGGAGGAGGTTGATTTTCCCTAGGAATATTTATCTAATTTAAACTGATTCTCTCCATCATTCTATCCATAGTTCTAACCAATGAGTCTATTTTAGCATCAGATGTGGAAGTTTAAGGTTCTTCTCTTATAGTAACTCTTCTTTTAGTTCTCATTCTAGATATTTTTTCTAACAAGTTGGCTTCTACACTCGTTGCATCCCTCTACATCTCCTCTAATGTGGATGAGTTTCATTCCCTTAGCTGATAAGACATTTCTGGTTCAAAACAGGATTCTGGAAATTTCACCAATGCTAAACCTTTTGGTGGTTTTATGTGAGTAGGTATTGCATTATATAAACTGTTGAATCTAGTACAATAGTCCTGAACACTTCCCGTTGGGGATCTTCTAATGTTTTCATATTCAGATAAGATTTGAAGATGGTTATTTTTTACTTCCAACCTATTCAAGATTTTTTTATGAAATACATGAATTTCATTGATACTCTTTGTAGGTAAAGCTTTGAACCATTTCCTAACTTCTCCACTAAGGCTATGAGCAAACATCCTTAACACTTTCTTTGTTTACCTCTTGAAGGTAAAAACAATGATTCATTTTGTCAACATGTTTTTAGGCAGCTACAACACCAGTTCCATCATATAATGTAAATTTAGACTGGTAATCCTATGACATATCTGGCTGCCATGATTGGTGGAGGTGGTGGAGGAAAGTGAACATTGTATGAAGTAGGGTGGATATTGGGAGAAGATTTTTGTGTAAATGTTTGAGTATGGGGATGAACAAAATTAGTGGTGGGGATTGTGGAAGCAGTAGGACTAGATGAATTAAAATGGGCAGTCTCAGAGGTAAAAGAGGAAGATGCTATGGTTAATGTGGTTAATTATATAGATTGTTGAAGATAAGAATCATCAACAGTTGAAGTAAAATTTGTTACCAGATCTTGGAGAGTATCAAAATCCTGCAGAAGCTGAATATCACATTGAATTTGTGAGTAAGCTTCTTTCACCATACTTTGTTGCAAAATATATTGGTCGAATACTGTTTGGTCAGTCCAATTCTCAGATTTGGTCCTGAATAAACGTTGTTCAAAATGTAAATCAAATTGAATGTCTTGTAAAGTGACAAAGTTTTCAGGGAGGGAATTTGATCTTTGAAGAAATCTTCTACTTGTTTTACTTTCAGTTCTACGAGTCTTTCTTAAAATCTTCTCAGGATTCTCAAATATAGGAGGAGGATTTGGATTAGGATGGGATCTATTAGAGATCCCTTTAGGGGCTATAATTATGATCAGAAGCATAAAAAAACTTATTATTTTCAAAAACTGAAAGAAACAAATGTTGGAAAATACTTCTATCATACAATGCTTTTAACTGGGGTTTTTGAATTTGAATGAAAAGAAAACAGTTTCAGTTTATTTCTGCAGTATAGTCGCCACTATGTTATCATTCTATAATTTTAATATTGGAAATAATAATCGTAAAGTGACAACATCAAAACCACTTTAGAGCCTAGGATCTAGCCCTCCTATACTCAGAGAGTGATCTCTCTTTAAGATTTAGCTTCATTTTTTAATGATTTCTGATATTAGACTAGTTAAACTGATTGTGAAGGTTTCTTTTTGTTTGATAGTTTGGTTGGATTGGGAGATATGCTTAAACTATTTCCATTTGGCTATGGAGTCGTAATAGGATGGGTTGTTGCATCAATTTTTCCAAATCATTTTCAAGTCAAGTTAACTATACTTACTAGATATTTAAAACATAATGAATTATGAGATGAAAGAAAATTAAATCTCAATAGTGGTTAAAAATAAATCAAGAATTATTTAACCAAACTTAAAAGGGAAAACATTAAACACAGTAAAGAAGAGACATCACCAAATAAAAATAGCTCAAGAATCTTGCAAAATGGTCTTTTATTATTGATGCTCCGGCTCCAAAATTACAATGCTCCAATACAAAATCTTACAATCTAGGGTCCAACACCTGATATTGAACACAAATACAGTATTTAACTAATTTCTAGTGATTGTCGTATCTACATGGGAAATATGTTTATTTATTACAATAATGGTTGAAAATTGACAAATGTGACCATGACGTAGACACAATAGAATAGCTGACATGTGGTCGTAATCTCTATAAGGTCATTACTACGTGTTTTAATCATTGTTGTGCTAGCAGATTTCGGTAATATGATGGTGATATACTGTGTTGATGCATTGATTTGAAGAATTATTTGATTTGTTGAGTTGGATGTCCTGCTGATGTGCTGAGTTTTCACCCTTATTAGTAATCACACAATTTATCCCACTATTTTGCATTCGGGATCTTGATCCTGATTAATTTCCTGCAAATCTCGTCTGTCTCTTTGAACTTCATGAAAGTTGGCCTTAACTGGAAAATATACTTGATTTCATGCTGTATGTATAAATCATTTTCTATAGCTTCTAGGAAGGCTCTTCTAGTCATTAATCCTTTTATTCCAGAAAACATAGTTGTGTCTTTGCAAATCTCCTTCAAATTCTTTAAATAATCCGACCTATGCATGAGCTTATCATTTATCACAAAAAGAGATGGCAATCCTCTTTTGGTGTGCTTCAATTCTATTGAAGAATCTGCTGACACCAATTTGTAACTGATGAAACATTTCTTCTAAATGTGTGACCAAAATATTTTTGTTGAGTACCTTCTTGAATTCTATGATGGTTTCTATTCTTTCCTCCACTCCTAGTTCTTCTAATTCAAAACTTCTCTTGGAATTCAAGAATTTGATAATAATGTTTTTCGTTTTAGGCATGCCTATCAGTTCTCTTTTTTCTTTGTTTATGGCATCATTCACTAGTCCAATAAGATCTCTTTGTTCAAATATTATTTGAATAGAAGGCCATATTTCATTCATGGAATCAATAATACAAGTCCAAATAATTTCTTTTTCCTGACCAATATTCTTTCCAATAGAAGCTTCACTCTCTTCCTTGATTAATTTCTCAATACGTTTTCTGAGCTCTTTGTATTTGAATTTCATGAGCATTGTCTGACTTTTTCTTCAAATATTTCAGGGTGTTGATGTCTGCTTCTAGATTTTTGTTCTCTGTTGCTTGTATGGTCATGTTCTCCATGGCTTTGGCTAGCTGCTCTACAACACCTGATGTGTCTGTGGTTGTTGGTGTTGCTATAGGGGTGGATGCAATAAGAACAACCTCCAATGGAACAATGGCCATTTCTTCTGCTTTCTCCTTTTCTTTCACTATTTTTTCCATCTTTGTCTCCATCTGCTTTAGCTGTGCAAACTGATCCATGATTAACTTCATCATTTCAGCTTTGTCTGCTTCATTTTCCTCAATTTCCTTTGTCAAAGGGTCTTCAGTTGCTGACATTTTGATTTTTTTCCTGAGGGCTGCTATATCAACATTCTTCTTTTCCAATATCTCTTCCACAGCCTCTAGATTGGTCGGTTCATACCCAATATTTACCATTAAGTCCTTGCTGAGCAGTGGAAAAGGTAGGAATTCACTATGTGTTTTATCATTCTTTTACTTTAAAAATAATTATTTTTACCTTAGAAAGATGATTTATTACAAGAATTATGGTATAATTGTGAAGATTTATGTTTATTGTAAAAATATGACTAAGAATTGCTTTTTATTGCTAAAAAAAGGAATTAGGCGAGGTGAACAGTGATATCAGAGGTGAGACTAAGATAAATGCAACTGATGTTCCTCCATTGTTAGACCAAATCCTGCCAAGGACAAGGAACTTCAAACATACCACTAAGAAAAGGCAGGGGACAGCTCAGCTTCTGTCAAAGTAAATCATGTGACAACTAAAATAAGGGAAGCGAATCCCTCGGGATCCTTCGATCTTGAGGGATCACTATTCAAACCTCGTATCATTCCTTGTCTTGTTCGTCAGAGTCTGTTATATAAGGAAATGCATTTAGTGATTGTAGGGGGGATCCTTTTATTCAAAACATTTCTTTTGTAATATTACGTTTTATTGACTCTCGGCTTTAGAGAGCGATCTCTGTAATAATTTTATGCTCGATTAATATAAAGGCATGTTTCATTTCATCTTTTAAGTTCTGAAGTAACCCAGCAGTGTTTCACTAGTGCTAAGGGCCCAACCCTGGTGGAATTAATCTGTTGTTTGTATTTCTATCCTTTGCTTACTGTCTTGCGATAATTGTATTTAGATTCATTATGATTACAGAGTTATTTGATTACTGTTAAACATAGTTTCGGTTTGCTGTGAGCATTAATGAAGTGCACTGCTATTCCATATTAGCAAGGATTGTATTTATTGTCTTATTCATCTTGCTATCTTTTGTAATATTTGTCGTTCTATACTTAATTCTGGTTGTTGTTCCATTGGTTTATGGTTCATCCCATTTGACTGTTTCATAGTGTTCGCTGTCGACAGGGTCGGAGTTTAAGAAGATTTGTTTCCTAATTGCATTAAGTTTATATTTGATGTTCAATTAATGTTTGTTGTTCCATTTCTGATTCGTAGGTTCATATTAGCAGAGAGATTGTTTACAGTTGTTGTGTACACATAGGAATTATGAATTGCTGTTCCTTTCCAATTCTTGCTATTAGAAGAAATTCTTCTTAGTTATTTTCATCAGCAAGTAGTTCAAGTTTGATTTCATTTTGATCGCTTAAAGCACATGACCATCAACTATAGAGGACATTGGTTACTTCTTCCAAGTTCCCATATTGATTTCCTTGTCTCAGTTGTGATTTCAGTTGCATCGATTTCTAAAGGAATGAGTTATTTCTACTGCATCCCTAATTGATGTTTTGCAGAGTCAATAGTTAAGATTTTAGACTATTTCCATTCATGTTACTGTAATTAGATTTCTTTACAAGCATCCTTTTACTCTTGTATCTAGAATACTGTACTACATCTTTCATAGCATTACTCTTAGCTAATTGCAGTCTCAAACAGAGTACACTCTTGAAATAAAAAGTCACTCCCGGATTGATAATTAATGTGAGATAATTACGTGTTTAAAAGATACCTTTTATGCCTCAACATTTTGGCCCTGTTGCCGGGGAGAGTGTATGCCATTTCAAAGGAGTGATGCACAATTGATTTTCTTCTGCTCGTGAAGAATTGGGTATTAAATACGGAAGGTAAGAACCTGGGCACCGGGCAAGGAAAATACTTGCTCACAGCCCACTTCACAGCAGAATTAGGTAAGCTTCTTTCTATAGGTAGGAATGAAGGCTTGTTTTGTTGAATGAATAAACCATCTAAGAAAAACAAAATTCCTACTAAACCTGAAAAACCTAAGGGACTGGTGACCCTTGGGTGAACAACTTTTATTGACGAAATCCTTAAAAATACTAAATCTCAGCCATCAGTAGGACCTAGGAAAGTTATCTCTAGACAGCCTACTAGTTCCCTTCAGGCCCCAGAATCACCATTTGAAGCCTTTTCTAAGATACATAGTCAAACAGTGGGAATTGAGCAAGATTCCCAAGAAATTGAGAATCCCTGCCTAATTTCCCCACAAGAAGGGAACTCTAGTAATCTCCGTGAAGGAGAAGGGGAAACAAGAGAAGCAGAAGAACCAAAATCTCTTCTTGAAATAGTCCAAACAGTAAGCAGTCCAGATAAGGGAAGTGTTGTTATACTCATTCAAAACCAAGGTCCTAAATCACCTCAAACAGTAGGCCAGCAAGGAATACTTATTGTTCCAGACCAGGGAAGTGCTGTCAAGGCCATTCCTACTCCTTCTAGTCAGCCTAGGAATTCCCTTGAGATCCTAGAAGGATATTGGCACATATTTGACCAAATGGCCTAGAACCAAAACCAAAACCAGCAAACCCCCTATAAAACCTCTACATTGCAATATCCTATAGTAGATACTGTAGTTAATTTACCTATGAAATCCATTCACCTTCAACATATTCCCACATTTCATGGTTTGACATTAGAATATCCAAATGCATTTTTGTTCGAATTCGATGTGTTATGGAGGGGGTATGACTATACCACCAATCCCCAAAAATTAAAACTATTTCCTCTCACATTAAAAGGAGTAGCCTTACGATGGTTTATGGGGTTAGGTGGGGGTGTCATAACTGATTTGGATCAGATGAAAGCTGTGTTTTTAAAGGAATATCAAGATTATTGCAGGTCTCGGGAACTAAAAGACGAAATATTCCAAATGACAGCAAAACCAAATGAAACCCTGGAAGAATATGTGGAACGGTTCCAATATAATCTTCAGAGATCTCCTTATGCATCCTTACCCTTACCTGATAATGTGCTGAAAACTACATTAATTAGGGGGATGAAAGATCAATGGGTTGAAACATTGAATATTATGGGAAAAGGTGATATATATTAGGAAAGCTATGCTAACATCATTGATTTGTGTATCAGGAGTTCGAAGGGCAACACAAGGTTAAAATTAGTAGAACGTGACATGATTACAAGGGACAATAAGACCTCTAATGAAGGTGTAACTCATGCAGAAATTGGAAACCTGCTGGAAGATTTTAAAACATATATACTAGCGACTCTAACAACGCATTTTGACATTATGCAAGCCAAAAAAAAAGCAAGCAGAAGAAGAGAAAATTTTGGTAGTATTCTATCCTATATGTAGAAAGAAACACATCCACAAAGAGTGCCCGCTGGATGTAATCAAATTTTGCACCATTTGCACGAAAGGCCACCCCACAGAAGGATGTCCCTCGCTTCCTAGCCTAAAAGTAGTCTATAAGGAGGCAAAATAAGAATCAGAAGTGGTATGTGTACTTAATCAGCACCAACAATGGCAGCCGCGACAATCAGGTATGCCAACTGATCCATTTTCTTCTTTTCAACCTCCTTAATACAATGCTCAGCAATATAATGGAATGTGGAAAAATCAACCACCTTTCCCTAATTGGTCATAATATCCATTTCCTACATCATCATGGCCAAATAAAACAAATCAAACTAATTGGCCAAATTTTCCTTTCTGCCCACCGTTTTGGCAAAACAATGCTTATCCAACACAATGGTCCCCCTCTACTTCGCAAAGTTAGGCCTGGCAGTGAAAGTGGAAAAGACCTACAAATTAGCCAGCTAGAACAATTCCCTTCTGTCAACCTACACTGCTAGCTCCCTATACAAACCCCCAGACCAACTTAAGACCACAACTCCCAGCCCAGCCCAACCCAAACCCAAACAATAGGCCAGTTCATTCTATCCAAATAATGGAACCACCAGAATTAGAAACTGAACTGAGGGAGTGTAATGACCTTCAATTAAGGTCTGGACGTATAGTAGAAATAGAGAGAAACAAAAATGTTCATATTGAAGATCTGTTATCTGTAGAACAAACATTAGAAAAAGAGTAGGTGGTTCAACAACAACCAACCACCTCTTCTCCACCATTCCCAGAATGATTAATCATACCACACCCATTAGAACATCCTGATTTTGATCTTCTGGGAGAATTAAAAAACTTCTGTATAAAAATCGCTCTCCTCCAAGCTATCCAAGACATCCCTATTTATGCAAAAACCATTAAGGAACTGTGTATAAAGAAGCCAAAGAGGAGAAAAACCACCAACCCAACTGTCCAAATAGTCGGTACTCTATCTGACTTATTATTAGGAATGGAAACACCTGTAAAATATGAAGACCCAGGAAATCCTATAGTGATGGTGAAAATCAATGGGAAATTGTTCCCAAATGCCTTAGTTGATTTGGGAGCTACAATCAATATCTTAACAACCACCACCCATCAAAAACTTGGCATTACATCACTAGAACCAACAACAACCTTATTGGAATTGGCTGACCGATCGGTAGTCAAACTAGAGGGTACACTACAAGATGTAATGGTATCTGTAGATTCCTGGGAATACCCTGCTGACTTCCTGGTTATTAATACAAAGAAATGGCTAGATGGACACCCATTAATCCTAGGTAGACCTTGGTTGGAAACTACCGATGCCTATATTAGATGCTGATAAGGAAAAATGACAATAATAAGGGGAAGCTATGTCAGGAGTTTAGATTTATACCCCCCAACCCAACCAAGCCTATCAATAATCAAAACAAGAAAACAACATGTATCATGTCTTATGGAAAACATGAGATCACCTCTAACTGTAGAAGATGCCCTTGATTTTAAATACCAAATAGAGGGTGATATCATTAATATTTTTATTAATAAACCACAAATCAGATCCCATCTACAATGTCACATGATCAAGGTAATATTTGATAATAAAGAAGAAGAAGATCCTCTGAAACACATCCCTGATCAAGTAATACCCACTACTTCTGTGTACAATAGTAAAATTGTAGAAATTGAGCCGGGAAAAACTCTAAACATTAACAAAAATATAATTGCTGAATAAGAAGAGAAGTTGGTCCAATTACTACGGAAATACAAAGTTTCCTTTGCATGGGATTACCCATACATGAAGGAAATTGACCCCCAATTATGCACACACCACATCTATACCGAAAAATATGCGAGACCCATTCGCCAACCCCAAAGAAGTCTAAACCCTCACCTTAAAGATATTGTTAAAGTTGAATTACAAAAACTATTGGATGTCAATTTCATCTACCTAATATCTAATAGCAAGTGGGTCTCTCCATTAGTAGTGGTATCAAAGAAGAACGGGAAGTGGAGAATATGTGTAGATTACTGAGAAATTAACAAGGCAACCTAGGAAGACCACTTTCCCCTTCCTTTCATTTACCGGGTATTAGATAGATTGGTAGGAAAGAAATTCTTTTCTTTCCTTGATGGCTTCAGTGGCTACAATCAAAGCCAGGTTGCCCCTGAATACCAAGACAAAACTACTTTTACCTGTCCTTGGGGGACATTTTCCTACCGAGTCTTACCCTTTGGCCTATGCAATGCCCCTGCTACCTTTCAAAGGGCCATTCTTAGCATCTTTTCAGATTTAATAAATGAAGGGATTGAAGTGTATATGGATGACTTCACACCTTACAGAGATGATTTTGAGCTAGTATTAGAAAATTTAGAAAAGGTGTTGCAAAGATGTATTGACACTATGCTTTTTTTAAGCCATGAAAAGTTTCATATGATGATGACCGAAGGAGTTATCTTAGGGCACTATATTTCAGCAGTTGGAATTCAGGTGGATCTAGCTAAAATTTAGATAATTTTGTTAATACCCACACCCACCACACAAATAGAGGTACGTAGCTTTCCTGGATTTTCTGGTTATTATAGGAGATTTATAGAACATTATTCTCGAATAGCTGCACCTTTATATGAACTAACTGGAAATGTTGATTTTATTTGGACAGATAAATGTGACAATGCCTTCAACGATCTGAAAAATCTTATCTCAATAGCCCCAGTGCTGAGGGGCCCAAATTGGAATTTTCCATTCCAAATTTCATCAGATGCCTCAGACATAACGATTGGAGCAGTGTTTGGGCAGGAGGAAGATAAAAAACCATATGCAATCTATTATATTAGCAAAAATCTATCTCTTACTGAACTAAATTATACTGTGACTGAGAAGGAATTTTTAGCTGTAGTACACGTTGTAAATAAGATTAAACATTATATAACTAGGTATCTTATAGTACTATATACTGCTCACTCTGCCATTAAATTTTTAACAAATAGACCTATTACAAATGGAAGAGTGACAAGATGGTTGATTTTATTGCAAGAATTCGACATTAAAATTAAAGATCGACCTGGAAAAGAGAACCCTGTAGTTGATTTTCTGTCAAGAATGCCAAAGCCAACTGATACGGAAGCAGTTGAAGACCACTTCCCAGATGAACATTTGTTCGTTGTTACTGTTAAAACCCCATGGTATGCTGATATAGAAATTTTTTTGGCAATAGGTAAATTACCCAAACATCTAACCCTTAATGAACGAAAGCAGATAATACAGCGTAGTACTCGATTCTCTTGGATTGGGGGCTACCTGTTTCATACAGGGCCAGATATGAAAATTAGGAGATGCATCCGGGAGGATGAGGTATTTGATATTTTGAAAGCATGCCATGATGGGCCATGTGGTTGAATTTTTGCAAATCTTAGAATCACCCATAAGGTTTTACAGATAGGCTATTATTGGCCTACCATTTTTAAAGATGCCAAAAAATTTGTGCAGACTTGTGATAGCTGCCAAAGGGTAGGTCGCCCTGGGCAGTTTAACGAAATTCCTTTGAACCCTCAACTGGTAATTGAACCATTTGAACGTTGGGCGCTTGATTTTTTTGGCCCTATTATCCCCCTGTAAAAAAAAAACATATATCCTAGTTGCAACCGAGTATGTCACTAAATGGGTTGAAGCAGAGGCACTTTCAAAAGCTACAGAGGACTCTGTAATACAATTTCTTTTCCAAATATTTGTGCGATATGGCCTCCCGAGGGACATAATCACAGATGGAGGACCACAGTTTGTAGGTAATAAACTAGTTGAAACATTATAGAATTGCCATATTCAGCACAATATTACAACCCCATACTACCCACAAGAAAACGACCAAGTAGAGAGCACGAATAAAGTGATCAAATCCATATTGACAAAAATTGTTGCCTCACACAGACGTGACTGGGCCTACAGATTTCCAGAAGCATTGTGGGTATACCAAACAACATTGAGAGCCACTACGGGATATTCACCATATCAATTGGTATTTGGAAAAGAGCCCATCTTTCCAATAGAATTTGAAATTCAGACATTAAGAACAACCCAAAAGGCGGGTCTAGATTTAAATGAAGCCCAGGCAAAAATACTGCAGAAAATTAATAATTTAGACGAATTTAGGCTCTCTTCTCTTTATCACACCATGTTAATTCAACAACAGAGAGAAAAATGGCACGACGTCCTTATCAAAAAAAAGATCTTCCGCGAAGGAGACTGGGCACTCCTATATGATTCTAGGTTTCAAGATTTTCCAGGGAAACTCCAGACATGATTGTAGAAATTTGAATAACTGATATGTTATCCACTGAGATTCTCCTGATCACGCACTATTTTAACTTCATGCACAATAAAAAATCTCTTCTACCATTGATCATTAATTGCGGAAATAAAAACAATCGCATGCACACATTAAAACCATAAACAATCACACATATGAACAAATAATTTCATGGGAAAGCTTAAAGCTGAAAAAACCCAACTATATGTATATTATATGTCATAGAGATCATGTAACAATAATCATATAAGGCTCCTCACAAGCTCTCAGTAGAATCTCAAATTGCTACACACTAATCAAGCTAGATCTAGCAAAACACATGCTCCAATCTCTGCCACCTGATAGCCTGCCTCTACTGTGCAATAAATGATGAAGAATGGCTCATAAATAACTTCAAATCACCTGGATTGTACTGCACAATCCTCATTGGCATCTCAAATCACTGGTTGTTGCAAATCATGCAACAGTATAGTCACAACTGATAGTGACACTGCTCTTTCACCTATCTCTTCACTGGTCTCCACTGAAACTGTCCATGCACTGAAGTTAATTGATGTATTCTTTAGTTGATTAATGAGTTTATAATTAGTGAATTAATTAATAATTAATTCACCCCACTCTCACTAGTGTATCAATCAGTTAGACTAGATACAACTAGCTCAACTATGTTTAGCTTAGTTAAACTGAACACAACTCCATTAATTTCCTCAATCACCTACCCCAAACTCTCTCACATGAGTTCTAACTGAATTATCCATGCAATAGCTCCTTTTAACCCTCAGTAATAGCATAATTCCTTCTGTCAGCTCCTGTGCCACATCTGTGCACTTAACTGAAGTGCTCCAAGAGAATAAGATAATGTTTATAGTCCAAATATTATTAAGAGCTAATAATATTCGACATATCTATTTTTAGACTGGCAATATAAAATAGATTCTGCCCAATATGTCTAAAAGTAGAAGTCCATCTATTTTTCCAACTTGACCAACCATCCACAAATAGCATCCTGGAACTCATAGAATATGATCGACATGTCTAAAAATAGACTTTGCACCAAAAATAGCCTGCGGGCCCACTTAGTGAAGGCGACTTCTTTCCATTAAGCTCATCATCTTGTTGCAATCTCAACAACAATGGCTCAGACCTTACGAGATACAAAAATTGCATGATAATGGCACCATTACATTAACCTCCATTGATGGATATGGACATTCCTTCAAAGTAAACGGTCATCAAGTACGATTGTATCATAAACCGCTTACTCGAGAATCCTTCTACCAACAATTACGGGAAGATTCTACCATGAAAATTATGGCTGAAGGGGATAACTCCTCTTCAGCACCCATTCATTAAATCATTTCTTTTCTTTAAAATTTGTACATAAATATTGTTCATTTATTTTGTTAGTTTGTTTCATGGAATTCTATTTTTTTTTTAAACTCTATTTATTTCGTTTATTTTGAGTTTCTGTTGTTCCTTTCTAAAGGAACAACATTTTTTTTGTTCCTTTCGAAAGGAAAAACAACTTGCTGAGAGTGTTTTCGTTGTTCCTTTTGAAAGGAATAGAAGTTGTGTTGTTTATTTTTGTTGTTTCATAGATTGTTTCGTTGTTCCTTTCGAAAGGAACAACAGTTTCGTAGATTCTTTTTGCTGTTCCTTTTGAAAGGAACAACATTTCTGCAGATTGTTTCTGTTGTTTCTTTCAAAAGGAACAACACCTTTTGAGTGGATTATTTTTTGGTTTAGACCAGAATTTTGAGGATTTTTTATTACTCTTCTAAAGGAAAACATACTATTTATACAAAATCATACAAATTAAAGCTTACTGGAATCAGCAAATCAAAAGAAATTGTCATTTTTTTAAGAAATTGTTTGGAAATGATAAGAAAAAGGAAAAAGGGACATAATCGGTAACATGGCTTTGCTGTCTTACTATCACTAATATGATCGATTATCCTTATCATGTTGGTTCTTCCCCAAATTTTTATAACTTTCTTTGATTTTTACTCATTGAGTAAGAATAAGGGAATATTCTTTTCTATTGAGATGTTTAGACTTCTTCCACCATCCCTACTCTTAAGGAGTGTTGAGCCATCATTTATATATAAGTAGGAAAGTGCTATATGAAAAAGAAAAAAAATATATATATATATATATATATATATTCCACTAATAATTTTATGATATGGAAGATGGAGGATAGGGGGTCTCATCAAGAGCCAGCCTATGATGATCATAAGGAAGCAAGTGAAGTGGCATTCCCATCATGGCCACCACACCAGGGATATGGTCCAATGGACAATTGAAAGAAAAAAATTAAGAAGTCCTTGGAACAGGAGGTCTCATCACGAGCCGGCCTGCCCACTTTTCACTTCTTCCCGATGAATGGCATTATGATTCATCTGGTCCCCAATCCAGCACAATGGCCTTTGTTATGACATTTAACAGCACTTCCTCCGTATAAATAAAGGACAATGGTTCCAAGGGTGAAAAAGCAACTTTTTAAAGGTTATGGACACTTGTGGGCAACAGAGCTCTACTGATGGTATTAGAGTCACATTTGTACACATCAATAGTAATATTAAACCCTTTTTCCTATATCTCTATCTAAATATCAAATGAAAGTATGAATCCTCAACCCTTTACTTCGAACCTATTATACATGAAAATCATCATAAATCGGTCACATTAGTTGAGTGGGTAATAAACGCATTTGTACTTATGTTCATCTTAGCTGTCCCTTCTCCTTATCTTTAAATCATTACAAATGTTTCTATATCTATTTATGATTCATCACACGCATCGATTTCAGTAAATGCCATAATTTGATTGAGTGTATCATAAGTATGCCTACTTTTTCCTACTGTACAATTATTGTGCAGTACTTTCCTCTCTTAATTGATGGCTGAGGACAACCTATCATCCTCTAGGGAGGGCGCGGATGTCTCTTAATCACTACATTTAGATCAAATCCCTATATTTTTTTACCTATATGCGAATAAAATCCTTACATTCTAGGGAATAAAAAAAATTAAAAATATTATTCCAATTCACCGTGTTGTGTTGTTCCATTACATCACTGTGTGTTTGGAAGGAACTAACAGTGTGCATAGAATATGGGAGGATGACCAATTCATAGTGAGTCGCAAGTGCTAGTTGTTTCTGATGTTGCACAAGAGATTCTGGAAAAATTGGGATGGATTACATATTTCACGAGGCTGCAACAACCCCATGAAATAGTGGCTACCGATTTTTTACATAATTTTCAGGAAGGATACTCCATGGTTAGAGGAAGACAGATAACCGTAACAGATGAAATAATTGTAGAGGTGTCTGGTCTACCAGCGCAAGGAACCATATGGACTCAGAAAAGGTTCATGCTTCAAGAAGCCATGAATATTTTCCAGGATGATGGACAAACATTGGTCATCAAAGGCAAAGGAGTTCAGCTGGCATCATTGGGAGAACCATGGACAGAATTGGCCAAGATAGTGTAGGCCTATATAACATGCGATGGAAGGAAAGACGTGGTAAGACCTTGTCACCTTAAGTTATTGGCAGTATTAAAGCAGAAATATACTATAAATTTTCCTGCATTTTTAAATTCCTTACTGCATGATGTTGCCCGTAGTATAAGAAAATATCGGCACACAGACATGGTGGTAAGCCACCATTTCCTAATCAAATTAATAGTGAGTCATAGTCTCGCCCAACAATAGACCAGTTGGGAAGAGTTAATATTTTCGATTCATGGAGGATTAGCCTTACTTGCCCCAAAACGAAAGAGAATGGATAGCTTAGCAGCTGAGCCATCAAATCGTAGACAGTCCTCCCGTTCAAAAAGAAGTAGGGGAATGATATAGGGCCTTCCGGGTAGCAGTAGCCAGCCCTTGGAATTTCCCATCTCAGAGGATGAACAACCTCCAAAATTGGAGGGGGGGAGTCCTCGTACTGATGAGGAAGAATAAATGAGCCACCACACCAGTGGTGAGAAAAAAACTAGTGCAGAAGAAGGAAATAATGAAGAATAGGAAATTGAGGGATAAATTCGCTACTCTGATGAGGAAGAAGGTAGCTACCATACCTGCGAGGAGGACGAAGATAATCACAACATTGAAAGAGAAGGAACATATCCTCTCAAAAACACTATTGCAAGTTCACCACGAAGCCCTTGGCAAGAAGACCAATTGGCCCAAATTTTGGCCAATATGAGTGACTATATGCAGCCTCATAGCCCTTTGGACCTTAATATTCATATCAAAAACCTACAGGAACGCTCTATTATTAACAAAGAAACGGCTGAAGAAATTCTAGATGAAATAGCAAACCCTAACGAAATGATGGAATCAGCTGGGGTTGCTTCCCCTGAGAAGCATGAACAAGAAAATGAGAACACTAAAGCAGTATCACAACCTAAAAATTATCAGGGGATTGTAGAGTCAATTAAGGGTATAACTCCTATAGAATTCAACCAAGGGCATATGAACATCGAAGAAGAACCCCAAGAAGAAAACAGAGAAGCGAGCCCAACTGAAGGCATAGCTAATGAACACCAAAACCCTGCTAAGCAAGTAGGTCCAGAAAAAAGAATAGCTACTCCATTAAGAAAAAGGAAGAAAGTAGCTAAGATTGAAAAAATTCGGAGGGAACGAATGAAGCTTCAGAGACTCGTGGAAAAACTCAGGCAAACCATTAGGGTTCTTAGAATGAAACAAATTCCCAAGTGAACCCTGAAGAGAAGAAGCATAGTCACCAAGCGAGCCTCGAAAAAGAGGAAAGTGGCCACGAAAATGAACCCCCAAGTTGCAGAAACTATGGCTGAGCCTAATCATGGAGATATGGAATAGCAGGCAGCTGTTCCAGAAGATGTTGTTCCAGAGGGACCCACTTCAAGTGAAAATATGCAAGCTTGTAGTCAGAATACTTTTAGTGACCCTACATTAGCCAGACTCCAAGAGGAGTTGGCACAGGCTCAACTGGAAAGGGAAAAAATGGAAGAAGACACTGTCCCTAGGAGAAGATATCAGGAGTTGCAGTAGCGGATAAAGATCATCCATGAAGCAGAGGCTGAAGCCCACGAGAAGTGTTGAAAGGCAGAGGAGAAGGCTGAAAAGGTAATGAATCAATTAAAATTAGCCCAGAATCGAATGGACACTCTCTGCTCATTGTACATCGATGTCTTAGCTTGTAGATGCCCTGCCAAGAATTATGCTTTATTTTTATTAGAAAGATATTTACAACTAAATATTAAGGAAATTAGGGCGGGAAAATCTATAGAGCTAAAAACTATAGATGATTTTGTAACATGCTGCAAACTCTATGGGGTAAAGGTACAATGTCTCTTATGTGAGTTTTATTTGCATAATCTCATATTGTAAAATGATAGTAAGATAAATCCTAGCCCTTTTGTGGGTGATATCCAATACCAGGCATTTATTTCCTTTATTGCTAATCAGTTAAAATGGCTTAAAGCCTATAATGTTTTTCAAGGGTAGGAAAATGAATTAGATTTGTGGGTTAGGAGTGAACCTAAGCACCCATTACAATTATGGGCTAGGTAGAAGAATTTGATGACAAAGGAAGGTGTTATCCAAGCATTGGGGCCTGTCCATAAATCCATTGTCTTGAATGGGATAGACTATTTCCTATCTATTAGAAACCAGGCTTACATAGAAACTAAGGTCTGATGGGGAATTTATAATCAGAATGTTCAAAATAGAGAACCATTTAACTATAAAAACTTTGGATTAGCTGCAGACCACTTGGTTTCCTATAGCAACCTCATTTTGAGGGAAGGACCATTCTAGCTAGGGTGTAGGTTTCAAAGCCCCATTGCATGGTATCCTGCTACAGATTACAAAGCCATTTATGAAATACCTGAAGGACAGATAGAGCATGTCTTTGAAGCATTAGCTCCAATGCATGATTTTAGGCCTCTTGATGAAAAACCTTCTCCAGCTTATTCCTTAACTGCTCTACATGTGAACTATAGTTTTCATGAGGACATGAAAAAGGGTAAGCAGGGGGGTATGTTGAGAAGTGGAGAAGGTATGAATTCACTATGTGTTTTCTCATTCTTTTACTTTAAACATAATTTTTTTTACCTTATAAAGATGATTTATTACAAGAGTTATGGTAGAATTGTGAAGATTTATGTTTATTGTAAAAATATGACTAAGAATTACTTTTTATTGCTAAAAATAGGAATTAGGCAAGGTGAATAGCTATATCAGAGGCGAGACTAAGATAAAGGCAATTGTTGTTCCTCCAGCGTTAGACCAAATCCTACCAAGGACAAGGAAATCTAAACGCATCACTAAGAAAAGGCTAGGGACAGCTTGGCTTTGGTCAAAGTAAATCATGTGACACCTAAAAGAAGGGAAGCGAATCCCTCAGGATCCTTTGATACTGAGGAATCGCTATTCAAACCTCATCTCATTCCTTGTCTTGTCCGTCAGAGTCTGTTATATAAGGCAATGCCTTTAGTGATTGTAGGGGGGATCCTTTGATTAAAAACATTTATTTTTTAATATTACGTTTTATTGACTCTCGGCTTTAGAGAGCGATCTCTGTAATACTTTTATGCTAGATTAATATAAAGGCGTGTTTCATTTCATCTTTCAAGTTCTAAAGTAACCCAGCAGTGTTTCACTGGTGCTAATGGCCCGACCCTGATGGAATTACTCTATTTTTTGTATTTCTATCCTTTTCTTAATGTCGTGTGATAATTGTGTTTAGATTCATTATGATTATAGAGTTATTTGATTACTGTTGAACAAATTTCTGGTTTGCTGTGAGCGTTAATGAATTGCAATACTATTCCATATTAGCAAGGATCATATTTACTGTCTTATTCATCTTGCTATCTCTTGCAATATTTTCCATTCTATACTTAATTCTGGTTGTTGTTCCATTGGTTTATGGTTCATTCTGATTGACTGTTTCATAGTGTTGGCTGTTAGCAGGGTTGGAGTTTAAGAAGATTTGTTGCCTGATTGCGTTAAGTTTATATTTGTTGTTCAATTAATGTTTGCTATTCCATTTCTATTTTTTGTTCATTTCTGATTCGTAGGTTAAGATTAGCAGAGAGATTGTTTACAGTTGCTGTGTACACATACGAATTACGAATTGTTGTTCGTTTCCAATTCTTGCTATTAGAAGAAGTTCTTCTTAGTTATTTTCATCAGCAAGTAGTTCAAGTTTGATTTCATTTTGATTGCTTAAAGCACAGGATCATCAACTGTAGAGGACATTGGTTACTGCTTCCAAGTTCCCAGATTGATTGCCTTGTCTCAGTTGTGATTTCAATTGCATCGATTTCTAAGGGAATGAGTTATTGCTACTGCATCCCTGATTGATGTTTTGCAGAGTGAATAGTTAAAATTTCAGAGTATTTCCATTCATGTTACTATAATTAGATTTCCTTACAAGCATCCATTTACTCTTGTATCTAGAATATTGTACTACATCTTTCATAGCATTACTCTTAGCTAATTGCAGTCTCAAACATAGTACACTCTTGAAATAAAACGTCGCTCCTGGATTGATAATTAATGTGAGATAATTAGGTGTTTAAAATATACCTTTTATGCCTCAAAAATCCTCCATGGATTTGATTCTTGTATCTTTGGACAGGGAATAGATATTATCTATTTTAAGTTGAGCCAATGATACCTGCAGTTTAGATAGGCTCATGGCAGTGCTTTTGAATGTGGAGGAAATCATCTCTCAAGTTTGCTTATACATCTCCATTTGGTCTATTGGATGTATGTCTTTCACATCAAATTCAGAAGCGGTGTGCTTCAAGTTTGTAGATGTTTTAGTCTGAGAGATTTGTGCTTCTAGGAAAGCCATTCTCATCTTTCCTTCCTCTGAGTCAAAGGATGATAAAAGCCTGCTCTGTGAACTTCTTTTCTGCTTCCAAAACTAGTTGTAGGTGATGGTTTTCAAGATCTAATTGTTTATTTTGATTTTCCTGAATGTATCATATATGTTCTCCTCCTTTTCACCTATAGTAGGAGTAGATGTAGGATTTTGTAAGTTCTTCTGTTGGAACGGAATGGAGGCTGAAGATGTTGAAAATATGGTTTCGCCACCACCTAGAGATGAATTCAGAGAATCCCTGATTGTGATGAATATTTGCTGCTCTTTTTAACTGCTTTGATCAATGTCCATATGGAATCTAGCTCTCTTTCTATATTTCATTTTAAATTCTCTGCTAGATGTATCAGTCTCCATATCAGACAGATCATCTCTTGGCCTCTTCCCTGTTTTCTCTTTCTCTGGCTCTTTTCCCTTATTTTATTTGTCTTATGTAGTATGATTTTCCTGTGAAGTGGGGGTTTGAATACTTGAGGTTGAGATCACCTGTTCTTCAGCCTCTTGTAGTGTATTTTTTGCCCACTCTTCTTGATTCATAAACTACTCTATCTCAGGCCTGTGGGTGTGGATGTATGGGGTTGATTTGTTCCCCATACTTTTCCTGGAGATGATCCCCAATGGGTCATAAGACCAAGTGAAGCTATGATTAAATTTCATCTCCTTCAATATCTTATCATCCTCCTCCCATACTAATCTACTATTACAAATAAAAGGACCAATTTGAAACTTGATCCTAAATTGATATTTCTTCTTGGCAGGTACCAAGTGTACTTCACCTACATTCATCATTTGCCTCATGTATTCCAAGGAAAATATTATCCTCATGGGGAGGAACTTTGGAATCTTGTAGGGGGGTAGCTCACACCCATAAATTTTGATCTTAGTATAGTTTTGGTACAAGTACCAATCTCCAGTTCTCACTTGATCTGATAACTGCATGATTTTCTTAATTTCCTCATTAATAATTGGTTCCATTGTGTATGCTCATAGCTAAATGCACAAATTAATCAAAAAACTTCTTGTATGGGTAATATTTTTGCTCCTTCATTAACATGGTTGTGCAAAAGATGGTTGATTGAGGCTGAGATTCATCATTAACCTTCCTCATTTCAAACTGGAATATGCTAGCCTAAAAATAGATGAACATGTAGACTAAAACTGAAGTTTATTTGAACACTTCCTCTGTGTGAAAATTTAGAAATTTATCATGGATGGAATTAGCTATGAGTTGGCTAAATTTGAACATGATTGAAGGCTTGGAATCTGATGAAATAATAGAAAAAAAACTATCATGGCCTCATCTATCCACTAGTCTGAATGATACCCTAGAAAATATGAAAGGAAAGTGACAATATGTTGGGTTCTATCAAAGAAAGTGGACGAGGGATATGGAGGATCATTTTTGGGCAGTGAGGCATCAATAGCCATGAAAATATCTAATGTTTTAGCTCTGATGGAAAAATCCAGTTTTTGGTATAGTTCTCTAAGAGCTTCCTAAGAAAATGGAATATTTTCTTCAACACTAGGAGCCCGCATCATTTGTAGGATTGACTGGGCACTGACAGTAAAAATAACTTCTCTTGTGGGTGCTACTATTACTCTCTAATTGATTTCATAACATGCATGGCATTTCATCAAAAATTTGAGGTAGCTGTGGGTCTTTGGGAATATGAAATAGGGTAATTTGGTCTCCCATAACCCTATATCATCAACTTCATCTATGAGTTTGTGTTCTAGCCAGTAGTAGACATTGAATAAATAAAAATCTAACTCTATCTCATGTATCTTATAGTCTCTGTCAGCTAGAGCCACACGATATGGGTATACCTAGGGGTAAACTATATGATTAAAGGCTTGTTGATCCTTCTTAGGAGGAATTATTGTCCATTGAAAAAAACCTAATTGTAGATGTAGAAAAAGGGATTTAAGAAGAAGGGAACTAAGAAGAGAGCTTTCTGCAAATCAGAATGGGGAGGGGAAATGGTAGCAAGGGAATTCTAATTGATTCTATTGATAGTTGGAATCTTCTCTGCAATTTCTTTTGATCTGAAAATTTTTACTACGATCACCTATGACAAATAGAATGAAAATGCAATGGTAAAACTTAAAAAAGGATATGAATTTTAATTTTATGGAGTGATTGGGTGACCGTTGACATGGCGCGGTCCCATTGGGTAACGGCCTAAGCCATTAATTTTCTAACAGGCCTATGGCGGGAGCGTGGTTGATTGGATGGAGGGGATAGGAAGGTGTAGTCATGGTGCAATGGTAATGGCTACAACGGTAATTAGTGCAGTGTTAAATGGCATGGTTTCTTCACAGTGAAACAACTTTTCACAGGGTGTATGGCTGGTAAGCAGTAAGTAGTTGGGGGGGGGGAGTGCGAAATAATTTGGGCATGACACATAGCGAGCGGGGTGGTTTGGAATACCGTCTATTTCGGACCACCCCCCCCCCTCGATGTTAACATTCGAAGGATGGGGGGGGGATGGGGGGGCGAAAACCATTGTAAGTCGTCGGATGAAGAGGAAGGTGCACGTATGAGGTGAAAGGTGATGAGGGGCTAAGTGATGACGTGATGTGAGTGGATGGTGGGGTCAGGTGAGAATTTAATGAAGAGTGGGGCCAAAAATAGAATGTCGGAACTTAGGATATGGGAAAATGACATTTAATATGTCAAATATATTTTCAAATGAAGATGTATTCCCAAAGTTTAGAATAAAACACCTTTGCATTTTAATTTTTCTCTCCGACAAGAGAAAACATGAAATTTTTAGGATAAACCCTTGGAATAAATCCCATGCTTCCTTTATATTTTCCTCTTCTCTTCCCTACCTACCCATGTCACTAATCTAAAAAAAAAAAATCTTTTGCAGGGTCCACTTAGACTTGCAGGCCCAATTCATTTTTTCTCTAGAACTCTAACCTACATCTATCCTTATTTGTTGCATTGACTCAAATTAAACTGATGAGTCAATTTTATTTCTACCTAACTACTGATATGCCAAGTTTAAACAGTTTTGAAAATCCTTATTTTCTAACCTATCAATAGGAATTTCAAATTGTACAATCATGCTTAAATGTATGATTGAACAAGATAATTTAATTAGTAGTGCCATTTTGATTTGCAACACTTTCATTATTATGATTTTTTGGAGTTTTTCTTTATTTTTATTTTTCTCTTTTTCTTTTTTCAATATACCTTTTTTTTCTTTTCTTTTTTTCATATTTTTCTTTTGGAAACCATTTGAATATTAAAATAATTCTCAATATGAAATTGAAACTCATGAAATACTCAATCACCTTGAGATCCTATGATTTATAGGATACTAACAGTATGCAACCAGCGCCTGCACCTTCACCAAATTTTTATCCATCAAAGTATAATTTCCAGAACAAATTCTTAGCACAAGGTTTATCTATGATATTTTTACATTTGGAAGAGTCTGACTGAGAAAAAATTTCGATTTGAGAATTAACAGAGTTGATAAGAAATGGAGATTTCTGAGAATTGAAATTGCCTAAAAAATTTAAACAAAGTAATTTCCAAGAATATTATTAGTAAAATCCATGGGTTTGTTTACATCTTCAGAGTTACTTACTGAATATTTCATGTGTTTTTCATGATCAACTTGAATCTTATTTGGATTACCATTGTAGGGAAGGCACATATGAGACCAGTCAGTTGAAAAATAACCTTGAAGTTTTTCCAACCAATACCTACTTAGAATTAAACCATAAAAGTCAGGAATATGAACAACCAAAATATCAAACACTTGATGAGATTTTGAATTAGATACTAGTCTGATAAGGACATAATTCATTTCTTCTATTTCCTTGACTTTGGTTTTGTCTAATTTCAAAATGCGTGCTGCAGAATTTTGTGGAGAAATATTTAAATTTAAGCAAACAAAATATGGCATGATATTTGAAGAAGCTCCAAAGTCTATTAGACAATTATGCACATTTTTTTAAACACTTCAGAAGTCAAAAGAAAATGAGCGTTATGTGAATTATAACTATATCTCATTTGAATAGCATCATTTGTGTTGAATTTTTAAAATGAATCAGTAGGAGGTTTTCCAAATCCTTTTAAGGCTTTGGAATTAATAGGGAAGGTAAGGGTGAACCAGGGACTGCATTCAACTCTTTGAGTAAAATTTTCTATTGTTTTTTAATTTTCTCAACTCATGTATGGAGATATTTTCCTTCACTTTCTTCATGTCTTCCACTATATTATACTCTATAGTATCAGAGAAAACTAGGGTCTTTTATGTAGATGGAGTGGTAGAATAAGTTGGGCTTGATTGAGGAGAAGGAGTCCTTTTGTTTACAATTTTATCCTTAAAAAAAGGGATGAAGATTTATGCTTTTGAGGTGACTGAGGAAGATTTGTAGTATTTTTACTTCTAGTGTTAACTCGAAGTGCCTCATGATCATCTTCAGTATCAGATGTAGGAAGAATAAACTCCCACAATCCATGAAATTCAACTAATTCCTTAGTCTGTGATTCTTCTGTTGATAATATTGTTTCATCCCAATCTTCGCCTTGATCTGATTCAACATTTTGGATTAAATTTGGTGGTTGAGAATTTGAAGGCGGAGTTTTCTTAAAATATCTAAAAGGATTCTTTGAAGAATATTCAACTACTTGTTTATTTATTTCAACCATATCATTTGACATAGTTTTAATAACCTTTTGTAATACCTCAAGATCGTAGGGATACTTTGATGTTTTCTTTTTCAATTCATATTTAAATGAAAAAATTTTAGTTTTCCTTTCCTCCTATGCATTTTTCTTTTATAAGGAAATAATTATATTTTCTATAAAAAGGGCATCTTTCATATTTTCTACCAAAGTAGCCTTATTAGCTCTATATACAAAAATTGCTATATTATAATGAAGAGAGGATATATACCATTAAATTTGTACATCTACACATGGTTTAGATGTAGTTGGGATTTTATTGAGCAACTTATTAAATCTAGAGTTAAAATATTTAACCATTTCACCTAAATTTGCTTTGAGATTCGAAATATCATTGATAAGAGTAGTAGTGGTACTATCATCACCAAATTTAGTCAGAATTTGTTCCGCAAATATGTCCCAACTAGTAATGGTTCCTAGTGGTAGTGAAAAGTACCATGATCCAACTGATCCTTGAAAATTATAGGGCAATAATATAACTACACTATATTCTTCAGGAACATCATTTAGATTCATAGACAACATGAAATTTTGGAGATGTTCTTTGACAGGGAGACCGTCATCTAGATTATACTTTGGCAACCATATTTCTCGATTCTTGGGTAAAGCATGAAGAGGACATGCTAATTGAACAACCCCAGGATTAGTCCAAGGTCTATTTTCCATTATATGGATCAGAGGATTGACTTGTCTGGAAGAAGGATTTGGAGTGGAGGAAGTATTTCAAGTGGTGGATGTTGGTGAAGAAGATACAACCAATGAAATAACACTACTTGATGCAACACTAATAGTCTGGGAATAAGATATGTGAATTGATGAATAAACTAGTTGAGAAGATGTAACAAAATGAGGAATAAATGATGGTGTTTTAGGGGAATAAGATGAAAAAATCTCACTAGTGGATGATTGAGTCTCATATATCAAATATTTACTTTGATGAGATTGAAGAGGAAACTCAAAAGGGATTAAAAATTTAATACACCAGTTCCTTGTAATATTGAAGTAACACTTCCTTTAGAAGTTTCTGAGAGTACAAGATTTTCTGCCGAAATAGAAATTTCTACCAATTTATTTATTAAGGTCTGTACTTCAAGTGATTCTAGAGTATAATCAGGGGAGATTTATTTGGGAATGGAACTAGGAGACATAGGAGAATATTGAACAACTTTTGATCTATGGATAGGGGATTTTGATCAAGGAATAGAAGTTGTAGGAGATTTGGAGGGAGGACAACTCTTTAGATGCTCTCTGTTTTTTAGATTAATATTTGGTACCATTCATAGTTTGATGGCCCTCCTTCTAACACCAAAAATGCCTAGGCCCCAAAAATCACTGCAACAACATCAGGGAAAACCACCCAGTCGGTGAATTGAAAACCGTTCCTTATCCATTTGATATGGTGGCTCCGATTGGATTTATGGGACCAGATTCCTAGTGAAATATAATTTGGTGGATGGATGGTATTATAACTGGTTATAACTTGAAATATGGGAGTGATAAAAAACTTGAAGTAAATAAATATACCTATCTATATCTATCCCAAGATGAAGTATCTCTCTGCACGATTTAAAAATATGATATTTCAGTGAATGCAAATAAATATCATAAAAACACTTAGAGATATGAAAAAAATTTGAAATAATTTATTTAACTAAATCATTTGAATAAGTCTATATCTCATTTTTATACTACACGTTTTGAATATTTACCAAAACATGGCAACCGAACATACTCAAAAGTGAATTAATGCCTTATTGTTTTTAAAAAGATACATAAAACAAAACACCATAAGAAAAATTAACCATTTCTCATTTGGAATAGAAAATTAACATATAAGATAAAAGTACTATGTATATCCTAACTCTGCTCATTTGAAAAATAATATTTTTTCCAACTTTTTTCTATTAAAAAAACTTTAAGAGTACAAAAGTGTGACTTTTGTAAAGTCTTCCTTTCAAAATTTTAGAACCCCTTCTTAAAAGACTTGAAGGGGTTTATATAATAAAATAGAGAGTATTAAAAATAGTAATTACAATAAAAGTTGAGGAGTTTTAAACACCTCTCCTTAAACTAACTGAAAATAAAAAGTAGAAACATAATTTAATAGCGTGACTTGCTTCAAGATATCTGTAATATTCCCAAATGGGGAATGCAAAAATATATGAGCACAAAACTAGAAATAACAGTGTAAATCAACTCATGAAAATTGGAGACCAATATCAATACATAACATCATGTATTAGATCATCAAATCAACAGAAATAGTGAGGCATAAGCCATATACAATGAAGGAACAAGCCTCCCATAAACAATCACTCCCACAAATGAGTTGTTGTCACAATACAAAATGCCAGAGAGCTGCTACAATGCAGTTATAAATACACTGGTATAGAAAAAGAATGTACAAAAGATGTAGGGATGTTATATGACTCAAAATATATGCCCAATACAGATCTAGGCTTAATACAAACTCTTACAAAGAACTTGGAAAGGGCTTTCAGAAAATACACCCTATACAAGATGGGATATAAAGCCCTAGGGTTGAAGATTCACTAGAAACTAAAGCACACGAATTTATAAGGCTTAAATAATGTAGAACTGATGTAGATCCTCTCAAAGGCCTCCTCCAATGAAGGCATGAACCCTCCAATCACAGGAAAACACTCCAAAGGAGCCACAAGATCCCTCACTGAAGCTGCCCTCCAAAATAATGCAATTCCCAGCTAGAAAAATGCTAGAAATGATGGGAAATAGTTGGTCTGGTGCCAAATATCTGAAATGTGTCCAATATCTCTACAAAATGATCTCCCAAGTGAAGGATTCCTTCCTCCAATGAGAAAATAGCTCAGAAAGTGGGTTTCTAAACCCTCCACTGGAACACCCTGCGACACAGCACAATAACTTGCAGAAACTGCGCTAATGAAGAAAGTTGTAGCTTGGCCTAAAAACCTGAATGTGGAAATGAATTAAATGCTCTCCCAAGAGGTATCTCAAGGATAGAGGTGAGATTCCTTCTCAGGAACACCCGGTGCTAAATAGCACAACAATCTCAACTAAGCAGCTAAAGAATGCAAGTAGTCTAAATAGACCATATAAAAAATAATAATAAAAAACATAATCCCATATGGCTGCCATCCTCTTCCTTATATAGATTATTATCTTCCTTGCCCTTGGCCCCAATCAATTAGGTCATTTCCTTTATGAAATAAATCTCCCTCCAAAACTACATTATTCCTAATTTAATCTCCACTCCTCCATAACAACGCTATTGACTTGGTAAAAGTTGACTGAATCAACATGATCCAACCCCTGTTCACACTTTGAGGTTCTTTATTTAGCTGCTTAAAAGGTCTCCTTTCACACATGAAGTGATTTTATTACTACTAAAGAGATTTATGGGCATCCCCACCCACTTATTCATCTACCTAGTGATAAAACAAACTATAATATTCCATTTAGTTGAAGGCTAAATTTTTGGAATATTATAGTCCTCCCCTCCAAAATGTTGTTTGTCCTCAAGAAACTGTAAAAGAGAGAGAAAATTTCTTCCCCTCCTCCTCTTGTGGGCTCCTCATCAATATTCCCCACCATTGCTCAAAATAATCTGCAATAAATCTGCCCTCCAATGGTTCCTCCCAAGTATGCAAAACCAAATGCCTCACATCATGAAAAGCTGGAAGGTGTAAGTGGAAACCTTCTAGCTGTCCAATGGCCTCCTCAAGGTAGAGTGATGACAAAAGTATGGAATATCATTCCCAATGAGAGACTCCCATACCCATGATATCACCCAAATGAAATGAGCCATCCTAGGTAGCTCATCAAGGAAATCCTCAACCCCTGGTTCATGCAATGTATTGGGGTTGTAGGAGAGATTAGATTTTTCCACCAAAGTTGTTTCTAGTTCCATTTATGGTATGTATGGGGTTGATGCTGATCTTGGGATGAAATATCATGGTCTCCGAAAATGGCCGAAGTTACCCCACCAAACAAAACATCCATGAAGTGCCCCTGCCAAGAACTCAAGTTCTCCAAATGGCTCCTCCCATATGAAGACAAGAGATATAGTGTGGCAATCATGGTTTACTCATTGTTTCTCCTAAAAAATGAAACATATAAAGTAGGTAGAATCATACTCCCAATGGGCACCTCCAACTCTTGTGCCACCCTCCCAAAAAAGCTTCCCATAAACACAAGAACATCATCAATATATGGGAGAAAAAACAAGTAGAAACAAGTTTCCATATGACAACTGAGAGGTGGATCATAGTTCCATATATGGAACCAGCACACTGCATCCCCTGACTACCTCAAAAAAAAGAATAAAAAGTGTCTTTTTATCCACTTGTTTGTTGACACAATCATCCTACAAGATAGGAGCATAAAAGTAAAATGTGGTGCCAATGGTGCACACCAAGAATCATGTGACCTCTACCACAAACCATCGATAGAATGGAAAAACATAATGCTACAAATGGCCTCAAGTACATCATAATACAACATATAATAAGGAGTAATCCTCCTTGGTACAATATGCTGCTCATAAAAAGTAAAGGAGTACAAATCATAATTCATAATTGTACCTTCTCTACTATGTACTTTGGTCCTTGAGTTGAAATGGCTCAACTGAAAGCTATCCCTCACACTCCATGACTAGGGAAGTGATTGTGAAAACCCCTCCATCATCATCCGGGCTATGCATCTCTCCACATGCTAATATATATCTTGTTGAATTCCCCCCCAAGTTAACTCCTCCATCAAAAAATGAAATGCATCAAAGTGCACGAAAAGAAAGTTCATATGTGTTGCATGTAATAGCTTCTCCTTGAGCTCTGAAGCTCTAGTCATGGAGACTATACCATAATAATAGATGACCTAATCATCCACCATGTATCTATTATCACACTCCAGGTCATCAAGAATCATGCAAGCATCAAGATCCTTGGAGTACTCTACCAAGAGTTGAGACCTCCAATATGGATCACTTCTCCTAAGAGATAGTGCTGAAGATTTGAAATGTGAAGCTTCCCACATGTTTTTGTCTTCTCCTTTGATATCCTTCATGCCAAATTCATCCTCCAAAATTATGCCATGCCCATCATGCAGTTTCTCATGCTAAAATAGAAGTGGTGGCCTTTGGAAGTTGGTCTCCCATGAGAAGCTACCATCCACAAAGAACCTCTTGATCTTGGCCATTATAAGCATGAGTGGCCTCCATCTACTCCAATGTATCAAGGATTCCTTCCTCAAGGGGAGTACCCTCTTTTTCTCCAAACCCATGGAGCAGCTTCCTTGCAGCATGGTGGTGCCATCCTCCATCATTGTTGCATCTTCTGTCAACACAAAATATGCGGTGAGAGTGCATACTGCTGAAAATGGGAGAATGTCTCCCTCCTCCTTGAGTCTACCCCAGACTCTCTGCGTTGTACTAGGCCCCTAAAAAGTAGCCACCCCTTTGGGATCTAAGAGTGGTGGACCAAATGGTAAGATGTCTCTCATCAACTCTAGATCCGGTGGCCTCCCTGGTGGAATGCCTCCATGTAGTGAGACATCAATGTTAAGAGTATACTGCACATATGGATGGAAAAATTTGTCCCTGCCCTCACTACAAAAATCAATCTGCCTCTTCTGTGCATCAACATTTTGAAATAGATATGGGTATGTGCTCCTTATTATGTGATGTTGGCCATCCTCCCTACCTTCTCTTTTTATATAGAAGGTCTCACAATAATGTTGTTCATTGATTGTGCCTTGTCCTCCACATATGCTCTAGATATGACAACATTGTTGCTCCCAGCATTTTCTTTCTCTTCAACATGAATGGGTGTCATTCTTTCAATAAGAGAATCCTTTTTTGAAAAAGGGATCTTCATGTCCCCTTTTCTAGGAGTATAATATACATATCTTGCCTCTAGCAAGGTTTTATGCAATATATTGGCCTCTTCAATAGTTTTTTGAAGTGGAGTTGGTTTTATATATTCCTCCAATATATGCAAAAGGTTTTTTTGTTTTGGTTTTTTTATATCCCCCAAAGGTGTTTTTGAATTTTTTTCATCAAACCTTTCCACTTTTATCCTAGTGAACTTTTCATATGTAATATCCCAAAATCAGGACTGCTAGCTAGGCATGTCTGAAATATGAATTTTTTAGAAATGGCTACTACAAAATATGAAATCATCCCTTGGATCCCTTAGATATGATAATGTAAGACCCAAATCCAAGAGGAGGTCATAAAAATATCAAACTAGGTGGGTTAAATAGACCTCCTGTACGTAGTAAGGCTTGAAAACTACCCAAAGAAGGGAGTGCAGCAATACAAAAGAACACTGCCCAGAAAATAACGCAGTTTTAGATAGCAGTAGAAAGAGACCAATATGATAGATCAAAAATAGCTTATAAAATAGTAAATCAGATTTACAATGTGGCCCATTCATTGTACAAGATAAAGATGTAGACTTTTATGAAGAAAAACCCTCTAAAACAGGTGTGCAACAATATATTTCACTGCAAAGCCTTGACAACATTATTTTTTTGAGTAGACAGTAGTTGTAGGTTACAACTCAGATCTAGAACAGATTTGTGTAAAAAGTATTAGATCTATATTACATTTGTACACTAGACTGTCTCTATTTCACATACCCCTTGGGGTTTTCAACAAAACATGAAGCATATGTAGTAGATTTAAGATCTCATCCAACAGATCTGAAGATTTTCTGCAGAATTCCTAAAGCTTATATAGGAGTATTCAGATCAGATCTGAATATGACATGGATAAATACATAAACACATGGATCACCATAGTGAGAGACAAGTTCTCATCACTAGAGATCACTCCTCAAATGTTGCCAAAACTCCCTACAACTCTCCTCTTGCAGATAACGCAAACTTGGAAAAAAAAATACACTATAGCCTTGATGAACAGTTTGTCCTGATGCCAAGGTATGGATATGGAGCTCTGATGATCTAATACACTCTTTCCAATGGGATAGAAGACTCTCCCAATGAAAATAGGCACTAGAATGGCTTAGATCTGAACAGATCTAGCCTCCACTTGCTGCAGCTTACAAAGAAAACCAAACCCTCAACAAGATCTATGTTGTAGTTGGAAGTAGAAGCTTGGCCAAATCCTTGATAGTGGACAAGAAATGAAAGACTCTTCCAAGAGGCCTCTCAAGGAAAGAGCTGGTATCCCTGATTAGGAACACCCAAGTGCTAAACATCACTATTCTTAGCTAAATAGCTAGAGAATGAGAAGTGTCTAAATACACAAATCCTTTCAACACAATATGTTCAACAACCCCTCTCATGTTGCTCTCCTCTTTCATTTATAGGATGAAAGCCTTTCAAAACCCTAAACCATCTCAAAGGTTTAGCTCCTTTCACATGTGTAGTCTCCAACTAGATCTGTGTTGTGCATCTAGGAGGTAGATTGCATCTGGATAGCGCTGTGGATTTGGTCCTGTTGACCTAGTCAATTGTCACAATCCCTTTCACACATAAGGGAGTTTTATTAAGGAAACCTAGATTTAGCCTTGTTCACATGGGCATTGATTTATTTTGTTGTTTTAGGGGTTTAATTTATCCTCCTTTATAATCTTATTCTTGCAACAAAAAATGAAAACAAAATAGTATATTCCTATTAGCTTGGGCTAATTAGGAATATTATAGTCCTCCCCTCCAAAATGTTACTTGTCCTCATGCAACTAATAAGTTGAGTGTTGAAACTCATCTCCTCCTCCATTGGTGACACAAATATGAGTTCATCTTCCTCCTTGTGCCGAGTGTTCACCCCACCATCCCTCCATGACTTGCTCCACCAAATTTCTCATGCGATATAAATAGTTCATCTCATAAGAAGAGAATAGATCATAGGAAACAAACATAGTTTGTCCAATTTTCTCCCTGAGATATGAGAAATAAAGTACATGGGGAGTATCCATTCTATATGGCTCATGCATTCCTTCCATCCTTCCTCCATACATCCCTATGAAAAGTACAAGTACATCATCCAGATAGGGAATCAAAACAATGTACATACGACAAAAATTTCTGCATATGGAGGTGGGTCATAGTCCCACATGTGGAACCAGCATAGAGCATCTCTTGTCCGCATCCGATCCATATATGGTAAGTGGTTTTCCCACCACTTACTTGCTGCCCAAGTCATATCAACATTGCAGAAAATGTGAGATATATTTGGTGCCTATAGGAAGCACCCATCATGAAAATAAATCTCCCTTTGCACATAAAGGGAGTGGCCAAATTCAGAATTTTTAGTAGCCCAGCAATTGCCATGAGATTTACATGATACATTGCTCCTTTTAGGAGTCATGGCCTACATAAAAATGGTAAAATAACATGTACAATAAGAAAAATAAACTTTATTTACATGAACATATCCTTTACCAACAAAGTCTCTCATACACATGGATCTTCCTCCCCTTTCCAAAGAAGGAAGAGATGGCTGAAATGGCTCTTGCATAGAGTCCCTTGGCTACCCCAACTCCACATAGCTCATGAACTCTTGAAAGTGCTGATGTAGTTCCTCTCTCAAACCTTCCCAATAAAATCTCCTCATGATTAGAGTGTAGATCTTCATTGACTACATATGGCTGAAAAAGAACTCTATATGTGATCCTTGTAGTATCTTCTGCTTGAGCCTGGAAGCTCTATACAAGAAGACTCTACCATGATGATAGATGACCCCTCCTTGGAATAAGTATCCCTCTTCTTGTAGCATGTCATCAAGTACCATACATGTGTGAAGATCTTTGGAATACTCTACAAGTAGTTGAGATTTCCAATACAGATCTACAATGCTCAACAATGACAATGTTGATGATGCATCAACCAAGTTATTTGTCATGTTGGTGATCCTTCCCTTGACATCTCATATTCCAAAGATGTGTTTTGGAAGGCTATTCCTTCCCTTATTCTCCTCCCATAGCGTAGGATCAGAAAAGAGAGTGGGTGATGATGATAGGGGAAAAATATTTCCCTCCTTCTTGAGCTTACCCAAGTCTCCCAGTGTTGTAGCTTTTTCTTCAATTTCTCCAAACCCTCTTGGATCTAAGTTTAGAGCAGAAAATTGTGAGTTATTCCCCACGAAATCTGTATCAAGTGGCATCCCAGGTGGTTTTCCATTAGATAATGAGATTTAAGAGACCTTTCTCATATGCATGATAGATGACATCCTCATGTCCCTGCTTCCACTGCACAATTTCAACTCTGTTTTATGTGTGGAAGTCTCATGGAATTTGGATACCCCTATTAGTGTTGTAAGAGTGCCTCTGATTGGAGAGATTTCTCCATTATCTTATGATAGTGGATCACCTTTTTCTATGTCAGCATTGTGATCCCTCCTTTGTTTTGACCCATTGTCTTTTAGCAAAGAGACATGATGCTCATGTCCTCCATATGGAATATCCTTAGGAACTCCTTGAAAATATGCAAGAGCCCCTCTAGTGGAAGCCATTACTTCATCTCCATCTCTAAAGGAAAATAGAACTCCACCTACTGTCATAACGCTAGAGGATCTTCTCTGCTCTTTCTCTCCATTATCCTCATCGGTGGGGAATGATTCATCATTAAGGGATAATTTTTCTTGATCTCTTACTGAATAAGGAACCCTCACGTCTTCTCTTTGAGAAAAGAGACCTTGTTGTAGTGGGGCTTTTTCCTCTGGCAAATTGTGCAGCATATCTTCAACCCTTTCAACAATGTTCAAGACTAGAGTTGGCTCCATGGAATCTTCCAACTTATGCAAAGATTTAGATTCCTTGGGCTTTATTTTCTTTTCCCAAGAAGTCTTAGAATGTCTCACATCAAATATTTTCACTAGTCTCCTAGTGAACTTTGCATAAGAAGAGATATTTCTCCCTTTCAAGGAAGAGGACTCAAATAGCCACCAAGCATAAGCATTTCTTTGAAGATGCAGTGCTAGTACTCTCAAGGCTTCTTCTTCTGACACATGATGCAGCTAAAATTATGTGTCAAGCTTCCTTACCCAAGACTTGGCTGAGTCTTTAGGTGATCCATCAAAAGTAGGTAGAGAGAATCTACCCAAAGTGTGCTGCATGCACCCTTTCCTTCTACTGTATCTGCTGGATCTTTCTTCTTTGAGTTGACAGAACTCTGGGAAAGTGTGATGAATTTTGAATTGCTCTAATTGAGATTCATATTCTTGTATATAATCACCAAGAGATTCCTCCTTTGGTGTTCCTCCCTTTCCATATTTCCTTGACAAGAAAGCATGCATGCTCCAACGTTGCAGATCAAGTTGTGTGGCTAAATGCTCACACACATGGTAAGAATTACTGGGGCTTTCTTGATGTGAAAATACAACTGATGGATTTTCATGTCTTTCCCTCTTCATTCCCTGGATTTCTACTTTCTGTTCATGCATAGCTTGAGAAATATTTTTAGAGAACCCTTCTCTCTGCAAACTTCCATTTAAAGGGATGTTACCATTTTCTTCTGTGTCTTCATTGTAACCACACTTCTACATCAATATTTTATTTCCATGAAAATACATATTGGTTCTTCAATAAGCATAGGTTGTGCCAAGAAATATGCTCTGATACCACTGTAATATCCCAAAATTGGGACTGCTATCTAGGCATGTCTGAAAAACGCATTTTTCAGAAATGGTTTCTATAGAATATGAAATAAGTCCTTGGATCCCTTATATATAATAATATAAGACCCAAATCCAAGAGTACATCAGAAATAAATCAAACTAGGTGGGTTAAACAGACCTCCCACACCTACTAAGGCTTGAAAACTACCCAAAGAAGGGACTACAACAATACAAAAGAACACTGCCCAGAAAATATCGTAGTTTTAGATAGCAGTAGCAAGAGACCAATATGAAAGCTCAAAAATGGCTTATAAAATAGTAAATCAGATTTACAATGTGGCCCATTTAGTGTACAAGAGAAATATGGAGACTTTTATGAAGAAAAACCCTCTAAAAGAGGTGCTGCAACAATATATTTCACTGCAAAGCCTTGACAGTGTTATTTTTATGAGTAAACAACAGCTGTCGGTTACAACTCATATCTAGAACATATCTATGTACAAAATATTAGATCTATATCAAATCTGTACACTAGACTGTCTCTATTTTACATACCCCTTCGAGTTTTCAGCAAAACATGAAGCGTATGGAGTAGATTTAAGATCTCATGTAGCAGATCTGCAAATTTTTGCATAATTCCTGAAGCTTATATAGTGGTATTCAAATCAGATCCAAATATGACATGGATAAGTACAGAAATACATGTATCACCATGGTGAGAGACAAGTTCTCATCACTAAAGATCACTCCTCAAATGTTGCCAAAACTCCCTACAACTCTCCTCTTGCAGATAACACAGCCCTGGAAGACAAACTTTGTTGTAGCCTTGATGAATAGTTTGGCCTGATGCCAAGATATATATTTGGAGCTCTGATCATCCAATACACTCTTGCCAATGGTATAGAAGACTCTCCCAGTGAAAAGAGGCACTAGAATGGCTTAGATCTGAACAGATCTAGCCTCCACTTGTTGTAGCTTACAGGGACAACCAAACCCTCAACAAGATCTGTGTTGTAGTTGGAAGTAGAAGCTTGGCAAATTTCCTAATAGTGGAAAAGAAATGCAAGACTCTTCCAAGAGGCCTCTCAAGGAAAGAGGTGGGATCCCCTATCAGGAAAACCCAAGTGTTAAAGAGCATTATTCTCAGCTAAATAGCTAGAGAATGAGAAGTGTCTAAACAGACAAATCTTTTCAACACAATATGTTCAACAACCCCTCTCATGCTGCTCTCCTCTTTCATTCATAGGATAAAATCCTTGAAAATCCCTAAACCATCTCAAAGGTTTAGCTCCTTTCACATGTGTAGCCTCCAACTAGATCTGCACTGTGCATCTAGGAGGTACATTGCATCTGGACATCGTTGTGGATTTGGTCTTGTTGACCTAGTCAATTGTCACAATCCCTTTCACACATAAGGGAGTTTTATTAAGGCAACCTAGATTTAGCCTTGTTAACATGGGAATTGATTTATTTTGTTGTTAGGGGTTTAATTTATCCTCCTTCATAATCTTATTGTTGCAACAAAAAATGAAAACAAAATAGTATATTCCAATTAGCTTGGGCTAATTAGGAATATTACAGCATAAGTAAAAGTATTTGCATTTTTGAATGAAAAAGATTCAAATATCCACCAAGCATAGGCCTTACCTTCAAAATGTAGAACTGCAACTTTGATGGCTTCATTCTTTGAAACTTGGTGTTGCTGCAAATAGGTGTCTAGCTCCTCCACCCAAGCCCTAGCTGAACATTTAGGTGAACCATCAAACATAGATAGAAAGAATATACCCACATCATGTTGCTTGATCGTTTCCACCTTGATCTTGCAAAACTCTTAGAATTTTATGGGATATTTGAACCTCTTAGTTTGAGATTCACATTCTTGCAGATAATCACTAAGAGTCTCCATCTTTGGCATTTCTTCTATCTTCCTCTCACTCATAGTAAATTTGGGCATAAGACTACACCGTGAATCATGGTGGGTGGCTACATGCTCACACTCATCATGTGAAAATATATTTTGTTTTAGATTCAAACTCCCTTGGAGATTCCTTACACATCTCCCTTCTCATCTTCTTGATATCTCCATGAATGCTCTGCATAGTTTTAAAAAGAAGCTTTGAGAGCCGCTCTTCCTTCCTTCCTCCAATCAATGGATTCATGTCTCTATTTTTTCTATACATCTCATCTTATTTGAGAGAATATTCTCCTTATGGTGACATATCGGCTGAATGCATAGGCTGAGCCAAGATTATTGTCTGATACCACTGTAATATTCCCAAAAGGGGAATGTAGCAATATATGAACAAAAAATTGGAAATAGCAGTGTAAATCAACTCATGAACAATGGAGACCAATATGTAGACATAAAATCATGTATTATATCATAAAATAAACACAAATAGTGAGGCATAAACCATATATAATGAAGGAACAAGCATCCCATAAAAAATCACTCCCACAAATGAGCTACTGTCACAATAAAAATTGCCAAAGAGTTGCTACAATGAAGTTATAAATACACTGCTATAGAAAAGTAATGTAAAAAATATTTAGGGATATTATATGCCTCAAACTATATTCCCAATATAGATCTAGGCTTAATACAAACTCCTACAAATAACCCAGCAAGGGTTTTCAGAAAATACACCTTATACAAGATGGGATCTAAAGCCCTAGGGTTGAAGATTCACTAAAAATTGAAGCAAATGAGTGTAGAAGGTTGAAATAATTTAGATCTGATGTGAATCCTCTCAAAGGCCTCCTCCAATGAAGGGATGAACCCTTTGTTGAAAATGCAGCAAGATGATGGAGCATAGTGAAATGAAGTCGCCTTCACTAAGTGGGCCCGCAGGCTATTTTTGGCGCAAAGTCTATTTTTAGACTATGTCTATTTTTAGACATATGGAGCATGGTCTGGGAGTTGCAGTATGCTATTCTTTGAGTATTGGTCATGTTGGTAAAAATATATGGACCTATATTTTTATACATTTAGGTCGAAGTCTATTTTTAGACTGCCTATCCTAAAAATAGAAAAGTCAAATATTATTTACCCTTAATGATATTTGGACTCTAAACTTCAGTTTACTCTCTTGGAGCACTTCAGTTGCAGCTACAGAAGTGGATCATGCATCTGACAGAGGAATTACGCTATTCCTTGGGGTTTGGTGAGCTCATGCATGGTTGACTTCAGTTAGGACTTCAGCGACAAAATTTTGGTGGAGTTGATGAGACAGTTGGTGGAGTTGTGTTCGGTTTAACTTAGTTGAACTAGTTGAGATTAGTTTAACTAGATAATCAACTAGAAATGAGTGGAGTGAATTAAATATTATTTAATTCACTAATTATTATCTCATTATTCAACTCAAGAACACATCAGTTCACTACAGTGCATGGACAATTCAGTGGAGACCAGTGAAAGAGGTAGATGAAAGGGTTGAGATAGCTATCAGTTGTGACATCAGTTGTGCATGAGATTTGCACCACACTTGGAGGAATTTTCCATGAGGATTTCACTGTCAATCCAAGGAGATTCAAACCTTGGATCTCTCATTATACCAGCCCTGATTGCGCAATAGAGGCAGGCAATTAGTGGATGAGTTTTGAACCTGTGACTTGTTCAAAACCAAGATAGTTTGTGTGTAACTTCATGAGATAGTACTAAGTACTTGTGAGGAGTATTATGCTATTTACTATTACATGTTCTCTCCATTATAATATACAGAATAGCTGAGGGGTTTTCAGCTGTACACTTTCCCCATAAATACTATGTAATATGTGTGATGTTTTGATGATCTTTTGATCGCATACTGCTTGTTTTATTTCCGCATGTGTGATGATCTGAGTGGAAGAGATTATGTGTTGCATATGAATTCAAATTGATATTTGATCAGGATAATATCAGTGGATAAATCTTCATTATTCAGCAAATTTCTACATGTTATCAGAGCTATTGTAGCAGATATTGATCATCACATTGATTACAAACTTATTTCGGTAGACAGAGTCTGCATGCGGGCCAGGTAGCCTCTGGATCCATCCTTTCCTTTGAAAGGTGATACATCCAGTAAATGCCCCTGCAGTCGATCTCTATGCTAGAAATAATTTTTTCTCACAAATCAAGAGCGGTTGAGCTTTGAGCTTGGAATTCGAATTTTGCAGCAGTTTGTTTTCTTGGTGCCGGAGTTGAAAATGTCTTTCAACAATTTGCGACTCGAATATGCTCTTGAAGGTAGTTCGAATTATGTTGCATGGAAAGATCACATGGAGGCAGTATTAGAAGATAATGGATTGAAGGATTTCATAGATACGGATGTCCAAAATCCCACTGATCCTGCTGAAGTCGAGGCTTGGCAAAAGAAGATGGCGAAATGTCGAAGGATTCTGTTGGAGGGCGTGAAGGATCACATTGTATCCAGCCTGCATGGAAAAGATTCACCATATTTAACGTGGAAAGAATTGACAGATATATTCCAGAGCAAGAGCAACCAAAGGAAGCTGGTGCTCAAAGATAAGCTCAGAAACATTAAGATGGAGAAAGGCGACAATATCGCCAAATACCTCACGAAGTTCACTCAATGCAGAGATGAGCTAGGAAGTGTGGGGGTGATTGTTGAAGATGAGGACATGGTAGCTGGCTCTCCTTGGTCTTCCGAAGGCTTGGCATTCATATCAAGATAGTGTCAATGGTCGGGAGAAGTTTCCAGGATGGAAGCGCCTTTGGGCGGATCTCATGAAGGAGGAGATAAGGAGGACTGCCAGGGACGGATCTTCATCAAAGGTATTTGATGAAGAAAATTGTGCTTTGGCTGCCAAAGCAAAGAAGGGGAAGAGAAAGAAAGCTTCTCAGTCTAGTGCGAAAGGCAAGAAGCAAGACATGTCCAAGGTGAATTGTTTTCACTGTCACCAGCACAGACACTATGCCACAAATTGTCCGCAGAAGAAGAAAAATAAGAAGGCTGCCGGATCTGCAGTGGGAGAGGCATTGGCTTCTCAATTCAAACTGGATTTTTCATTGATCGCATGCTTGGTTTCAAGTGTGGCGGGATCAGTATGGTTCTTGGATAGTGGTGCGTCATTTCACATGACCGAAGATCGAGATCTTTTTTCAGATCTGGAGGAAAAAGATCTTGGAGTGCACATCGAGATGGGCGATGATGGTAGATACAGTGCGACTGGTATCGGTACCATTTACTTTGAGAGGGATTCTGGTAAACCTTTCATATTGAAGGAAGTTTTGCATGTTCCAGGATTGATGAAGAACCTGATCTCTGTGGCGATGTTGGAAGCCAAGGCGTATGATGTGGTATTCAGCGAAGGAAAAGCCTTCCTGCGTAGTAAGACTACTGGAGAGACCCGGAAGATAGGGGTTCGAGTCAAGAACCTTTATTAGTTGCAAGTAGATGGCTGCGCAGTAATGGCATGCAAGGCGAGAGAAGTGGTGAGCCGGGATGATGAGGGAAAACTTTGGCACAGGAGATTGGGCCACCTTCACCATGGAGCTTTGAAGATCTTGCAGCAGATTTCAACTGGGCTTCCTAAGGGCACTCTTGCATAGTCAAATCAGTGCAAGGGGTGTACTTTAGGGAAGTATGTGAAAGACACCTTTCACGAGAAGGATAGTCATGCCACGATGATCCTTGAGAGAGTTCACATAGACGTGTGTGGTCCTTTCTCTGTAGCTTCGATAGCAAAGCACAAGTACTATGTGATCTTTGTTGATGATTTCTCTCAGAAGTGCTGGATCTTCTTCATGCAGAAGAAGAGTGAGACATTTTCTAAGTTCTATGAATTCAAGGCACTGGTTGAGAAGGAATCAGGGAAGCATGTGAAGGCTCTTAGGAGCGACAATGGTGGTGAATTCATCTCGGCTGAATTCAAAGACTTTTGAAATGCAGAAGGGATTCATCACACCCCATAACCCACAGCATAACGGGGTGGCTGAGCAGAAGAACAGAACGATCGTGGGTGCTGCATGGGCGATGTTGCATGATCAGGGCCTACCACTTCACTTGTGGGCTGAGGCATGAAATACAACAGTGTATGTGCAGAACCGTTGTCCTCACAAGGTTCTTGGCATGAGTACACCGAAGGAGGCGTTTTCTGGCAAGAGGCCTGATATTTCTCATCTGAGAATTTTTGGCTCACCTATCTACATGCATGTGACGAAGGATGCTAGAAAGAAGCTGGATCTGACCGTAGAGGTTGGAATATTTGTGGGGTACACTGATACACCTCACAACTATCGGGTGTATTTGCCAGATAGTCGCAAGACTGTTGTGCGATGGGATATCAAGTTTCAGGAGGAGAAAGCCATGCAGTGTTCGCTTGAGAGGGAGCCACACTTGCATGTAGATGAGGAGCTGTTAGTTCCTAAGGAGGAGCTTCCGGATGTGGATCAGCCACAAGAGGAAGTTTAAGAGGTGGAAGAAACCACCCATGCAGCGCCAACCATCAGAGGGCGCAAGTGCACTACAGAAGCTGAGCGACTGGCTCGAGATGCATAGAAGGTTGTAGGACCACCTACAGCACAACGCAGACAGAGACAGTCACCAGACCGGTACAATGGATACATGGCTCTTGTGAGTCAATGTGTCATGACAGAGCCATCCTCTTTTGAGGAAGTTGTGGAGGAACCCGCATGGGTAGATGCCATGATCGAAGAATATGATTCGATCATCAGAAACAGTGCATGGGAGATTGTCCCAAGGTTGGAGGGTAAATCAGTGGTGGGTTCACGATGGATCTACAAAGTGAAGTAGGTGGCTGATGGGAGTGTGGAGAATTACAAGGCGATATTTTTCGCCCGTGGCTTCTCACAGATCGAGGGGATCGATTATGAGGAGACCTTTGCACCTGTTGCAAGGTACTCTTCCATATGGATGATCCTTTCTCTCTCAGCGCAGATGGGATGGCACATCCATCAGATGGATGTGAATACTACATTCCTCAACGGAGTCATTGAGGAGGAGGTGTAAATAGAGCAGCCTAAAGGTTTCGAGATCTTCAGTAGTGAGTCGCATGTGTGCCGACTCAAAAGAGCACTGTACGGGCTGAAGCAAGCACCTCGTGCTTGGTACACACGGATTGACAGTTATTTCACCGAGCTTGGATTCTCCAAGAGTGAGGTGGATCCTAACCTATACCAGATTGTGGTGGAGGGGAAGTTGTTGATCATTGTACTGTATGTAGATGATATGATTTTGACGGGTGATGAGCTGTTGATACTTTCATGCAAGGAGGACCTTGCTAGAGAGTTCGAGATGAAGGACTTGGGCCTCCTTCATTATTTCCTGGGATTGGAGATTTGGCAGTGCAGTGGAGGACTATTTTTTTCTCAGGGAAAGTATGCTCGGGAGATTCTGGAGAGGCTCAACATGCATGGCTACAAGTCTATTGACACTCCTCTTCCTGGTGGTTGGAGGAAGGAGGATGCTACTTCAGTGGAGGTAGTGGATGCCACTGTCTATCGACAGTTGGTGGGGTCGCTTATGTATCTGGTCAATACACGACCCGATATATGCTATGCTGTTAACCAGCTTTCGTAAGCTATGGTTAAGCCTACCAAGCTCTTTTGGAAGGCAGGCAAGCATGTATTGCGCTATATTAGAGGCACATCGGGATATGGTCTATGGTACAGACAGGAGGATGGAGCGAAGCTTTCTGGCTTCACTGATGCAGATTGGGCAGGGAGTCCAACGGACCGGAAGAGCACTTCTGGAGGAGTTTTCAACATTGGGTCGACAGCAGTTTCCTGGTACAGCAGGAAGCAGAGATCCGTGGCACTCATTTCAGCAGAGGCCGAGTACATGGCAGCAAGTTTGGCTGCATGCGAGGCTATTTGGATGAGGAAGATCCTCGCAGGTTTGTTCAGGTTGCATTTGGAGCCTACAGTGATCTACTGTGATAACCAGAGCTGCATCAAGCTCTCGACTAATCTAGTATTTCATGATAGGTCCAAACATATCGACATCAGGTACCATCATATCAGAGATTGTGTTCAGCGGAGGATCATGATGCTTTCATATGTTCCCACGGAGGATCAGGATGCCGACATCCTGACGAAGGCGCTCACCAGGAGCAAGTTCGAATTCCACAGAGGCAGGATAGGGGTTGCAGATAATCCATATCTTGCCGAGAGGGAGTGTTGAGAATGCAGCAAGATGATGGAGCTTAGTGAAATGAAGTCGCCTTCACTAAGTGGGCCCGCAGGCAAATTTTGGCGCAAAGTCTATTTTTAGACTATGTCTATTTTTAAACATATGGAGCATGGTCCAGGGGTTGCAGTATGTTATTCTTGGAGTATTGGTCATGTTGGTAAAAATAGATGGACCTCTGTTTTTGGACCTATAGGTCGAAGTCTATTTTTAGACTGCCTATCCTAAAAATAGGGAAGTCAAATATTATTTACCCTTAATAATATTTGGACTCTAAACAACAGTTTACTCTCTTGGAGCACTTCAGTTCGAGCCTTGGAAGTGGCTCATGCATTTGACAGAGGAATTACGCTATTCCTAAGGGTTTGGTGAGCACATGCATGGTTGACTTCAGTTAGGACTTCAGTGGCAGAAGTTTGGTGGAGTTAATGAGACAGATGGTGGAGTTGTGTTCGGTTTAACTTAGTTGAACTAGTTGAGATTAGTTTAACTAGTTAATCAACTAGTAATGAGTGGAGTGAATTAAATATTATTTAATTCACTAATTATTAACTCATTATTCAACTCAAGAACACATCAGTTCACTACAGTGCATGGACAGTTCAGTGGAGACCATTGAAAGAGGTAGATGAAAGGGTTGAGATAGCTATCAGTTGTGACATCAGTTGTGCATGAGATTTGCACCACACTTGGAGGAATTTCCCATGATGATTGCGCTGTCAAGCCAAGGATATTCGAACCTTGGATCTCTCATTAGACCAGCCTTGATTGCGCAATAGAGGCAGGAAATTAGTGGATGAGTTTTGAACCTGTGACTTGTTCAAAACCAAGCTAGTTTGTGTGTAACTTCATGAGATAGTACTGAGTACTTGTGAGGAGTATTGTGCTATGTACTGTTACATGTTCTCGCCATTATAATATACAGAATAGCTGAGGGGTTTTCATCTATAAGCTTTCCCCATACATACTGTGTAATGTGTGTGATGTTTTGATGATATTTTGATCGCATACCGCTTGTTTTATTTCCGCATGTGTGATGATCTGAGTGGAAGAGATTATGTGTTGCATATGAATCTAAATTGATATGTGATCAGGATAATATTGGTGGATAAATCTTCATTATTCAGCAAATTTGTACACCCTTCAATCATAGGAAAACACTCCAAAGGAGCTACGATATCCCTCACTGTACCTTCCCTCGAAAATAACACAATTCCCAGCTGGAACAACATTGGAAATGATGGGAAATAGTTTCCTTGGTTCCAAATATCTGAAATATGTCCAAGGGCTCTCCAAAATGATCTCCCAAGTGAAGGATTCCTTCATCTAATGAGAAACTAGCTCAAAAAGTGGGTTTCTAAACCCTCCACTGCAACACCCTGCAACACAGCACAATAACCTAAAGAAACTGCGTTGATGAAGAAATTTGTAGCTTGTTCTAAAAACCTGAATGTGGAAATTAATGAAATTCTCTCCCAAGAGGCCTCTCAAGGAAAGAGGTGGGATTCCCACTCGGGAACACCCGGTGTTAAACAACACAATAATATCAACTAAGAAGCTAAAGAATGCAAGTAGTTTAAATAGAACATATAAAAAATAAGAATCATAACATAATCCCATATGGCTTCCATCCTATTCCTTATATATACTATGAGCTTCCTTTCCCTTGGCCCCACTAAATTAGGTCATTTCCTTCATGAAATAAATCTCCCTCCAAAACTGCGTTATTCCTCATTTAATCTCCACTCCTCCATAACAGCACTGTTGACTTGGTCAAATTTGACTGAATCAACATGATACAACCCCTGTTCACACTTGGAGGTGCTTTATTTCGCTTCTTAAAAGGTCTTCTTTCACACTTGAAGTGCTTCTATTGTTGCTAAAGAGATTTATGGGCCTCCCCGCCCACTTATTCATCTACCTAGTGATAAAACAAACTATAATATTCCATTTAGTTGAAGGCTAAATTTTTGGAATACAATAATATCCCTATTGTCTCATCAGCCAATATTTCCTTTAGTTCAAGGATGTTGAGCATAGGCTTAACCTCGAGAGGTTGGCCTGGATTGATGAGAATTTTTCCAGTGTAAACTAGATTTGAAGGAGGAGGCATCATATAGGAAGAAGTATATGTATGAAAAAACAACATGAGCCATTGGATATGTGGCTTTAGCAAATATTTCCAATACTTATCCCAGTTGAGTTCTTCCAATTTTATGATGCTTTCCTCTTTTACCTTGGAAATTTCCTACCATTGCCTTATAAAATCTTTAACAATGGGAAGGGAACTAGGACGATATCTATCGATAAGATTGGCAGCGATGAGATTGTAGGTGACTATTTCAACAATATTATTAGCCACATATCTAGCTTTGCAGATGGCCCTTTCAACTTGTTTCAATTTTATGGCCCAATTAGTAAATAAAATTTCCTATTTGGAGTCATCAATATTGGGAATATTAGCCTTTTGGCCATTAGTAGTATCTTTTCCAGGTGACATACTGTGACACTTCATCGTCGATCTCATCAAATATGATTCTCTGGTCCACTATTCAATTCATCAGTGAATCACTTTTCTCACACAATTGGATGATAATCAATAACTTTTGACAAAAAATAACTTGTTGTTGTGCTAATAGGGTCTTCAATTCCAGTGCTTCTTTCCTAAATTCATCTATTTTCAGATTTTCTTTCAATTGCTCAATAGTAAACTGCAATTGATGAATTTCGGTATCCTTAGCACCAATTTTAGTTTGGTGATATAACTTCAATTGATCAATGCTCCCTTAGAGTTTTGATACTTGTACCTGTAGTTGTTGATTGACATTTTTATTTTCTACAAGGGAGTTAGTAGAATACATACCCTTATCATCATTTCTATGTTTATTCAAGTTTCTCCTCCATTGCATGATAGGATTTGACTTTAGCTCATTCTCGCTGGCGAATTGTGCCAGAAATTATTTGTTGTAGACCTTTTGTGGGTCTGGAATGTGATACATTGAATTCAAGTATTCCACTTTGAAAGAACCTATAATTTTTCCTTTTTTGGTTAATAAATTTATATGCCTAATATTGAGGTTTTCGATTATCCATCTTACCATATCAGTATATGGTAGTATTTTGGGGCGCGCAACAACCCAGTGTAGAAAAGAATTAGCAACTTCTTCTAAAGTATATTCTAAAGAATCAGAACTCTTTGCAGTATATTTCCATTGAACCCTATGGGTTTTATCATCCTAAAATAACTTATACATCATTTCCCAAGAGGAAGAACCACTTTTTGGTCTACATGTTGTGTCTGTGAATAGAGGAAGGATTTATGTTCTTTCACTTACAATAGCTGTAGGATTTTTGGGTGCCATTGGTTTCTTAGATTTCTTCACAACTTTCGAAATATATGAAGAGATAGGTTTATTTAGACTCATCTGTGAACAATGGAGAATGATAAGTAGAAAGAGGCAAGATTTATTTACAAATAAGAAAGTACCGTAATAATGGAAACAATCAAGAAAATGAAACTTGGCATGTGGTTAATACATAAATTGAATTCTTCTTGCAGTCAAATCATTTTTGGAAATATGGACTATAAACTGTTTAATTTATGGAATTAATTTACAGTATGGGTTTATGTGACCGCATAATAATTTCTCCATTTAAAGGATATCTGACGTATCACGGATGTTATTCATGCATGAATATATATGGAATGAAGATCAACTACCTTTTTCAGATTGTGATATCGCAATCACAATCTCAGTGAAAATGAACGAAGGGAAAGAGTGGTCATGAAGAGAAAGTGTGATGCGATAGAGTACAGTGCATCAGGGAAATGTGGAGGATGACTTTAATATCGTTGGAATAAAACTGCAAAATGCGATTTGTGATTTTCCTACGTGGTGGAAGTGGGTTCGACGATTTCTTTCTCATATAGTTTTGCTCAGAAAAATGCCTTTTTCCTTTATTAAAGTGCTTTGTTGTATTTTACAGCACAATTTGTGTTGAGTGGGATTTTAGGAGTCATATGCATTTCATGCGATATTGCGATTGCAATAATGTGATTGCTTAAAATTCTCAGTTTAAGTGTCTTTGAAGTCAAAATTCAATGTATTTTAACCCATTTCATTCCTACTTCTATTCAAATTAATCACTTAAGGGTTTCATTTGTTCTACTTGATTTTGTTTTAAAAGTGTGCCCATTATTTTCATAAGGTAACTATTCTAAAATAATGGGGGGTTGTTGAATAACACAACAAGTTCCCAAGAAAAATTTCATTCTTTACAAAAACATATGTCAATTGATCTCATTAAAAATAAAAATATGATTGCAAATTGACAAGGATATATTATTAATATGGAAATTCCATATGAAAAAGGTAAGGTTTAAGCTGGGTTATTTTGTTTGCAATGGGAAATAATCATATTCAAATTAAACATACAAGAATGGTCTTCTATAAGTATGAACATTCTCAATTATTTCTCATGCAATATTGATTAAAATGAAACATATAATATATTGTCATTTGAAACAGGATCACCCCACCCCCATTATGCACCTTTGCGAATGAATGCATATAGTAATGATGAAGATGTACATTGTGATATGATTCCATTAGAAATATGATACTTGCACAACCATTATGGGCCTTTGTTAATAAATCTGCATAGTCATCAAGATAATTTTTCGTATAAAATGATGCAAATGAGAAAAGGTAAAAATAATAGGATCAATGTCCATATATTAAAAAAATTATTGCACCAAAAAACATAAAATATGTAAAAAATTGTTGCAAAATCCTCATCGTTACTTACACAAGAAGAATCCAACAAAATTTTACATAGACAAGATTCAAGACAAACTTGGGAAAAAATGTCAAATATGTAAAGAATTTTAGTTTGAAAAGAATATGACAAACATTGGAGAAGTGTTAGAAGAAATTGTAATATTCCCAATTAGCCACGAGCTTGTTGGAATATTAATTTTTTCTTTTGCTTCATAATTTTCTGAATAAGAGGGTATGGAGACCCATAAATCTCCTTAGTAGGAATAAAATCACTACTAATGTGAAAGGAGGTCACTTTAGTGGCTTGATAACGCACCCTTATGTGTGAAAAGGGGCTGGAGCACATAGACTGGGTCAACTTGGACCAAATCAACAGTGTTGTCATGGAGGAGTGGCATTCATTATGGGAAAACGTAGTTTTGGAGGGATACCTCATGAATTGAGATAGTGGCTTTAATAAGTGGGGCCAACGGTGAGGAAGCTCACCACTTATATAAGGAAGGGCATGGCAGCCATAGACCATTATGTTATGTTTTGATATTTTGGATTTATGGTCTGTTTCAACTTATTTCTCTCTTCAGTTGTTTAGCTAAGATTGAATTTTTTTTAGCACAGGGTGTTCCCAAGTGGGAATCCCACCTCTATCCTTGAGGGGCCTCTAGTGGCCACTCAAGAGGAGTATTGCACTATATTTCCACATTCAGGCATCAGGCCAAGATCCATATTTCATCTACATCGCAGTTTCTTTTGAGAGATGTGTTGAGTTGGAGCTTGTAGCAGTGGAGAATACATTTAGGTGATTTCTGAGATGTTTTTTAGTGGAGGAAGGTTTCCTTCCATTGGGAGGCCAAGGAGGAAGGTCCTTAAGCCTTATTGTAGCATTTTTCATCAGGCCACTTTATCATTTACCCCTACGGCATAGTTTCTGTCTTGGACTGCGTTATTTTAGTTAGGAGTTGTAGGGGCGATTTCAGTACACCATTTGGAGAGGAGGTTTTCTAGTGAAAGGATCAGCCTTTCATCTAGGAAGTCTATTGGAGGAGGCTATATTCTTTGCCATATCAGATTAGCCAAATATTTCCCGTTGTATTGTTGTAGTGAATCTTTAGCCCTAGGGCTTTGGTTCATATCTTGTATATTGGTGTATTTCTAAACACCCTCTTGGGTTTCTTGTTGAAGGTTTTATAGAGCCTAGATATTTATTTTTGTATCTATTAAGGAATATATCATCCCTTTACCTTTTGTATGTTCATTTTTTGTAGTAGTTCTCTCATGACTGTGCTGTACCAGTGTTTTCGACATTTTGGTATAGTAGCAGCACCTCATTCTCTAGGGATTTATCTATTGGAGGCTTGTTGATTCATGTTTTATGGTTTATGACCCATTATATTATACATGTTTGCTATTTTTCTGATGAATAAGAAGGCTCCATATTGGTCTCATATTTTTATGTGATGTTTACACTTCCATTTCCAACATTTTGATCTATATTCTTTCTTTTCCCATTTGGCATTATTACAATGGTATCAGAGCACAATATTGGCTCAACCTATGCATATTAAGCCAATATGTCATCAGAAGAAGGATATCCTCTCACGGATAGAGAGAGGAGGTATCTCAGAAGAAACCAAAAGTATGTCTATACAGATGATAAAGAAGACAAGGGTAAAACCCCTTTATCAGGAGGAGATGAGGAGAAGAAGTTTCTTAAGCTTCTTCTTCAAGCTATGCAATACATTGATAGAGAAATAAAGGAGATGAGGATGGATAGACACAAAAAATCCCCTAAAGGGTTTCTACATGGTGAAGGATCCGGCATTTCTCATAACTGGAGTGATCAACCAGTGAAGCAACAGGTTTCCCAACTCTTTACAACTGCTACATTTTTAGCAGTGGGAAACGGAGGGTTTCAAGAACAAGAAACTCTTGAAGACTATTTCATGGAGTATGAGTCTCAATCTCAGATATTAAGGATCATTTGAGTTTTCAAGCATTTTTTCATATCAAGGACAATAGGAGACCCCGACATCACAATAGAGGTGGAGGATTCAAAATGAATCATGATCTACACCAGACTATGGGAGTATTTTTCTTACCCAACTTTGATGGGTCATCTAAATGCGCTTCCAAATCATGGGTAGAGAAGCTAGACATATAATTCCATCTGAACCAAGTACCAAAGATGGAGGCCATCAAGATAGCAGCACTGCACCTTGAGGGTGAAGCAAATAATTGGTGGTTTCATGGTTTTTCTACATTGGTTCATGCCAATGTGACTGCATATTCATAGTTCAAAAGGAGGTTGGTGGAGAGGTTTGATGGAAGAGACCTAGAGGCACCTTTCATGGGGCTAGAAAAGCTCAAACAATCAGGTAATCTAGAGACTTATATTTCTTAATTTCTAAAACTTTATGTTATTGTTCCTGATTTATCTGCAACAAGAAGGGTCTATATGTTTATTGATGGGCTAGAAAAACCTCTTCATGGGTTGGTTAAATCTACCAAACCCACTATCTTTCAAGATTCCATTGAGAGGGCTAGATATCTACAAGATGCCTTGCCAAAAGCAAAGCAACATTTCAGTAAAAGCCCACTTTTCCATCCAAGGGAAAAGATGAGAAGGCTCCTCTTTCAAAGGAGAGCCAAAGAAAAGTACATATTAGTGATGATGTATAAAGATATTTGAGGAGAATGAATATTTTCTTCACATGCCAAGAATCATGGGCACTCGGACATAGATGTGCAATAGGAAAGGATTACTATATAGAGGTATTTTCAGATGATGAGGAGGAATAAGAAGAATAACTAGAAGGAGGTCATAGTGGTGGGATAGTAGGAGATGATCCACCACTACCAAGAGGAGAGAATAGAGCTATTTCTTCAATTTCAGGGACTCTTGCATCATTGAGAGCAGTACCCAATTATCAGAAAACTTCCACACAGAAAAAGAGTTGGATTTGCACAGTGAAAGCAAGGAACTAACTGTCCGATCTATTATGCACATGAATTTTTCCCATGAGACATTACTGTTTTGTGGCAAAACACCTAGGAGGCCACCTGATCAATATTTGGTGAGGAATGTCTCACAACATGTTGCACCACTCATACATCTAGGAGGAGTGGGAACATTGGGAGGTCATGGTACAACACAGAGAGTGTTGGGAATAATCAAGGATGAGGGAGACATTCTCCCAACATCATCATTAACAACTCTCACACCACATCTTGCACTGAAAGAGGATGCTATAGGGATGGAAGATGGTACCATCATGGTGCAAGGAGACTATTCCTTGACTTTGGAGGCTCATAATATGTTCTCACTTTGGGAGAAATATTCCACACATGGTAGAGGATGGTGGCCACTCATGCATGCTTTGGCCAAACTTGGGAATTTTTGGATAGGTGATATCTTCCCATGGAATACTAACTTCCAAAAGCTTCAAGCTTTACTTGAGCATGAGCAGCTACAAGAGGAGCAACATAGAGGGGATAACAACATCTCGGTATGTGACTTTGGCATGAGAGATGTCAAAGAGGAGGGAAAACACATGAAAAATGCTTTATATGACAAATCATCAGTGATGTCACTATGGAGGATAGATCCATATTGGAAATCCTAGCTATTGGTGGATTATTCCAAAAATCTTTTTACTTGGTGGATTATTCCAAGGATCTTTTTCTAGGGGAGGGATATTTAGTTAGAGATGAGGTCATATAATATCACGGTAGGATCTTCTTATCTAGAGAACCCAAGCTCAAATAGAAGGCACTACAAGGAGCACATGAGGATTTTATCTTCAACCACACTTATTCCATGAGATCATACCATACTATCATGGAGGGGTTTACTTGGGAAGGCTTTGAAGAGGAGATATATCACCATTTAAGGAGAAACATGGATCATGTGGAGATGGAGGAAGTACATAAATCTTTGATGGAGTTACCATAGCCACCTCTTTCCTCTTGGGGAATGAGAGGGGATCTATCTATGAGGCACTCCATTTGTATGAACAAAGCATATGGTAAGGATCATGTTTGTATGCATAATGATTTATTTGATGAATATTTTCATACCTTTACCATACATGTGCAAGCCATTGTTCCAAGGGGAGAATTATTCCTTATAAACTTCATGGAAAACTTGGGGCCATAAACTATGTTGAGCATGGCCACTCCCTAGAAGGATATAGGGAGATGATTTACCATTCAGGGTGCACTCCAAAGGCACCAAACATTTCTCACCTTATCAAAGCATGTGAGAAGACTATGGAAGCAAGTAAGTGGTGGGGAAACCACTTATCATATCACTATATGAGGTAGTCATGAGATATACTGCATTGGTTCCACATGTCGGACTATGATCAACCTCCATTATTACATATGGTTGTTTATGTATCACTGGTTTTGATCCCATACATTGATGTTGTCCTTATTATTTTTATGGGAATGATTGGAGGGAGGATGGAAGGATTGGATGTTCCCTTTGGGGGAGAGACTCTCCATGTTTATTATGCTACATGTTTCAGGGAGAACATTGGGCAAACCATGATTGCTTCTTTGGGTCTTTTACTTCGTTGTGGGATGAGTCATTTGCATCTCATAAGAACTTGGGAGGAGTATTTCATGGAGGGATTGGTTGGGAGAAAATTGGGTTATGAGGAGAATTTATCACATGGAGGTGTCACCAATGGAGGAAGATAAGAGTTGCAAAACTCAAATTTTCAGTTACTTGAGGAAAAGCAACATTTGGGAGGGGAGGACTATAATATTCCCAATTAGCCATGAGCTAGTTGGAATATTAATTTTTGTTTTTTATTCTTAATTTGTTGAATAAGAGGGTATGGAAACCCATAAATCTCCTTAGTAGGAATAAAATAATTTCTAATGTGAAAGGAGGTCACTTTAGTGACTCGATAAAGCACCCTTATGTGTGAAAAGGGGTTGGAGCACATAGACTGGGTCAACTTTGACTAAATCAACAATGTTGTCGTGGAGGAGCGGCATTCATGATGGGACAAAACAATTTTGGAGGGAGATCTCATGCATGGATATAGTGGCTTTAATGAGTGGGGCCAAGGGTGAGGAAGCTCACCACTTATATAAAGAAGAGGATGGCAGCCATATATCATTATGTTATATTTTAATATTTTGGATTTATGGTCTGTTTAGACTTGTTTCTCTCTTTAGCTGTTTAGCTAAGATTACAATGCTATTTAGCACATGGTGTCCCGATCGAGAGTCCCACCTCTATCCTTGAGGGACCTCTAGTGCCCACTCAGGAAGATTATTTGCACTATATTTCCACATTCAAGCATCAGGCCAAGCTCCATATTTCATCTACAATGCATTTTCTATTGACAGATGTGCTGAGTTGGACGTTGCAGCAATGGAGAATATATTTGGGTGATTTCTGAGTTGTTTGTCAGTGGAGGAAGGTTTCCTTCCATTGGGAGGCTAGTGAGGAAGGCCCTTGAGCCTTATTGTACCATTTGGCATTAGGACACTTTATCATTTACCCCTACAGTGCAGTTTCTATCTTGGACTGTGTCATTTTAGGGAGGAGTTGCAAGGGTGGTTTCAGTACACCATTTGGAGAAATTTTTTTCTAGTGAAGGGATTAGCCTTTCATATAGGAATTCTATTAGAGGAGGCTATATTATTTTCCATATCATATCAACCACATGCTTCCAGTTGTATTGTTGTATTGAATCTTTAACCCTAGGGATTTGGTTCATATCTTGTATATTAGGGTATTTTTTAAAACACTCTTGGGTTTCTTGTTGGAGGTTGTATAGAGCCTAGATCTTAATTTTTGTATCTAGTGAGGAATATACCAGCCCTTTATCTTTTTTATGTTCATTTGTTGTAGCAGTGCTCTTATGACTACACTGAAGTAGTGTCTTCGACATTTTGATATAGTAGCAACACCTCATTCTTGAGGGATTTATCTATTGGAGGCTTGTTGATTCATGTTGTATGGTTTATGGCCCATTATATTATACATTTTTTCTACTGTTATGATGAGTTATAAGGAACCATATTACTCTCATATATTGATGTGATTTTTACATTGCCATTTTCATCAATTTTTTTCTATATTCTCAATTTTCCCATTTGGGAATATTACACAAATTTATGCAAAATTATTTGAAACACGTAGAAGTTTGCCCAAGAAATTAATATTTAAATTTTGCAAAATATAACTTCAAAATGGAAAATTTCCACAATTTTCTTTTCCCAAGAAAATTTGACACAATGGGCCATTGCTAACTATAATCACTCTTAGAACTTCAAGAACACCTAGTATCACTATGAACTGATTTTGCATAAATAAGACAATGGGGAAAAAAATGATCGCAAATGGGCTTAACATGATGGATTATAAATGTTCATGTTTAGATAGACATTGTTGAAAGTACATTTCCACTATTTATGGAAGACACAACAAAAATTGTAGTTGCATTGAAAATATGATTGGAATACATAAATGAATTTCAAATAGGAAAAGCCCATATGCACAATGTCATTAAATATTTAAAAGAACTATGTTATCGACATATTTATATAGCTCAAATAATATGCATAAATAAAAATTAGGATAAAATCTTGCAATCAACTACGGTGAACACTCCAATTGAAAATTTTCATATTGAACACAATAGTGAAACAAGTAGTTATTCAAACAATGAAACACCAACTAAAGCACCAGTGCATGGATTCATAGGATCCTAATGCATACCTTATTTGCAAGACACACTTATTGAACCTTCTTTAGTTGAAGGGAAATGACCCCTTGAAATTTTCAAATACAAATATGTAGAAGAAATGAACTTACCAACCATTTTCTTTGTAGATCAATGTGATGAGATAATTTTGAAATATTTAATTATCAGAAAATAGTCCAATGGTATTTAATATTGTTGGAATTGTAGTGTTGGAATTGATGTCAATAACAATTTATCACTATTGTAATATCATTGATGTTAACCTAACATGTTAGAATTCATGGTTTGTGTTTTTGATGCATATATTTAGACATTTTTTTGATATATAGGAGATTGATTTGTGCAATGATGATGATCCATACACAGCTGGTTGGAAAACTAGATCTCCATATCTATGACGCTTGACGTGTTTCTCTTCATATTTTCTTGATTCTCTTGAGTTATGGAATGTAATATTGATGAGGTATGAAGGTGTTGTAGAGGCTATAATGATGTATCAAGTTTCGTTCTATAACTGAGCTACATGATCAATGTCACTTAATACAATTTTTTCGCTCATGAGTTAGTTTCTGCACTTATGAAGACTACGTCATGTATAAGCTCAACTGGAGGATGTAAATTTTTTTTTAGGCTTGCTGTGGCTTGGAAAATCTCTACAAATTTTATAGATGTTGATCCAGAAGTTGGAGGTAGTTTCAAGCTAGAGTTTTTGGTTTTCTCCCATCCTTTTCCTTAAGCACACCCATGAAGACTTTTGCATGCCTTTAAAGACTATAACCACCAGGAATAAATTATGTCCATGTGGTTCCAGTAAAGAATCAACATTATTGAGTGTATCGTTGTGTCTGTAAGTCAAGTCACCTCCATATTCCTCGTGCACATTAGCTTTCTTAGATGTTTTATGATGTTTTTTATTGGGATTTTTCATAAAATCGTAAAATTAACCAAATAAACATACTATCATTAAGTTAGGTGTGAATGTGTGTATGGAGTGAGTACTGGAGCTAATGGATTAGTATGTTTAAATAGATAAGCGAGAAACCAATTTGGTGTTAGATAGTGCACCCAGTGACATGCATAGGTTAATGTATACTATACAAGTTGAGCTCCTATAATATAAGAATAAAAAGAGATTAAGAGGTTATTATGTTGTTGTGTTGGTGTCTTTGTAGTAATGAGGTACCAAAAGACACCATCTTAGGAGTTAGTTGTTCCCTGCAAATAAATAACAGATGGAATTGGTTGTTTATAGTGAAAAGAACATGAGAAACAAATCATTGAAAGTGGTGATAACAATGCATATATGAACATATACTAAAAATTAAAAAACTAACACATAAACAATGCTTAATTAAGCAAACAAGTCAACAAAAAAAATGAAATAATTCTCTCTTTATTGATCGTGGAAAGTAGAATATGAGTACAATAGATGGATACTGAACACTTGGAGAGAATTCTTTGAGAAATGGTGCTAAAAAATACTCAACAAGAAGGTTTCTTTTTTCACTCTCTTTGAAATATTCTCATCTCTCTTAAAGAAGTAGCAATGCTCTCTTAATGGTGAAACACTCTCTAGACTAGAGCGTTGGATTATTGAGAAACAATTCTTCCAACACAATAATGCTCTACTTCTTCTCCAAAAATCAATGCAGGATTTTTCATGAAAAAAAAATTCTAGCATAAAATTTTGTTCTATTTTGTTCTCCAATGGCCTTTTATATAGAATTTATTGCATCATTCTTCCCTCTCTTAGCTCGTGACTAGGAAAACAATATCCATTTGAGGGTTTCATATCTTCGGGTTGACTAGAATTTGAGTTTCCTTGACTAGAACATGTTAAGGAATCACGTATTCTAAGTGTGGAAAGTGGTCCCAAATTGTTGATTTAGAGTTTTCTTCAACTGCGACTCTTTCAAAGAAAAAGTCGTGCAGATGTAATTTTGGCCTTTAAATAGGGCACACAACTAATTTTTTCATATAATACCTTTGGACAATTTTAAATTTTTGGCCTTTCATAATGTATTCGACTGGAAAACCTTCACCTTTACATTTTTCTAGACGACTTTGGGTGTCTTTTGGATTGTAAAAATGTGTGTATGGTTTTCTGGTGTTAACAGTTTTCCCTTGATCTATGACGTTAGGAGTAGACATATAGCCAAAATATATCACGTTTTCTTTTTTGATTGAGGACCTAGTGAACTTATTGAGAGGGATAATAACTTATTATAGAGATAAATAGGGAAAAAAATTGACTGTGGATGATGATACCCATGCTCTAGAAAAAGTGTCTATATGAGGCGAGAATGTCCCATGCTCACTATGATGACTAGTGACTAAATATTACAATCATATAGGAAATATTTTTGTCAAGTCAATTTTGGAGTGTCTGGCATGCTAATGGTTGATGGTGATAACTACTTACGTCTTCAAGGGTGCTTTTGACACATTCATGGAATCAGGTTGCCCCATGTGTCAAGAGAAGGTGAAGCCCTACTATGCAAGGTGCTAAGGGATGCATGGATGTTATAGCATCATTTCTCACCTTGACATGATTCATGATTGCTACATGGCTTTTTGGGCACCCATTCCTACAGACTTGGACAAATTCACTTAAAAACAGTGGAAAATCCTCCATACGCGACTATGCCCGTGTTTTTCCGCGTGTATACGCGAGTACAGCTAGACTTTTCCGCGTATGCCATTTTAATCATTAAAATGGCATACGCGGAAAAGTCTAGCTGTACTCACGTATACACGCGGAAAAACACGGGCATAGTCGCGTATGGAGGATTTTCCACTATTTTTAAGTGAATTTGTCCAAGTCTGTAGGAATGGGTGCCCAAAAAGCCATGTATCAATCATGAATCATGTCAAGGTGAGAAATGATGCTATAACAATGGGTATTTGACTATGGGTACCTCAAACACATAAAAATGTAAACACTTCTGAATGAGGTGCCAAGTCATGTGTGGGTCTTTGAATAAATGAGAGTTGCAATGGCCACAAAGTACGATACCACCATTACATGAAATCTTATGTTGGTGTCAACTTGCAGGGAGATTGGTGCCATCAATGTTCAATAGTGATTCACATTGTGCCACTGAAGGATGTCCCTTAAGGGGGGGAAGCATCCAAGGTACCTCCTTGATCCTGGAAAATGGGTGTTGAATTTTACAAGAAGGAATCATGAAATGCCTGATACGCTAAATCAGGGAATCATAATGGGGATAGATGATTATAATATGGAGGGTCAACAAGCTTGGGAGACTAATTTTGATTTTTTTTATTAGGATAGGTGTGACGTGGAAAGAGCACGACTGTGAGCCTCTATGTATTTCCATTGTTGGGGATTAAACAAAGAGCACTACTTTAGTGTAGTGGGTGTTTCTGAAGTTCACTTAGAACCCCATATTGCGGTAACATGACACATTATTTTTTTTTTCCATACATTTTTGGGGTGCAAAGCAGATTTTTTCTATATCCGACATACATATTTACCGGTGACTCTGTTAGTGGGAGTATACTTTGTTACAAGACTAGTGCCTCATGGAGAGGCTTTACAGGTGCTACTTCTAACTGGGCATGTGGATATTAATGCATGGGAGAGAGGCCATTGTGGGTCCAACACCATTGTTCACTGTAGCATATGGATCAGGGAGATCATAGAAATAGCTGAGAAGGTGGCATTTGCGATGATTATGCGACTTTGCTGGGTCAACTTCCACCCACCGAGTGTCGGGGCCGTAGATTACAGTTTCAGAGAGACTACATGCTAGGCACTTCTTTGGATGGGTTGAATTTGTATAGAGAGGCATGGTGTCACTTCTGACACAGGTGTGGTGAGGCCTATTGTAGAGTTTTGGTTATGCTATAATCTTACGTAGCATCCTCTATGAGAGATTGGTGATGCTACATCATATTTTAGCAATAGCACTAGGTCCTATGAGAGACCCAAAAATATGGTGGTGGGCTTGAGTGATGCCATGAGTTGATGGCAGGAAGGTGGGGTGTTATCGGAATTCCACGACGAAGGGTTGGTTTGGTTCCAACCCTTAGATGATCCTAGAGCACCCATACCATTGTGTTGACTTCAGGGGTGATCCAGACATGGGGCTTCCTTTAGGTGATGCTTGGGGTCCAACAGGTATGTGTTTTATTTATTTTTTTCATTTATGCTTTCTTACATGTATATATTTTGTATAATTATGATGATACTGATATCATTTATTTTTTCCTGCAGATTTTTGACCTTGTGAACGATCGTTTTCCTACCTTGTAGGCAATGATCCTTGATGGATGAGCATAGCGGGTGTGTAATATCCCCTTTTCAGGAATATCAAGATTCTATGCCAGAGATTGACTACAGGGGAATTTAATGGATATTTCACCTTTAAAAATAAAGGATGAGCTCCAGAGGCTACCTATCCATCTCCAGACTCTGTCTATAGAACTTGGAATAATCCCTTTTTCAATAATTTCCACAAGGTATTCAAGGAAAATGTTGTATAAGTAAAAATGTCTAAAAATAACGCTGATCAAGGCTTGGTTACCCTCATTTATGTTGTATGTGACCTATATATGTAATTTAATTAGAAAAAAATCAATTTAGAATATCTAAACAGATCTCCCAAAAAATTGACTAGCTAAGAAGCACCCAAAGAGGAAGGTTGCAGTAAAAGGCAAGCACTGCTTCAGGAATTGTGCAGTTTTAGTAGATGTTTAGAAGAGGCCAGTAAGGAAAATTATATTTCATTATTATAGCAGCAAATAAACATTATTATAAATCCATTTCGTTATACAGTAGAATGCATGAGCCAATACAACAATAAATATTCAGAAAAGAGAGCAGGAACTCAAGTACATTTGTAGAAATGCTTCAAAAACGTTATTTTTCAGGTGGTTCAATAGATAGAAGTTACAACTCAAACATAGGATAGATATATGAACAAAATTTCAGATCTATACTACATCTAGAGACTATATATTTTTCTCTTGAAGATCCACTTGGAATTCTTACAAAAGCATGCATGAATAAGTGTAGATCTAATAAACAAGTTGCAGATCTGGAAACTAATGCAGTAAATTTCTGAGTATGAAATTTCATTAAAATGGATAAGATCTGAATAGTACATATATCAAAAAGATAATCCATGGATCATCTAGTGGAAGGCAAACCCTAGCACTAAGGATCTTTGATCTAAACTATGAGCAAAACACCATAAAGAGATCTATAAAAAAATAACGTAGTCTTCCAACATAGACAATGTTGTGGCTCAAATGTCATAGATAAACACTATAGAAGTACAGATCCGAAGCATAAAGAAATGATACAGTCTCCCAAGAGGTTAAAGGACCCACTCCATGGAGAGAGGCTCTCAAAATACACTAGATCTCTACAGATCTAGATCACCACTTACTGCATCTTGCAGAGACAGAAAAACCCTCAATGGATCAGCGCTGCCAATGTAAGTAGGAGCTTCGCCTCAAGCCTAACAGTGGTTCAATTCAAAAAAAATTCCTCCTTCAATCATCAAAGGAAGAAGTGAAACTCCTAAATACGAATTCCAGATACAATCCTCCACTCAACAACAGAGAATGGCATTTGTCTAAGTAGACAAATACTTAGAAATATGATCTATCAACAACCCTCTCTTGCTGCCCTCCTTTTCCTTTTATAAGATGAGAAAGCTCTTGCAAACCCTAAACCATATTGATGAGTTATCCCTTTTCATACTAGAGGCTCCCTTCTAGAACTGCATTGTCCCTTTTGGAGATGCAATGAACCTAGACAGTGCTGTTGATTTGGTCAAGGTTGACCCAATCTTTAGCTCAAACCTCTTTCACACCTGCGAGTGATTATTTACATAGCCCTGATTTGTATTTGTTCACATGGGCATTGATTTACTCAGACTTTTTAGGAGTTTTACATGTCCTCCTTTATTCATTTATTCATGAAACAGAAATTAAAACAAAATTGAATGTTCCTCTTAGCTAAGGCTAAGTGGGAACATTACATTCCTCCCCTCCAAAATGTTGCTTGTCCTTAAGCAACTGACAGGGTAAGAGGTGTAGTTCTTTTCCATCTCCATTGATGGCACCATCAAGGATCAAGCTTTAATCATGGACCAAGTGCTCATCAAGCCAATACATCAGAAATTTCTCCTCCAATGCTAACATGATAGGGGCATAGTCTATCCCTTTAGGAGTGTAAAACTCAACAGAAATAAATAGGGGTGAAGCAATGTCACATCTAAAACATGTATCATGAAGTACAAGATAAATTTCCATCCCATGTGGTACATATACACTTCCCACTTCTTTCCCATAAAAACCCATAAACAATACCAATATATCATCTATGTATGGAAGAAAAATCACATATATGAAAACTGAAATTTTCACTTGAGGAGGTGGATCACAATCCCACATAAGGTACTAACATAGTGAAATCCTTGTTTTGAGTAGATTTGAGTGTGGTAGGTGGTACTCCTAGCACATATTTTCTACATGGGTCACTTTAACATGGCTGAAAGTGAGGCCCAAGTTAGTTGCCTTTGGGAAGCACCCATCATGATAGAGAAGCTCCCTTTGCACCTCAAGGGAGTGGCCAGATTTAGAATTTTTATTGGCCTCATCAATTCTATGAGATCTGCATGTAATGTCACTCCTTGTAGGAGCTATGGCATGCATACCTATGGTAAGAGAATGTGTCAAATCAAAGAAATAAACATGCTCCATAAGATTGGATTCTTTACCATTCAAGTCTCCCACACACATGGAGTTAGGTATGGGTATTCCTCCTCTTTTAAGAGAAGGAAGAGATGGCTGAAATATCTACTGCATAGAGTCCTTTGGCTGCTGCATCTCCTCATAACTATTGCACTCTTGTAAGTGTTGATGTAGTTCCTTCGAATCATAGTGATGATGTAGATCTTCATTCATACCCTCCCAATCAAAACTCCTGATGATTAGGGAGTAGATCTTTGCTAATTGCATATAGATGGAAAGGAACTCTTTGTGTGCTCTTTGTAATATCTCTTGCTTAAGCTTGGAAGCTTGAGACAAGAATACTTTACCAATATGATAGATGACCCCTTCATGGACCAAACAACCTCCTCCTTGCTTCATGCCATCTAATATCATCCCAGTGTGCAGATATTTGGAGTACTCCACAAGGACTTGAGATATCCAATAAGGATCTACACAGCTTAACAAGGACATCATTTTTGATGCATCTATGGTGGTGCTTTCCTTGTTGTTGATTGTTTCTTTGACATAACACATGTCAAAATTGTTTGTGGGAAGGCTGATCCTGCCATTTTCTTCCTCCCACAGTGTTGTGGCTTTCTCTTCCATTGCTCCAGCACTTTGTGAGGATTCCCCCAAGATGATGTTGGTGTTTGGTATGTCAAATACAAAGAAATGTTCCACCAAGGTGTAGGTTCCCATAGTCACAGAAAGTGATGGAACATACTACATGCACTGCATAGTTCTATCTCCCAGAACCAAAAAAGAGAACCCATCAAAAGAATCTATGGGGATACCTCTCCTCTGTACAAGGTGAGCATCAATAAAATTTTGGGTTGCCCCACTGTCAATCAAAATATACACTCTCTGTTTCATGAAAAAACCTTGTACTCTTAGGGTCAAGTACTTGGGCACTCTCCTCAAAGAAGTAAGAGTCCCACTTGTTGGAGCAAAGGCTCCCTCTTCCTCTCTGGATGGTGATTGATCCTCCTCCTCATCATCAGCAGCACTATGACCCCTCCTAGGTCCATCATTTCCCTCTTCCTCCTCAAAATCAGAGAAGACTTCAATAGAGTGTGCTCTTCCAGCAGCACATCTATGTCTTGGTACCCATTGCTCTTGACAAGTGAAACATAATCTCTTTTTCCTCAACTCCCTCCAGAGATCAATGTCAAGAGGTTTCTTCAGTGAGCTCTCCTTGGATGGAGCAGTTTTCCCTTCTTTCCCCTTAGAAGAGTGAGGGTTTCTGCTTTGGAAAGTTTCCTTTGCTCTTGGCAAGGCATCTTGGAGATCCCTAGCTCTTTCAATGGCATCATGAAAAGTGATGGGCTTGGTAGACTTAAACAACCCATGCAAAGGTTCCTCCAGGCCATCGATGAACTTTTAGACTCTCCTTGCTACTGATATATCAGGGACCATTACAGACAACCTTAGGAATTCAGAGATATAGGCCTCTCCATCTCATGTCTTCTTAAGCTTTGCCAAGCTTATAAAAGGGGCCTCTGGATCTTTCCGATAAAATCACTCCACTAGTATCCTATTGAACTCATCATGTAGACAAATTTCTGTGTCCCAATAGATAGACCATGAAACCACTAGTTGTGGGCTTCACCCTCAAAATGCAATGCAACAATCTTGATGGCTTATACTTCGGGAAATTTATTCAACTGGAAATAGATGTCCAACTTTTCTACCCATGCTTTGGCAGAATAAGAGGGTGATCCATCGAACTTAGGCAAGAATAACATGCCCATAGTGTGGTGTCTCCCATGAAGGAAACCTCCATCTCTCTAATGTTTCCATCGCCTCCTCTGGTACTTGAGATGGAAAAAGTCTTGAAAGCTCAAGTTATCCTTGAACCTCTAACTTTGTGAGTCATATTCCACAAATTAACCTTCAAGGGAGATTTTTTCTTGTGGTCCCTCATTCTCTACAGCCAAGAAGGTAGGCATAGTAGAGCATTGGGAGGCCTATGGGACTTGTGGCATGCTCACAGGCTGACCAGTCCCATAATGAGATATTTCAGAACTTTCTACTTGATGGAATCTCCCAAGGGAATCTCTCATTCTATCCACCCTCATCTCCTTCATCTCCTTAGAAATATTTTTCATGGTCTCCAAGAGAGTTTTTTCAAACTCCTCTGCTTCCTTATCCTTCTCATCCTTCTCATTCATAGGGGATTTCCCCTTCTCTTGACCTCTATCAATGTCTTCAGTAGTATATTCATAATTTTTATGAATTCTATTCTGGTATCTCCTCTCCCTCTCAGTAAGAGGATATTCATCTTCGAAATGTAGCATGACTGGTGCTCCAATGCTAGCACAGGCTGTGCCAAGAGTGGAGCTCCAATACCACTGTAATATTGCCTTTTCAGGAATATCAAGATTCTATGCCAGAGATTGAATGTAGGGGAATTTACTGGATATGTCACCTTTAAAAATAAAGGATGAGATCCAGAGGCTACCTAGCCATCTGTAGACTCTGTCTATAGAACTTGGAATAATCCATTTTTCAGGAATTTCAACAAGGTATTCAAGGAAAATACTGTATAAGTAAAACTGTGAAAAAATAAAATATATAAGGGCTCGGTTCCCCTCATTTATGTTTTATGTGACTTATAAATGGAATTTCATCAGAAAAAAATTAGTTTAGACTATTTAAACAGATCTCCCAAAAACTTGACTAGCTAAGAAGCACCCAAAGAGGAAGGCTGCAGCAAAAGGCAAGCACTGCTTTAGGAATTAGAAGATGTTTAGAGGAGGCTAGAAAGGAGAATTATATTTAATTCTTACAACAGAAAATCAAAATTATGATAAAGCCCTGTCATTATGCAGTAGAATGCATGAGCCAATATAGTAATAAATCTTCACAAAAAAGAGTAGGAACTCAAGTACATTTGCAGAAATGCTTCAACAACGTTATTTTTCAGGTGGTTCAACAGTGAGAAGTTAGAAATCAGATCTATGATAGATCTATGGACAAAATTTCAGATCTATACCAGATCTGAAGACTATATAGTTTTCTCTACAAGATCCACTTGGAATTTTTACAAAAGCATGCATGAATAAGTGTAGCTCTGAGAAACAAGTTGCAAATCTGGAAACTGCTGCAGTAAATTTTTTAGTATGAAATTTCATTAAAATGGATCACATATGAATAGTACATATATCAGAAAGATAATCCATGGATCACCTAGTGGAAGGAAAACCCCAGCACTAATGATATCTGATCTAAACTATAAGCAAAACACCATAAAGAGATCTACAAAAAAATAATGCAGTCTCCCAACGTAGACAACGTTGTGGCTCAAATGTCATAGATAAACACTACAGAAGTATAGATCTGAAACATAAAGAAATGATACACTCTTCCAGGAGGTCAAAGGACCCATTCCATGGAGAGAGGCTCTTAACATACACTAGATCTTTGCAAATCTAGATCATCACTTGCTGCAACTTGTAGAGACAACAAAACCCTCAATGGATCGGTGCTACCAATGTAAGTAGGAGCTTGGACTCAAGCCTGATAGTGGTTCAATTCAACAAAATTTCCTCCTTGAATCATCAAAGGAAGAGGTGAAACTCCTGCATAGGAATTCCAGATATAGTCTTCCACACAACAACAGAGAATGGTATTTGTCTAAGCAGACAAATACTCAGAAATATGATCTATCAACAACCCTCTCTTTCTACCCTCCTTTTCCTTTTATAAGATGAGAGATCTCTTGAAAACCATAAACCATCTTGATGAGTTATCCCTTTTCTCATTATAGGCTCCCTTCTAGAACTGCATTGTCCCTTTTGGAGATGCAATGAACCTAGACAACATTGTTGATTTGGTCAAGGTTGACCCAGTCTTTAGCTCAAAACTCTTTCACACCTGCAAGTGATTATTTACATAGCCCTTATTTGTCTTTTTTCACATGGGCATTGATTTATTCATACTTTTTAGGAGTTTTACATGTCTTCCTTTATTCATTTATTCATGAAACATAAATTAAAACAAAATTGAATGGTCCTCTTAGCTAAGGCTAAGTGGGAACATTACAGGGTGCGGTAGCTATGTCATAGTGAAAAAGCAATGACAGGGTTCGGGAGGACCCTGAGAGGCTAGCTTAGTGCTGACGCTTGGAGATAGGTGGTCCCTCATGAGAGGTAGGTAGCTCTTCTGTCCCCCTAGAGATGATGATGCTACATGAGAGAGCATAATCTACCGAGGCTTCTGTATCTACCCTAAAGGCCCAAGCTATAGATGTAGAGGATCCATGGGGGAGAGCAGATACCCTGCTTAGGGGAATGCTTGAGGATGGTTGGGCTGGATTGGGAGAGGTGACGATGGAAATAATTATGGCTTAGGATAGAGTGCGACGTCTGTCTCTCCTTCACATTGTTGTTGTAGTGGTGACTATTCATCCAATCTTAGCATCAGATGATGTTGGGGGACCTCATGCAGGGGCACCGAGGGTTGGGGGCATCGCCCCTATATTTTTGTGTATGTACCATGGAAAGAAACCATTATGAGGATGATCCCATATTTGATGACTTGTTTTTTTTTGGATTTGAGCTAGTGGATGTATATTTGTGTATAGATATATGTGAGATATGATTTTCATGGCTCTCATGATGTTTTATCTATGTGTATCCTTATATACATTGGATGTATGTCTGCATTTATTTCATGGATATTATGCTTATTATTTATATGTCATGATGGTGATATATATGTGATGCATGCCAATATATGATTTGAAAGGCTATGTGATCAACTATATGGTTTTGATTTCTTAGTATATGTGAAGATGTAATATGAGAAAAACCATGAACTAACCTTTGTGCATGTAGGAATTTCCCTAAAAGGAAATAATCATATACTTTAAAGGATTTCTTCAACTACGAGACAACAAGTTGGAGTCAAGGAACACATGCAGATGAATGATACCTAGATGGGAGGCATCGATAAAAAATCCTATGAAGACATCAAATTTTGCTTGATTATTGGTGGCTGACCTGATATTGATCACATTGTGATTAAGGGGTGTTAGTTCAAGAGATTATATGACCCGAGCTATTTCGGCAACGTGTTGCAAGATCAAGAAGCATGATTGGTGAACCTATGATTATAGGTTGGAGTGTTATCAATCTGTGACACATGATGAGAGAGCGATTTTAGTGTACATCCATGATGAGGTGGTCATCATAAAATACAATTAGTTTTACATACAAGTTTACGAGTATAATTTCTTGAGGTAGAGCCCATTGACAGGATTTTTGAGACAAGTCCCATTAAACTCTGATAAGATGTGTTCCCCCTTGCGAAGGAAAACCATAATAATGTATGGGCCGTTCCATAATGTCTCAAACTTCCCAGTCCTAAAGCCTCTTGGGAAACATCATAGCGAAGGACTAAATCCCCTTTAGTGAATGGTCGAGGGGTGACATTTTGATTGAAACAACCTTGGTCAATTTTTTGTGGGCTTCATTGTGTTAAAGGGACTCTTTTTGACTTTCCTCGATGTGGTCTGACTGTAGCAACCATTATTGTAATGGTGTGGTGTCAGGGAGAATTTTAATGGTCAAGTGCAAGGTAGGGATATCGCACTCAATGGGAAGAACAAATTCAACCTCGTAGAACAAATGGAAGGGTGTGAATCCCATGGATGTTTTGACCATTGTGCAGTATGCCCATAAGACTAAAAAAACCATGTGGTTCCATTTGGTTTTATGGTTGTTCACCATACGTTGCAATATCATTTTGAGGAATTTGTTGGTAAATTCTATCTAACCATTGGATTGAGGGTAGTATAGAGTAGAAAAATCATGTGAGAAATAAAGGTGTTGGTATAATTTGTGAAATATCTCATTCTTGAAGTGTTTGGCATGATTCGAGACCAACTCCTTGGCAACATTAAATCATGTTATGACATGGTTAAAGAAAAAATGTGCATAAGTGACGGAAGTTTTATTAAACTTGGGCATGGCCTCCGCCCATTTGGTAAATTAATCGATAGTGACCACAATGTACTTATGGTGGCCCGAAGATGGTGGGTTGCAAGTCATGAAGTCTGTGACCCATTTACAGAAGGGGCATGCCATGATGATTGAGTGTAGGGGAGCTAGTGGTGCTCGTGTCTTATGAGCATATTTTTGGCACCGATCACATCATTTGACTTCTTGAATACAATCATGGAATAGGGTGGGCTAGAAATGACTAACATGGGGGATTTTTTGAGTGGTGGCCATCACTGATAAGTGGTCACCGCAAGCTCCGTTGTTGTAGTCATTTAAGACTTGCTCATCTTGTTCAAGATTAAGGCATCGATGTAGGATAGTGTCGATGCCTCAAAGATATAGGAAATCGTCCATAAGGAGGTAGTAGGGGGCTTGATGGAGAATCTGCATTCATCATCGCGAGTAAGCCGGGGTATGAACTTTTGAATTCATAAGAAGAGAAGGATGTCACCGCACCAATGGTCACATGTTGATACAAAGAACATGTGTTCATTAGGGAAAACATAATTAATAGGGGACCCTTGGGTCTCTATAGGGATATCAATGATGAAATCTATAAGGATAAGTGTCTTCTTGCTTTTTGGGGAAGAAAATTGAAGGTCAAAATTTTGCAGAATACCTATCCCTAAGGAAAATTTTTGGTTCATAATATAAGGAGTGAGAAAGGATCTCATGGGATTGATATTTTATATTTTTGTGGTGGTCCGTGAGATGATGTAGTGTTGAATATTTTGTACAAAGTGTACTACGGCTAAGATAATCTTCTCGGCTAACTCATACTTCAAGAAAGGCCTGGAGAGGTTCTTGTTGATGTAATAGATTACATGTTCTCTATTATCAGGTCCTTCTTGAACTAATACCCCAAAAATCGAAATGTCAGGTGCTGATAGGTAAAGAGTGTAATCCTTATTGTGGTCAGGACAACTAATCAATGGAGCTTGAGATAATGCATATTTTAGGGCTTCAAATGATTTTTGTGCATGTTCATCACACTAGAATGAAATTTCTTGAAGAAGGAGGCACACAAATCCATGCACACAAGTGTCGTAGATGGGTACGAAGTGACATAAGAAGTTAGCCTTACCCTATAACCCTTATAATTGCTTTAAAATTTTTGGAGGGGGTACTTCCTAGATGGTTTGGACTTTGAGAGGGTCAACTTTGATACCTTGCTGGGAAACAATGAATCTCAATAGTCTTCTTGCGCTGACACAAAAGACACATTCGAGATGGTTCAAGCATAGGTTTTTGTGTTGACATATCTGAAAGACTAGGTGAAGGTCCTTGAAATGATCGACGTAATTTTTGGATCGTACAGTAAGGTTGTCCAAATAAGAGAGAATGAGGTGAGCCAGATGGTGGAATATATAATTCATGGCCCATTGGAAGTAGGAACGAGTGTTTTTAAGACCAAAGGGCATGAATTAGTGTGTGAATCTGCTCCATGGGGCTGTGAAGGTTCTTTTATACTAATCTGTATGGAAAATATGAATGTAATTATACCCAAAAGCCTCATCCATGAAGGATAGGGCCTCGTGACCAATAGAAGCGTCCAACACTTTGATGATGAATGGTTTATGGTGTTCTTCCTTGGGGAAAGCTTTATTTAGATCTTGAAAATCAGTGCAAACGCAGATGGTGCCATATTTTTTCATCATGTGTAAAGGGTTGGAAACCCAAGCAGTGTAAGTGATATGATAGATGGAATCAACTTTGTGTGTTTTAACAATTTCCTGCTTGATCAATTTGACTTTAGAAGGGTGGAGTTGATGTTGTTTATATTGGATGGGGTTAGAATCTAACCATGTGTCAATATGGTGCTCCACGGTGGTGGGATTTATCCTGGCATCTCAGAGTAGGTCCAACCAAGGATATCCCTATCTTATTGAAATAGGGATTTATATGAGGTTACCTCTTTTGGGGAGTATGCTTCTCCCAATTAGATTTCTTTAACAATTCCAGGTTTGGTTGAAATATTGACATTAATGGTAGGTGATATATGAAAAATGTTGTCTTACTCAAATTCATCTGGTGTAGAGATGGGATTTATAAACCAATCTACCTGTCCTCCCGAAAATAAATATTTTGACTCTATGGTGCAAACATCGTGGGTAAACACATTAATAGGTACAAATAATTTTTTCAGACAGAAAGAAAGAGCGGTGATGGATGGCATCCCAAGGACACTTAGTTTCCTTCATGGCCTCAAGAATACCTTCGTTTAAGTGAAAAAAAATTCTAATGGCACACTAGGTTGCGTGAGGTGATGAGGGAGGAGTTATGTCCTTGTTGTGCTCACAGAGGAGCAAGAAAATGATTTGGTGGTTGATTCCATAAAACCTAACGAAGTTGACCATGCACGGATGGAATGGGTCTAAAAATTCAATGATGGTACCAATGTTGTGGGTTTAACATCGTTGACACCAAAAATGATGAGCAAACAAAACAAATCATGGTTCCTACCTAAGGGGAAATGAATCACATGTGATGTTATGTGTTATCATCATTAGGTGGTGGTAGAATTTCTGTAATGGCGGACTGATGGTGAGTGGGAGTAGGTTTATGTAATAATGTTGGCATCCTCAGAGCCAATTTATCTTCCACTACGTGAGTCTACTGTTGAGTTCTAATCTATCGAAATGTTTGTAACATAGGAATGTATCAAAACTATGAAGGGTACCGGTGCAAATGCTACATGGAAAACTAGTGCTAACACAATAAATGGTGGGAGTTTCAATATTTTCTATAGTGTGAGATGATAACGCCTTATTGGTGTCATGAGGTAGATCATTCCTAGGTGCCAACAGAATTTGGATCTTAGTATGAGCAAGAGGTGTGTCCCCGATGTTAGGTTTTTTGAATGCTTCTCTTGCTGCTCAAAAACATTGAAGGTACTTCCAGATCGACTTACAATGTTCTTGAGATCATATGAGACATTTATGGCGTGAGAATCTAATGTAGTTGGTGCATGTAGGTAGCATTATATGAACCAAAAAGTGAAATACAACTCGAATCTTACCCAATTCACAACATTAATTTTCCAGGTGGTTGGGTCTATCGCATAGGGCACATGTGTTGGGTGATTTTGAAAACCCTTCCTGAGGCTGTTTTTTCCTTTTTCTAAATCCTAAATGATGGTGGTGTGAGCTAACATGTTGATGTATTCATAGATTTGTCTTAGACAATATTTTTTCCTCAAATACGCATAAGATGGACCTAAATCCATCACCCCCCATGGGTGTGGTGTTATCTGTGGATTCAGTTTTTGGTTCAACTAATAATGAGTTATCAACAATAACTTGATACATGAAGTCCAGTGATTTGGGAATTGACGAAGGTGTGGGAGATAACAAGTATGATGGTTTCATGTCAAAATGTGGAAACTATGAAGCCTGCATCTGGGTTTGTTGCTTGTGGAAATGTGTAAGTTAGGGTAATACCTCCTAAATGCTAGCATCTCAGGACATTGGTTAATGAAATGGTCTCTCTCATTACACAACGTGAAAAAATATGTGGTTTGAGGTATCACTATTTATGGTTTCCTACTCATATGGTGAGAGGTTGTGTGACCTTGGGTGTTAGGGGGATATAAGCATGAAGTTTGTTCCTAGAAACAAAAAATATAGTTTTGGATCCATCATCTACCATTGTTGAGGTTGGTAGTGGCTGGGTCACAATACTTAAAGCATCATGATATTGAGGGATTTTGGGGAAATAATATGTATAATCCCCGTAATCCATGCATAGAGTGCATGCACGGTTGGTGCACAATGCCTTATTATGCATAGGTGTGGCCTTTTCTCCAGTAGGTGGAGGAGGGTTCACAGGAATTTTCGGGGCATGCATAAGATATTTTAACTCGTCTAATTATGGGCACATGCTAATAGGGTTCCCCATTACGTTGCACAATGCATAGGGTGGAGGTACCATAGCTGAGGAAGAGCTAGAAGCTTCTGTATTCTTTCCCTTTTGCTTACCCCTCTTGTTGGCATCGACTGGTGTCAATGTAGGAATTTCTTGATTTATGGTGGCCTCCTCAGGGGCTCTGGGAATGATGCATGTCGAGGTGATACCTGAATTTTTCAACATGGTTGGAAGGGCGAAATATTAGACTGGTATCGTGAAAGCCATGTTTGGCAATGTAAGTGTTTCCATGACTTGGTGCAAGATAAAAACAGGTGGAGGGTATGAAAAGGGTGCTTGTGCGAGAGCATATGATAGGAACATAGAGTCAATCGTTGCAAAAATAATGGCATCTGGAGCAGGTTCATGACTCTATAGGGTTTTTAATGAACTCATCATGCACACAAGAGTTCTTGTTGTTGGTGGAATATCCTCAAACAAATGAGGGTCTCCAGGGTAAGTACCAAGTAGTGTTTATGGCTTGAATTGACCAGTTCTGAATTCAGTATATGTTGTGATCAATTTGGGATAAAACCCAACAAAAGGTAGCACAACATCAGGGGAAATTAATATATTTTTCTTATAGTATGCTAGTTGGTCAATTGTAATAAATTTCCCATCATGAGGGAACATCATTACCCCAAATACGAAATATTCCATTTCTAAAATTTCATGGATATAACTTCAACCAAGAAGGATATTATAATCCAACTATGTGTCCAACACTTCTATGTCTATGAGCATGGTTTTACTGGAAAGTTGTACTAGAAAGATTTGGTATAGGCCTAGAAAAATGGAAGGGTTCCTCTCGTATTCTATGAGAGTGATGTCAGATGGTTTGAGATCTGGAAATCCAATATTTTTTAAAAATGTTTTGGATATAATAGATGTGGATGACCCTTCATCGAATATGCAACAATGGATGGTGATATTCTGGATTGGGACTAGAATTTGAAAATATATGGTTGAAGGAAGATGTGGGGTGGCTTTATCCAAGTCAAAGAACATTAAATGAGAATAAAAAAGATAAATTGCTCTTAATGTGGAAAGTAAGACTTTCCATTAGGTTGGGCATGATCGAAAAACTTCCAATGCTAACATAACTGAAGGAGTTTGAGCTAAGTCATTAACTATGCTATAGCCATCAGAAGCGTTTGAGTTATGTCCATCCTGCCATAAAGGTTCTTTAACCCTCTTATGGATGGGTTCTATGGCATATTAAGGGATTGTCAAAGGTATTATAGGTGCTTTGTTACTTGAGGTGGAAGGGTTGGTTTATAGTGGAGCTCCATACTCTAGGTTGTGTGTTCACAGAACAACTTCTTCTCTTGCCATGAAAATGTGGCGACTTGATCTAGGTTGGGAATTTCCTCCAGGAGGATTTTGATACTATTGTTGGGAGGGTTCCTGCTGGGTATTTTCTGCTCTTTGATGGGGGAAGGGATGTTGAGGAACTACAGGTTGTTGGTTTTACCCCCTTGCTCCCCACTGCCTTGCATCCTCTTCATCTCAGGGAGTTGTGGGTAATGATGGGTGTAGTGACCGTATTCCCTATAAATGGAAAAAATGTGATTAGTCCGTAGACTTGAGTTCTTGTTTTTTCTTTGTGGGTTTTTATTGGTATGTCCCTGGTTTGGGTTCCAGTTTTGATTTCCCCCACTTAGAGCCCACGGGGGTCGTTGTTCATTGTTTCCCCCCTGCAAAAGCTCTAGCTTAGGCCTCTTCTTTCATTTCTTCTTAGGAGGTTTTGGGGGATTAGCTAGGTTTGGTTGTTCAAATTGTTGTTTCTATTGAGGAAGGGAAGGCTGCATCAAATTAACCCCTACAATATTTTGTGTTGTTGGGTGATTCTGTTGAGGTGGTGGGAAAGGGAAATATTGGCTTCCATGTCCTTGGTTAGCATCTATGCTTTGGGAAGTGGAAAATACTTCTGTAGTCCTAGGGGATATGTGTTTCCCTATGGGAAGGGACATTGGCTACTCTACATGGGAGGGTATGGGCCTACCAGGTTTTGTAGGGGGGTAGGTTGACTAGCATGATATCCTATGTTTTGAGGTCGAGGTGATGCATGCATGGAAAAATACGGTTGGCCACTGTGTTCGTTTCCAAATTAATGGAAGGTGTTTCCTAGTTGATTTTAATTTATGGTCCAAATAAATCTATCTCCAACACTAAAATCATCTTCTAGCTCAAGTTTAAAATTTTGTAGGTGTTAGGACTCTCGTAGTTTGCAAGATTGGCAAGAAAAAACACTGCAGGGCCTACATCATAACCACTTTGGAATCCTAGGATCTAGCCCTCCTAGATTCAGAGAGGGATCTCTCTATTTAAGTTTTCAAAGGATATATCTTTAAGGCTTATGATATGATTTTAGGCTAGTTATGAAGTGCAAGGGGTCTGTTTGTTTTTCTTGGGTAGGATATCATCAAAATAAAGGAAGTATTTTGAAGGGTAAAGGTATGAGTAGGTTGAAAGAATGGTTCAGTTGGTAGGCTAGGTAAGAGGTAGTATCAATCCATTGGGCTATGAAGTCACAAAATGATTTAGTTGCACAACAAGTTTCAAGAGTTGTCCATGGGGCAAGTAATCTATAGCAAAGGATCTTTTTAAGTTGATTTTGTGATATGGAACATTAAGAAACATGGTGAAATAAGAAAACATATGAGAAAAAAAAGGGCAGCCTAAGATCAGGTAAGGACTTTGAACCTATCCTGCTTTTAGCATACTCTCAAAGAAAAACATTTAAGATAAACATAAAAAGTAGCCTAAGATCAGGTAAGGACTTTGAACCTATCCAACTTTTGGCATACTCTTAAGGGATCCTTTCAAAGAAACTGTTGGAGATAAACTAGAGGACAGGGCTAACCATAAACTTCTCTAGTTCAACTTTATTTAGCAAACTTTTCAAGAAATTTCAAAGAAAATATCTCAAGTTGTACTCAGGAAACATGGGCTCACCAACACTTAACTGGTTATTCTCTATTGAATTATCTTAAAAAAAAAATTAGAAAAAAACATAAAGATAAATCTTATCAGTGAGATTTAGGGTACATTGTAGTAAATCTATATATTTTTTTCTCAGATAAGGTGGAAAGTATGAAAAACATAAGGAAAAACAAAAATTACAGTAAGAAAAACATCACCATTGACATAGACCAAGATCCCATAAATCAGCTTGTATATTTGATGTTCAAACTAGTTAAAATGTTCAAGTCCAGTAGGTCTTTACAGCTTCGAACTTCTCATCTCAGTCTATATTTCTTCAATTACTAACAGATCTTCAGTAGCCTCAACAAATATTTACATTCAATAATTATTCAACCAACAACAATACTAGGCTCCTCATATGATATATATAGGTAAATTGAGGAGGTGGAGTGAAAAGAAGGTCTAATTATTCAATTAATATAGAGTAAATGCTTCTCAACCTTTGGGAGGCCAAATGGAGAAGATATATAATGTCTTAACTCTATTAATTGATTTTTACATTAAGTTTCATCAACTTCAGTTACTTTTGTTGACTTTTGAGGCTTTTGGTAGCTAGCAATTACTTTCTGAGCTATTTCTGAAAATATCTCTGACTGTGCATTAACTTTGTAGGATTTTGAGTAAATAGGCCTATAGGTGGCACCTTTTGGTTTCCGGGGGATTAATTGCTTCAATGATCTGGTATTTTGAAATAGTCTTTTTTTGATCTATCCTGATTTGTCACTTTAAACTCTGATTTAGGCCTCTGATATGCTTTTTAGGCCTTCTTTAATCGTCTTTCAGGCTTTCTGTCCTTTGCTGACTATATTATCTTTTAATTCTTTGTCTTAACATTGTGCTTTATCCATTATATTTATGCTAATCCCTACCTTTCTTTGATTTCTTCGATTAAGCCTTTAATCAGCCTGTTTTCTTGCCTGCAGGGGTTTCTTTGGCATTTTGGAAGGTTTCTATGTAATTAATGTCCATGAAACACTGATGAAACCTTGAAATTCAACCTTTTTTATCCCCTTTCTACATTTTATTAGGCTCTGAGAATCGTCACCCTTGGCCTTTGTTATTTTCTTTGACTGTGGGATGGCTTCATGTTTTTAACTACCATTAAAACATGCAACAAACCATTCAATCATTATATAAAACCTACGAAAAGAGTAAATTGCTTTAGAGGCATTAGGAAGTGTCGGAGCAGCATTGAGGGAGGGGATTATGCAGAAAAGGGAATTTCCATGGTAGAATCTTGAAGAAACGGGGCTAAAATTTGATTTGGGCGCGAATATTTTAAAGTGGTTTGGCGGAAAACTAGAATTTTTTTTCGTGCAGGAGACAGGCGGTTTGTGGTTTTGCCCCATATGGATGTGATATGGTCCATTGGATGACATATGCCTTTGAGAAACCACATATTTCATGTGCAATATGCATGGTGGAAAGTTTTGGAGAGATCGAGCACGAAGATGATCGCTGGCTGTCAGATCTGAGAGTGGTAGATCTATGGCCACAGGGGAGCGTGAAGGTAAAAAGTTGCACGGTCGAAGATGATGGTGGGGAAAAGGTGGCATGCAATGATTGGATGGTAGGCCATAGGGGTGGCATAATCATTTTTGTTGAATAGTGAAAAGCTTTTGGGTGGGTTTTATATCTGTGGGTTAGCAGGAGCCATCTGATTGATGGGATCGACAGTCAAGAACTACCACAGGGGGGGGGTGTGGAAGAAAATATATGAGGGATGGTCGAGAAGGTAGATGGTGGTAGGGATGACCATCATCGTTGGATCAATTGTGATCAATGATGGAGATCATGCCCGAGGAAAAATTGGATGAGGGGTCGGGGAAATGGAGAAAGCCCGATGGTTGTTGGATCTCCCGGATCAACGGTTAAGATGCATCTGGGGTGCCATTAGTCGAGGTAAGGTTTTTACAAAGGGAGAGGAGTTTTGGAGAAAGGCCGGGAATATGATCGGGTGGAGGAGAGGATGGGACCGGGGGCTTACGGTAAGGGGGTTGTAGCTTTAGTCCATGGTTTGCAGGTTTTGGTCATATGAAGAAAAAAGGAGCGGAAGGCTTAAGCCTTCAGGGGCTTAAAGCCTATATATAAAAGGGTGCATTTTTAGGCCAAAAGAGGGTTTTTGAAGCCTAAAAAAGGTTCCGATAAGTAAATAGGAGGGTCTTAAACCTTAGTAAAGGGTTTTTCATGGTTAAAAAGAGGGTTTAGTGGGAAAAAGAGTAAACAAGGGGGTTCATTTTCTTAGAAGGAATGAAGGATAATGATGAAAAGGGGCCTTAGAAAATAATTTTATCTTTGGAAACAATAGGATTTTGAAGGATTCTTGAATGAAGATTATTAGAGGAAAGGATCTTTTGCCAAAGTACACAGCAAGGCTTCAAGAACTCACAATTTTGCTTAAAACTTGTTTCTTGAATACTAAAAGACTTGTTTTAGCCATCATCAGTTATGAAATTTTTTTATTGATGGCTAACAGTGGCTCCACTTCGAGATGGCAGCTCCTTGGAGGTGTCAAGAACCTCAAAAATTTATTTATGGAATGCAGACCTGTGCCTTATCCTTGACAACCTTTTCTTATTTGATCATACTACTTAAAAAGATGAACAGTACTTTGTATCAGCAAACAAACTTCTTTCCCCAAACAACTACCTACACAACCTACTTTCCTAACATTTTTCTTCATAAGGTGCACTTGGACTTGTAAACCTTTTGACATCAACATTCATTATTTTATAGAAAGAAAAAAAATAATAGAAATCTACCCTTATTTCTTCCATCAGTTTAGATTAAACAGTTGAACTCATTAATTCTCTACCTAAGCTACTATCTGTCAGGATCAAAATGTCTGGCAGATCTTATACTCTATATTCTAAAACAAAAATTTAAATACAAACAAACCAGGATTAAGTTGTCTAATTTTCTATAAGACTATGGCATAAAAACAAGCTACACATAGACCAAAATTTACAGAAATTTAAAACAAAATTGTGAAGGCTTAAGATCTGAAAATTAAGAACATCCTTCTTATGACTCAAATTTTGATCTGTTTAGAGTCATCCCTTTTTCTTTTTATGTCTTGCTTCAAATGTTGAGAATGTTTGAACCATTTTTTTTCTATCTTTGGCTCAGGTTTTGATCTAATTAGAGCCATTTATTTTTGTCCTAATCTATTCTACTGATAAGCCAATATTTCATTGTTTGGAAAATCTTCTTCACTAACCTATCAATATTTAATTGAAATCTATCTAATCATGATTAGGTTGTATGACTAAATAGCAGTTCTCTCTTTTAAGTAGTGGCATTTAGGCTTGCACACTTTAAAATTTTCCTTTTCTTTTTTGGTATGGGGCTATACCTTTCTTCTTTTATTTCTACCCTATTTTTCTCTTTTTCTATTCTTTTTGTATTTTTTTTTATTTTTTAAAATTCAAAATAAATGTTATATATAATGAACAAAAAACTTTGAAACTAAAATATCATTTAACAAAAATAATATTTGAGCATCCTGCCGTTGACAGAACCTCCAAAATATTCAGCTCCATCCAATTCTTGCAGAAAGAATACAGTGTTTCCAATAACATATTGAATAAGATAAGGGCCTTGCCATAAATTATCAAACTTTCCATGTTTGCCCTTATCTTCTCTCCTTGAATCCCATTTCAATACTTTGTCACCAATTTTAAATTCACTTGCCTTGGTTCTTTTGTCAAACAGCTTCTTGATATTTTATTTTAGTTGTTGTGCTTTGATGTATAATTCTTCCCTGGTTTGTTGTAGATGTATAGTCTGGTGTATTCTTCTTGTCATATCATCATCTTCAGACTGTACTTCTTGGATCAGCTTTATGACTGGCACTCATAAACTAGTTGGAAATATTGCATTTGTTCCATGAACTAGCTAGTAAGGAGACATCCCAATTGATTTTTTAGCTATCAATCTGTCTGCCCATAATGCATGTACTAGCTTATTGTGCCATGATTTTTTGTTCTCTTCCAGCAACTTCTTGATTATGTTCACCAAAATTTTATTTGAAGATTCTGCCAGCCCATTACCTTGAGGGTAATAACCTGTAGAATGACCCAATATAAAATGATATTTATGACAGAATTCCACCATATTTTTAGATCCAAATGCAGTAGCATCATCAGTATGACCTTTCTAGGACAACCAAATCTAGATATTATATGGTTTTCAAGGAATGAAATGATGACTGAGTCTGTGGCATTCCTAGAGAGGATGGCTTCTATCCATTTGGTAAAATATTCTATTGTTGTGAGGATCCATTTGTGTTGGGAAAATGAGGCAGGATTGATTTCCCTAATGAATTTTGGACCTCACTACTAAAAAGGAGCTTCAACAGTGATTGGTTGTAGAGGTAAGGGAAGCGGCTTTCTTTTGCCTTCAAAGATATGGCATTTATGACAGACAATAATCATTCTATGGATATCTTGAAAGAGGTCAGGCAAGTAATAACCATCTCCAAGGATTTTGTTAGCAGTTGAATTCCAGTAGAGGTGGCCTCCACATTCTCCTTCATGAAAATCGTGCTTGATCTTATCTGCGTCATTCTCAGGCAAACATTTAAGCAATAATCCACTAGCATTTTTCCAATATAAACATGTATTCAAAATTCAATAATTTACAGCTTTCAACTTTAAGAATCTTGCCTTTGTTTTAGACAAACCAAGAGGGGTATTAAGATTGAAAAAAACATACAAAATATCAACATACTAAGATGAATTCAAAAAATTATCTTCAATAAGTGGAGCTGTTAACTCCTCATGTTCATCTAATGCATTAAACATGTTGATATCAAGAGCTTGAAAGTTGGATTCAGCGATAATTTTTGCTAGTTGTTGACCTTTTATGAGCTTAGTAGGCTTGATTTCTAAGTCATACTCTAAGATTACAGCAATCCACTTTCCTCTTTTTCCATCTGGATCTTGAGTCAATATGTCTTTTACAATTGAATGAGGCACAAATGCTATAATGTGGGAATGTAAAATGTAAACTACGAAATTTTTTAAGGCTTTGACCAAGGAAAAGGTTTGTTTTTCCATGATATTGTACTTTAGAGGTGCATCTCTTAATGCCTTACTGAAAAATGCAATAGGCTGCTCTTGTCCCTTCAAGTTTTTTTGTAATAGGACAACAGCTACTGTGTGTTCTGATGCAAATGAAAAAATGAAGAAATCCTTTGTAAAATCAGGACTGATAAGACCCGGTGTTCTGGTAAGTGCTTGTTTTACCATCTCAAATTATTTCTTTGCTTCTAAGGTCCATTTAACTCCTTCTTGTCTCTTAAGCATATTTTTCATGTTTCTAAGGAGTTCAGATAGGTTGGGTATGAACCTTCTCAGGAAATTAATCTTCCCAATGAAAGATTGAAGTTCCTTGATGGTTCTAGGATGGTTAATTTGCAATATACCATCGATCCTCTTTGGGTCTATCCTTATTCCTTCTTCATATATGATATGTCCAAGAAGTTTACCTTCTTGGAGACCGAACAATGTTTTCTTTGGATTTAAGGACAACCCATATTTTCTGCATTTCTCAAAGACTTTTCTCAAGTGTATTAGGTGTTCTTGATATATTTTAGAATAGACAGTCATATCATTAAGGTAAATCACAATGAAGTAACCTATTTCTTCTGATAATTAAATATCCATGGCTATCTGAAAAGTGGCACCAACATTCATTAAACCGAAGGGCATTTTCAAATACATGAAAGTACTCCAAGGAGTAGTAAAAGCTATTTTAATTTGATCATCAGGATGTACCAATATCTGATTGTAACCTGAGAAGCCATCTAGCAAAGAAATTCTTTTAGAACCAAATACCCTTTGTAAGATATGATCCATTTTGAGCAAGGGATGGTTTTCCTTTAATGAGGCTTTGTTTAAGTTTCTAAAGTCAACACAAAGCATTATCTCTCCTGTTTTCTTCCTAACAAATATAAGATTAGATACTGACTCTGAATATCTTACTGGGACTATGATTCCAGCATCATACATTTTCATAATTTCTTTCTCTACCAGAGGTAATTGAGCAGGGTTGATTCTGCGCAATTTTTGTCTAAAAGGTTTCTGGTTTTCTTTGAGGGGTATCTTATGGTGGATTATAACTGTATCATATGATTTTAGATCTTCATTTCTCCATGCAAAAACATCAGAAAACTCTCTAAATAACTCAATGTATTTCAGTTTAATGTGAGTTGGAAGTGTCTTGGGTAATTTTATCATTTTGGGCTTTTCCTCACTGCCTATGTTGCATTCTTCCACTTTAGCTTCAATAGATTCTAGTTTTGGCTTTTTGGCAATATCATTCAAGTCAAAAAATTATTCTAATGGGACCAGTCCTTTTGGCAAGCTTTGGTTTTTAGATTGCAGCACTTCTAAGTCTTGTTTTTCTAAATCTGTGCTATTTTCTATTGTATGTTTGCGTCTATTAGTTAACAGATTTATTTCAACAATCTCAGGATACTTTTCTTCTTCAAAAAGTGGGTTTTCTTCAGTAGGTCAATCTTGTTCATACTCTGAATCTGAGTTTGGTATTTCAAATTCATTTTTGGACTATAGGAAGTCTTCTATTTCTTTATCTCCTTCAAAAAATTGCCAATATTTTTCATTATCTGGGATAGATGGTCTATATTTGACTTGGATGGTGTATTATTTGCTTTCATAAGGTCTTAGACAAGTACTAGTAGCAAAGGCTCATCCATTGGCAAGAATTATTTGGTTCCTTGGGACAAAGGTAAGTTGGCATTTAGCAAATGTTTTTAACAAGTCCATGACATCATATCTATAGGCTCCAAGTCTAGAATTTTTAGTAGTGTATTCTCCATTTACTTGCCTAATTATCAATTCTAAATCCCCATGAATTGTTATCCTCTTGGCCCCTAATTTTTTCAATAATTGTAGGACTAAAAGGAGAGCCTCATACTCTTCTATGTTATTTGTGCATTGGAAGTTTAATCTATAAGAATGACCCTCAACATGATTTTTTTCAGTATTGTGCACCCATATGCCTGCTCCTGCACCAGTTTTAGAGCAAGACCCATCAAAACTCATACTCCAAAGAGGACTATTTTCAGATTTGTCATTCATTTCATTGTTGTCCTCTCTGTTTTTTTTGCCAATATGTTTTGTGTAAGGGCCTGCACTATGTTGAATTTTGTTTTGTTCCTCAAGATTTTCAATGTTTCGAGGTTTTATTCTCTGATTTTCATGATCTGCACTATATTTATGATTGTTTTGGACCTCAAGATTTTCTATTTGTTTGCTGTGAATTTTTGAGTTTGCAAACTGATCTAATGATTTTTACTTTCTCTCCTTTTCCTCTATGGCTGCCACTATGTTTGGATGTGGAGTGACCACTATATTGGGCGATGTTTCATTGACTAAATGTTTCTCATTAGGAATCTCATCATTGTAAATAATGAATGAGTTAAGGTTAGTGTGTATGGAATAGAGAGGAGAGTTTTATGGTCTTTCTTGGTTACTCACCATGTATTTCATGTGTGTTTCCCTATAGAGTCTTCTAGGTTGACTGAAGACAGGGATGGTGGCATAAGTCATATCCATCTACATAGTACCTTGCAACTTAGCACCCAATGATATTGAAAGAATCATGCCATATTTGGGGGGTATATCAGCCACTACAATGTCCATCACTAAGCTTTTGGATGGGATTTGAGCTAAGTTAATACAGAAATATTTTATTAGGCCTAGGCATCTCACTCTGCTTGAATCAAAGGAATATAAATATTTATAAGGTATAGTTACCTCAAGGCCTAATATTTCCATTATTACTTTGGTCATGAGGTTATGTGATGCTCCTGAATCAAGCACGGAATTGTGCAAAATATTATCATGGATGTTCAAACTGATGTAGAATGGAGGTGTAGTTCCTTCTTGAAATTTTCCTTCAATCTTAGGACCAAACAGAAGCTCTGGTGTATCATCATTCAAGTTAACATTATCATGAATATCTTCTATGTTCAAAGCTTTCAAAACTTGACATCTATATACATTTTGAGTGACTAACTCAGTGTGTGGGACAAAGATTTTGATTTTGGAAATTTCACTCTCTAGGCTAAAGGGAATCTGATTTTTCAAAATGTTTGATTCAACCTTCTTAGTCACTGATTCATCAGCAAAGTTAGCTTGCTGATTTCTACTATTTACAACAGTCAAAATGGTTTCTTAAGGAGAATTAGCTGAAATGCTAGTGCTGCTAGGGTCACCACTCTGTTTTCCTTGATTTGGGTGTTTTTTCCCTTGTTTCGATCAAAAATTTTAGCCACTGTTTTATGATTTTCTACTGTCTTTTTGGAAGTATTTACAGGGTTTTTTTTGGTAGAATTATCAGAGGTTTTGTTCCTGGGAGTTTCTTGGTTCTTCTTACTTCCTAGGTCATATTGTTTGGGCACTCTTATGATGGCATTTTTGAAATATTGTTCACAGTATTTAGTTTCTAGTGTTCTGTCATCATAGGGTGTATATATACTTGGTTTTATTTCATGTAGGAAATCAGAATCCTCATTGCTTACTCCCAACATGTTTATGTTATCATCCTCTCTTTGTTCATTTGTTTCTCCATCATCATTAACATAGTTTTCTTGAAAATGAGGCCTGATCTGTTGATCATCATCTATTTTTCTGTTTTCAGGTTGATTTTCCTAAAGTTCTGATTTTGGTTTTGGGACTGGTTTCTATTTTGAGGAGTTGTTTGATTTTCTCTAGATTGAGCTCTCTCATATATGCTCATCCTCTCCATCATCTTATCCATCATCCTTTCCAATTTTGATTCAAAGGTGGAAGGTGCAGCTTCATCCCTATATGATACCTTCTTCTCAGTCTTCATTCTAGCTCTCTTCTCAATCAGATTTGCTTCCACACTAAGGCCTCCCTTCTGCATGTCTTCTAAAGTTAAGGGATCTATTTCTCTTAGCTAATAGGCCATTTTTGGATCAAATCCTTCAGGGAATTTGGCCAAAGTTGAGCCTTGTGGAGGTTTCAAATCTGGGGGTAATGCGTTATAAACAATATTAAATCTAGTGCAATAATTTTGAACACTTTCCCTAGTGTTTCTCTTGAGGTTGTTGTAATATGAAAGTATTTGGAGAGGGTTCTTCATAATTTCCCATTTCTTTATGAATGATTGATGGAAATATTGGAGGTCATTAATACTATTAGGGGTTAATTTTTTGAACCATTTTCTTTCTTCCCCCCCTAAACTTTGAGTGAACAATCTGAGTTTAACGGTTTCATCATATTTCTATCAAAATAGTCGTTCATCTTGTACACATGTAGTTGAGCAGTAATAGAACCACTAGCATCATATAATGGAATCTTGGACTGATATTCCTATGGAAAATTTACTAAAAGTAAACGCAGGACTAGAGGAGCATACCATGTTGCCATGATAGGAGGTTGTGGAAAAAATGGGGGGTTTACAAGTGGAGGGTTTATGAAAGGAGGGGGAGGATGGAATGGAGTAGTTTGAACAGTGGGTGTATGAATAACATAAGTACTTGGACTAGCAAGAGACTGTTGAGCCAATCTAGAATGAGAGAAACCAAACTTATGAATGAAATGCAGATCAGGTGGGGTGGTTTCTCTACTATCAATATGTGCACCACTATGTTGGGGTGAGTGTGGAGGCTCAAAGTCTATCTGATCTATATCACTAAGTGACTTAGTTCTGGATGGGTTTTTTCTGAATGGTAAGTCTACTTGTATATCTTGTAGAGCTGAGAGATTTTCAAGGACAAAGTTAGCTCTATGAATTGGTCTGACAACAGTTGAAGCCTTGGATTTAGGAGATTTCCTAAGGATACCTTCTGGATTATCAACTATCTCACGAGGATTTGGATCAGGATAAGCTCTAGTGTAAATTCTTCCAAAAGCCACTATGTGGTGTTTTTAGAACTAATGATGAGAAAATTTCAACCAAGTATGACAGTATTTTAAAGGCTAACTAATCTTTTTCAAAGAAAACTCAATCCTCAAAGTCTTCTTAACTAGGTTTGAATGATTTTTGAAGGATAGAATAATTTCCCAGTGGAGTCTTAGGAAAAAATAGTGGGGTTAGAAGGCCTAATGAATACCAATGGAGTCACCAGGTGAAGGATTTTTACTTGTTTTCAAGGTTTGGTTGTTTTTCAGCATCAACTGTCAATAATAACTAGTCTTGGTGACACTTGATTCATTTAGGAATAGGGGTTCATTGAATTGTGAAGTTATCTATTACTCAATATTCCCCAGTATGGTCACCACTCTATTAGGACTCCGTTAATTTTCAATATTGACAATAACAAACACTGCAAGGGCTAGATCAGAACCACTTTGGAATCCTAGGATCTAGCCCTCCTGGATTCAGAGAGGGATCTCTCTATTTAAGTTTTCAAAGGATATATCTTTAAGGCTTATGATATGATTTTAGGCTAGTTATGAAGCGCAAGGGGTTTGTTTGTTTTTGTCGGGTAAGATATCATCAAAATAAAGGAAGTATTTTTAAGGGTAAAGGTATGAATAGGTTGAAAGAATGGTTCAGCTAGTGGGATTGGTAAGAGACAGTATCAATCCATTGGGCTATGGAGTCACAAAAGGATTTAATTTCACAATAAGTTTCAAGAGTGGTCCATGGGGCAAGTAATCTATATAAAAGGATCTCTTTAAGTTGATTTTGTGATATGGAACATTAAGAAATGTGGTGAAAGAAGAAAACATATGAGAAAACAAAGGGCAACCTAAGATCAGGTAAGGAATTTGAACCTATCCTACTTTCAACATACTCTCAAAGGAAAAAATTTAAGATAAAAATAAAAAGTAGCCTAAGATCAGGTAAGGAATTTGAACCTATCTAGCTTTTGGCATACTCTTAAGGGATCTTTTCAAAGAAACTATTGGAGATAAACTAGAGGACAGGGCTAACCATAAACTACTCTAGTTCAACTTTAATTAGCAAACTTTTCAAGAACTTTCAAAGACAATATCTCAAGTTTCACTCTGGAAACATGGCCTCACCAAAAATTCACTGGTTATACTCTATTGAATTATCTTCAAAGCACAATTAGAAGAAAACTTAAAAATAAAGCTTATCAGTGAGATTTAGGGTACTTTGTAGTAAATCCTAATATATATTTTTTGTTCTTTATTAGAGAAGGTGGACAGTATGAAAAAAAGGAAAAACAAAAATTACAGTAAGAAAAACATCACCATTGACATAGACCATGATTCCATAAATTAGCTTGTATATTTGATGTTCAAACCAGTTACAATTTTCAAGTCTAGTAGGTCTTTACAGCTTCGAACTTCCCATCTCAGCCTATATTTCTTCAATTAATAATAGAGCTTCAGCAGCCTCAGCAACTATTTACATTCAATAAGTATTCAACCAACAACAATACTAGGCTCCTCATATGATATATATAGGTAAATTGAGGAGGTGGAGTGAAAAGAAGGTCTAATTATTCAATTAATACAGAGTAAATGCTTCTCGACCTTTGGGAGGCCAAATGGAGAAGATATATAATGTCTTAACTCTATTAATTGAATTTTACATTAAGTTTCATCAAATTTAGTCACTCTTGTTGACTTTTGAGGCTTTAGGTAGCTCGCAATTACTTAGTTGTTTTTGAAAATATCTCTGATTGTGCAATAACTTTTTAGGCTTTTGAGTAAATAGGCCTATAGGTGGCACCTTTTTGTTTTTGGGGGATTAATTTCTTCAATGATCTGGCATTTTGAAATAGTATTTTGATGATCTGTCCTGATTTGTCACTTTAAACTCTGATTTAGGCATCTGATATGCTTTTTAGGCCTTCTTTAATCATCTTTCGAGATTTCTGTCCTCTGCTGACTGTATTATATTCTAATTCTTTGTCTTCACACTATGCTTTATCCATTATCTTTATGCTAATGCTCGCCTTTATTTTATTTCTTCGATTAAGCCTTTAATCACTCTTTTTTCTTGCTTTCAGGGGTTTCTTTGGAATTTTGGAGGGTTTCTATGTAATCGATGTCCATGAAACACTGATTAAATCTTGAAATTCAACCCTTTTTGTCCGGTTTTTGCATTTTATTAGGCTCTGTAGATCGTCACCCTTGGCCTTTATTTTTTTCTTTGACTATGGAATAACTTTTTGTTTTTAACTGCCATTAAAGCCCACAAAAAACCATTCAAACATTATATAAAACTTGCGAATAGGGTAAGCTGCTTTAGAGGCATTGGGAAGTGTTGGAGGAGCATTGAGGGAGGGGATTATGTAGCAGAGGGGATTTCCATGGCAGAACCCTAAAGAAATGGGGTTAAAATTTGATTTTGGCACGAACATTTTAAAGTGGTTTGGCAAAAAACCAAAAGTGATTTTCGCACAGGAGATAGGTGGTTTGTGGTTCTGCCCCATATGGACACGATATGGTCCATTGGATGACATGTGCCTTCGAGAAACCACCCATTTCACGTGCAAGATGCACAGTGGGAAGGTTTGGAGAGATCAAGTGCAAAGATGATCGCTGGTCGTCAGATCTGAGAGTGGTAGATCTATGACCAGAGGGGAGCATGAAGGTGAAAAGTTGCGCAGTCTAAGATGATGGTGGGGAACAGGTGGAACACAATGATTGTATGGTGTTTGGAATAGTGGGTGGTAGGCCAAAGGGGTGGCGTAATCCTTTTTTTCGGGTAGTGAAAAGCTGTCAGGCGAGTTTCAGATCTGTGGGTTAGCAGGAGCCGTCAGATTGATGGGATCGATGATCAAGAACTACCATGGGGGGGAAGAAAATAGATGAGGGATGGTCAAGAAGGCGAATTTTGGGAGGGGTGATGATCCCTGTTGGATCACTTGCGATCAATGGTGGAGATCATTCCCAAGGAAAAAGTGGATGAGGGGTCGGGGAAATGGAGAAATCCTGATGGCCATCGGATCTCCCAGATCAACAGTTAAGATGCATCTGGGGTGCCATTAATCAAGGTAAGGTTTTTAAAAATGGAGAGGAGTTTTGGAGAAAGTCGGGGAATATATTATGCTGGAGGAGAGGATGGCACCGAGGGCTTATGGTAAGGGGGTTGCGGCTTTAGCCCACATTTTGCGGGTTTTGGTCATATGAAGGAAAAAGGAGTAGAAGGCTTAAGCCTATAAATAAAAGGGCACATTTTTAGGCCAAAAGAGGGTTTTTGAAGCCTAAAAGAGGTTCTGATAAGTAAATAGGAGGGTCCTAAACCTTAGTAAATGGTTTTTCACGGTTAAAAATAGGGTTTAGTGGGAAAAAGGGTAAAAAAGGGGGTTCATTTTTTTAGAAGGAATGAAGGATAAGTAAAGGGGAAAAATGAGTGATATGGGGGTAGTTGTGAAGATGAGATGGGGAAATGAAATGATGGAAATGGGGCCTTAGAAAAATGTTTTTTCTTTGGAAACAATAGGATTTTGAAGGATTATCGAATGAAGATTATCAGAGGAAAGGATCTTTGGCCAAGGTACACAACAAGGCTTCAAGAACTCACAATTTTTCTTAAAACTTGTTTCTTGAAGACTAAAAGACATGTTTTAGCCATCATCAGTTATGAAACTTTTTTATTGATGGCTAACAGTAGGCAAAGTGCATCTAGAAACATGAGGTGGAGGTATATAGATTATGTGTATATGAGATCTAATTGTTGAGCTTTGGAAATATCCTCTTCCTCATTATGTGGGGAGGCATTGGCTACATCTTTTGAGATTTATAATGTGAGAGATATCAAAAAGAGGTATAGGAGAATTTTTCCCTACAAAATAGCTTTTGCAAAAACTACGACGTTTCCGCCACTCATGGATATGGTCTGATATGTACATAAAAAATGTTCTCTTGAAATGGGTTAAGAGTTCCAATCCCGAGTCTTGGTAGACTGGGAGTTGGAAGAATGTAAGAAATGGTGTGGCCAGGGAACTAAAGTCCCCATGTGACCCAGAAGGTTGGTCTATGTACCATTTTGTTGCAGTCCCTATAAGGGTACATTAAAATAGTCATAGATGAATAGTATCTTCTGTAATACTATTGGATGAACACCAAAGGTAAAAGGTCATGACATGGTTGCCTAGGTATTCACCCTTTTTCCCTTTGAATTTTGGAATGTACGAAGGGATGTTTGTGGGCATGGGTGGCCAATTCTAGCCATGCACAATAGGGTCATTGGTTAACTTACTTAAATCCAGTAGATTTAAGGAAGATAAAAATGGGACATGGAAATTGTCTGCCATCACTAAATTATTGTAAGCAACTATATGTAAAGGGGTTGCCTAATGAAGGTGGTTACCTTAGTGAAAACTTCATGGAATCTCAGGAGGTGAGTTGTGTGGGTTTCCCTAAGGGGAAGCGTGAGGGGTCCCCTGAGGTGTAGCTTGTGGAGTGTCGTGAGGGGTAGCTTGTGGAGTCCCGTGAAGGGTAGCTTATGGAGTCCCATGAGGGGTAGTGAAATAGGTGATTTGACAATGAGGGGTCCGAATAAAAGTTTCACTGATAAAGGAAGATCCTAAAAAGGTGGCTGTGTGGTGTCTTCTATGCCTAAATGTCGATATACCCGGCACACCTCTTGGTAATAGAGGGAGATTTTGAAAATGTATACAATTACAGGGATCCATGGGGTTCCTTATGGTGTTGATTAGAGTGTGATTTACTTGGTGTGATGAGGGAAGGCGATAAGTATCAAAGAAATTGAAACACATACATAAAACAAAGTGAAAAGAAAATGATTACTCTCTCATAAGTTTATATTATGTGATCAATAAAAAAAAATTGGTTTTAGTTTGTTTTTGCATATGATAAAATATCCTAAAAATACCTATTCATCCTTGTTACTCTCAACGTAACTAGGCATTGTAGATATATCCTATAAGAACAGGCGACGATTTCTAGCAGTCGAAGAATCAACCAAGGTAATAGTTGAGGCTTTAGTGTTGGCCGCACCTACACTTATAGGGAATGATGCCTTAATTTCGGCCACTAATATACCTTCATCACATGGGAGAAATAAATTCTTTAGCTTCTTGGTATTCAATTATTAGTACCAAGCATTAGACGAGTGAGTGTTGACGGGAAAATTTGTCCAGCCAACAGTAGGGGATCTCCCCGGTAAAAATTCCCAATTAGACCTTAAACCGTTTGGAGTAGGGATCCCATCCAGGGTGTGGGTCTGGTTACCGCTTAAGACGCCTTCCCTCCTGGTCTCAAAAGAACCTGATTAAACCTGCGGACACACACTTATCCATAGGATATGAAATACATGATTGATGCATGGAACATGTCTACAACACTATACGTAGCAAGAGAATGAATAAGACACATACGCCCGAAGAGATTCAGTTAACGACACGTCTTTGGGGTCATGCTTGCGAGGTATCTTACCACAGAAGAAACAATTCTCAATGGCAAGATTCCTTCTTACTTCTGAAAGATAAAACGAAATGCTAATAGACAAAGGTATTAACATTCATTTAGAAAGCGATAAAATTGAATATCATTAATACAAGCATAGATAAACATGATCCATAAATGATATTATTAGAAAATGCAGTTTCATTAATCATACGATGTTCTGAAACTATTCAAGAAATACACATAGTGCTGTCACAGCAACATACATCATCCGACAAAGGGGTTTTAGCAAGTATTCGTATTCATATGTCTAAGAATAGGGTCTTTCAATACAATACAATGTAACTCTTGAGTCTTCCAAAAAGAAAAGCCCCCCATACAAGCTCCCGTAGGAGTATTTATAATGCCAAAACTACCCGTTGGGTTTCCTTGACTGTTCACCTTCTTGACCGTTGGGTTACCTTACGACCCATTCCTTTTGCGACCTGCAACCTGAGCCGCTGTTGCGACCTACGACCTGGCTGTTGTTGCGACCCGCGACATGACTGGGTCGTGGGGTCGCAGGTTATAAGAGAATTGCCAAGATGCGACCTTGCGACCTTGCGACTAGGTCGCTGAGTCGCAGAGTCGCAAAAGGTTGAAAAAAAATAGATATGTGACCTTGCGACCTTGAGACTAGGTCGTTGAGTCGCAGAGTCGTAAAAGGTTGAAAAAACATAGATATGTGACCTTGCGACCTTGCGACTAGGTCGCTGGGTCGCTGGGTCGCAAAAGGTGGAAAACCGACGAAATGCGACCTTGCGACCTTGCGACTAGGTCACTGGGTCGCGGGGTCGCTAAAGACAGAAAACCGAAGGGGTGCGACCTTGCGACTTTGCGAATAGGTCGTTGGGTCGCAGGGTCGCAAAAGCGGAAAAAATGAAGATGTGCGACCTGCGACCTTGCGACTAGGTCGCTGGGTTGCAGTGTCGCAAAAGGTGAAAACCGAAGATGTGCAACCTTGGCATATCTGCGAGTTGTAGTCTTCTTTCGGTGGATGTGGCCGGGTGCTCTCGAACATAAAGTGCTTTCTTTGGAGACTCATGGGGATGCGCTTGTTTGAACAGGTCCTACTATTTTCTGGCGAAAGCATTTTCTCTTTGTGCAAACTCGAAGGTTCTTCCTGAAATAAAATAACAGAGGTCATAGATTGAATGATAATAATGCTAAGGGAAATTTAATTAATTTAAAAAAGAGAAAACAATGAATTTAGACCCCTGCATGGTCAAGATTTTATTAGAGATAATGGCATGTGCAGGCTTTCTCTGTCAGGATCATCATCTTCCGCACACATGGGGTTCTCTTCATTCACGTTCTCAGTGTTCGCTATAGGTCTTCACTAAGCTCTGAGTGTTTGCAAAAGAAACTATTGATAATATCGAAGACTTTATGTTCATGCCATCTCCTGCTGAATGCTATCTTAGCAGGTCAGGCAAATGGCAATAGCCATTCAAGTGATCAGCGGATTTGCTGGTGTCCAACCCTACGACTTGGCCACCACAGGATAGCATAGTCGCTTCTACACAAAGCTTCATGCAACAGCGGCATAGCCCATGTGTAAAGGTTATGGCACCCGCGTGCATTTCAACACATACTCCTTTTGTTATTTACATCTTCACTCTTTCTTTCCAAGTGCGCTGGCCGCCAATGGATGCAAAACACCTTAGATCGAGAATTATCCACACTGCGTTTTCCTAGATTTGCATCCCTGTTCCTGCTATGGACCATAAAACACCTTTGGTTTCAATTAATAGTTTCATCTTCATACCTGATATGTTACACTCGGTTTTAGCCCTTGACTCGAGGGAAGGGAAATGGTGTGAATTAGGACAAACCGAATAGCTATTAGCGTGAATTGAAACCTCGTGAATTTAGCTCCACCACTCATATGATTGACATAGCGGTTAGCCTCTCTTGCAGAAATATGCGTTAACCTCTCTTCGATCAAGTAATTTTGTCTCTCTTAAACAGCAGAACGCAGGAGCAACCATGAATTGAGTCATCGCCTCTGTATACAGACAGTCACTCTGAGAGTCGAATACCTCTGAAGTACAACGTACACTGTTCGCCTGTATGAATTTAGCCCTAAAAGATTAGTCTATACTGGAATTATCAATCATGCATGAGAACTCATCCCTTATTCAGCAAAAAGGGCGCCCGGTCCTGAAAACAAACTCTTAAAATTGTAACTATGCAGGGCTGCACTCGTAAATACGTTAAGATTTGTTGTTATCCTTTCTGCCAAGCGTTAATCGATTCGTGGGCATGGTAAACCTTCTCGGGCAGGCCCGCATACATGGCGAATCTGCGGCAGGGTCTACAATTGCTGAATGGAGGACCATGTGCGTTACCTTAGCGTTTCTGACCGATTACTATATTCGTTTCTTTTTACTGCTTTCACTGAGCATTACAGCGTTTAACTGATCCTCAATCCACACGGAAAAAATGGTATGTATAAGGTAAAGCGCAGTCATGGATAAGCATGCAGGCTCGATTATAATTATTTGGAGTCCATGCCATAAAAAACGCCACGATATCTGCATTCATGTCGCAACTTTCTCCAGCAGGATCGTGACTCTGCACCGCTGACAGCAAATGGTTGTGAGTCTTCGTGCTTTTTACAGCTCTGCTCCGCTTTTCCCAAAAATAGCACTGTATATTACTGCAGTTGCATTGCAGGTTCATTATAACATTTCACCCCATGCTTTGAACGTAAATTTGTTTTATTTTGACCGTTATACATACATGCGTCCTCTCCCAAAGTTTGGTATGGATTAAACTACAGCATAAAACACTTGGGCCCATCGCAACATGCCTTGTGTGCTCCACTTGGAAATTTTCTACAGTTCTGCAGTATTACGTGATTTGCGCCGTTTAAAACCGTGGTTATGATGTGTCAGGATAATTATGGCATTCTGCTCCATGTTCCATGCTTGAGTTGGCAGTCGACTACCATGTATTACATTGGCTCCATGCAATACAAATATTTAACAGTTGGCTCCACGTTAAAACGCAATTTTCGACCAAACATTATATATCTGTCTTCAAAGAATAAAACTCGAGCATAGGTGTGATCCGTGTTCACTCATACTTTCGACCGTTGTGCTATACCCACTCCAACGTTCGCAGTAAGTTGGAAAGTTGATGCCATGCATATATATGTACGTGTACGTTGGCTCCATGCAATGTGTCTACTTCTTGTGTGCACCAAACATAAGGTTGACCAGCATATGCGTGCCCTACGTGGATCGAACTTGCGCCATGAAACTGCTTGCACCCATGGTAACGCAGCATTCATACGTGTCTGCTCGGCAATCTTATATGGTTGTGAAACTGTATGGGATTTGCACCGTATCAAATGTAGTTACAACGTAAATATGGCATGTTGGGCTCCATGCACGACTTTTGGGCCGTTAAATATATATAAATATATCTTTTCTAAAGAGTCAAACTCCGCCCATGCTTTAAACCTTTGAAACATGTTTAAGAATACGCAATTCACACTCTAACCTTGGATTACCCAATGTAACTATTTACTCATAACCATCGAACTTTGCACTCACTTCAACGTGCCATGGTTATCATAATATGTCACGCACTCCGCGCCATGTTCTACACCAAGATTTTTTAACACAAGTTGAACAACTCGGCATAAACACATTCGAGCCCAATAGTAATCTTCTTCATATAGTTTTGTATGATTTTGATCTCCCATATGGTTTGGAAACCATATGTATTCGCGCTTTAACTCAATGTGTTAAAAAATGTCACCTTGGTCCATGGATTTGAAACCACCTTAATTCTGCCTTGGTTTAATTGTACTAAACCATAACTTTGGTCCACACATTGGCGCCTGCCTTGTAGCTTGGGGTTTGACAACAACTTGCTTCTCAAAGGTACATTTAGATATTTGAAATTGCGCCAACACTATTAATGCACCCATTTCCTGAACAATCATCTCTACCTCTGTACTTTGATGGATGAGGAGGTACTGAAAGGAGAAAATTCAAATTGAATCACCAAATTGACAGTGATGACCTCTTCGATGCTTATCAAGACGCATTTCAAACCCGTGAACCATTTCATTTAACTATGGAAGATAGAAGAAACCCCTTTTACTATGTCATTGTCTTGCCAACATCAAAATGTGTGTTCTTGAGATGGCACCTCCGTTAATGACGAGAGAAACCCTTATCTTTTAATATCAACGGGTTTATCATAAGATTTTCCTGGTGCCCAGTGCCTCCTTGTTTCTTTGAGTGAATGAACACACAACACATCATCATCCCTCTGAAAATGTTAACTTGCTCTTTCATCACACTTGTGGGTGCATCCTTGTCATTGAGCTTAATCGTATTCCCTTAGTTCCATGACAATCATTGATGAGTTTATTTGTCGGGGATTGACCTACATAAACACATCACATTAATTAGTTCATAGTTATTCTTCGCGAAAGGTGTCCCTAGATAAAACATATGAGACCAATGAGCCTAAGAGAGGTATTCAAACAACTTGCTTAATGACCTATGGTGAGGGAGCTATTAATGATCGATACAAGACAGGTTTCTATTCAAACATATGCATTTCAATCTTATTACATAAGGCTTGACTGCGATAAGTGTGTTCGGGTGTACACTAGATGATCCCTCCCGCATATGACGTGATTGCAGCAACCGCATCTGATCATGATGGTGAGAAATCTCATGAGGGGTTGGGGATAGGTCGGCGGGATGTCGTTGACTGCAAGTTAGGTGAAAGACTTTAACGCCTAGGCGAGCAGAGGGGGAACCCGAAATTTTAAATATACCCAAAATTTTGGGTGGTGTTGTAGCGGCTACAACAAATGGCGAACCACTGGTAGAATCTAGCATTTCTGTCAGTATCACAACAAAAGTTTGAATCCAGATAGTAATGCAAGGGAATATTGAACAAGCTGCACGGGTACCCTTTGTATCACTTTGGCCCTTTACGAGTATGCCTAATCCTTGTGCCTCACTAAGTCCCGCTAATCAGCAACACATCAAAGAGAAAGCTCACAGATGCCGGTAGCTTGTTGATGATGTGACGAGCAAGGCAGTGGGCTTATTATTTTCAGGATTTTTAAAGTAAGTTTCTGGTGTTGCTCCGCTGCCAGCAAGCCTAGACAGTACCCCAGCGGAGTCACTTCAAGAAATCACAAACGTTGCTCTGCTGCCAGCGAGCCTGGTCAGTACCCCGGTGGATTCATCGCATTACCTCTCTGCGCAGGAAGCCTTTCTCGATCCTTTACCCTTATTTGTTTCATGTGCTTGTAGCACTTATTTTCATGTGCTCGTGGCACTTATTTTTCATGGGCGGATGAGGGATCCCGACTTATTTTACGAGCATGAGAGGTTGTTTCTTGTTTTACAGAAACTGAAAGATATCCTGGTTTGGGTTTGCCCTCATGCCAAACCTTCACATCCCATTCACCACAATAGGCATAGCACGTAGAACAACTCATTAAAGCGTCCAAGACTATGCTAGGCACAGGGCTTAGGCTTACGGGTATGGGCCATTTCAACTCATCAGGTTTCCCACAGACAACCGGCTCGTATCTCCCCAGATAATAAGTTTAGACTCATAGGCATATTATTGATAATGTGACTTCGATGACTGGACCTAAGAGAGAGCTGCCTCTTGAGGTAACCACCACAACCTCACACAAAACAAAGGGGTTACTGTTTCAGCAATCAGGACAAAACAAGACTACAAGGTGATAGGGTTGCAATGAGGGCTCATGAAGTGGCAGGCGATATGACAAAAATGATGTGAGGGAGAGAGAGTACGACTTGATGTAATAAGCGAGGCTCAAGGTGCAATGCAATGCAACGTCGTGTGTGAGAACGATCAACCAGTTGTAGGTGGAAAAGAGGCACAATGCAAGCAATGATTATTTATGTAGCAACAAGCAACTAAAAAGGAAATGAAAGAAAATACTCGTAACATGATGTTGCCTAAGGTATTAATCGTAAACAAAAAACAACAAACACACTTTTAAACTATGAAGTAAAATTAGGTAAGTAAACCTAATTAACTTTGAACAAAAAATTTTATTGCGCGTCCTAGCTAGCCTACACCTAAACCCTAGTTTAACCAATGATGCGGTCGGGTTATGTAAAATCAGTTTTCCAATGCAGCCACCGCATTAATTTGCATCCTGCAACGACCAAAATGATTAGGATCAGAGCCAGTATCCAAAAAAGTGCAGTAGCAACAAAATTTACCTGCGGAGTGGGTGTCATGGTAAGACGATCATAAATACTTAACAAAGAACATGCCAGAACAGATTGCACAAGCTGAATCCCATTCTCATCTTGATAACCAGCAATATGTTCTTGAAACTCAACATTATTTATTAATGACACAAAATCACTCATGCACGATTCTGGATCTACAGGATGATGGGTAATCCAATTCCTCTTTGCAAGCATCGTCACCGGATGGGGTTGGTCGAATGAACTAGCTTGCTCATTATGGTGTTGAGGACCATCAGTTTTATAGAATGGAAACAATAAGCAAGTGCTAGGAAAATTATAGATGCATGCGCATCCGAGTGTAGAAGGCCTAGTTTTGAAAATCCTAGTCCGGGGTTGCTCCTAGGTTTGGTCGAGGGTATGGGGATCTAAATCCACATTAAGTGGAGCCTGAAAATTTTCACCGCCTTGAAAAAACTCTAGACCTTTAATCGGAGCGCTTCCCAACTTTGATGGTTGGGCGAGGTTAACAGGCGAATGGATGGCATCATGCATTATGGTGAGTTTCAAAATGTCAGTGGGCTTTGTATCAATTTGGTCCAATGTTTGCGCACTGACTGATTGATAGATCGATATATCAGATTCTTTAGATTCGCCAAGGTAGGGTGGATTTACCGCGGTTATGCTGGGAGGAGTGTGGTATTTGGGGATCATCATTTCAGAAACGATTGGCAGACGCTGAAGCGCTTCGAATTTCTGATGGGTACTTGAATCTTCCCAAAGCGGATCATCGAATTCAGGTGTCTTCGTATGGTCAGCAAAGAGATTTGAGTGACGGTCGTCAGCGGTATGATTGAATATGTTTTCAGATAAGGAGTGATCGCTGCAACCATCAGTTTGGTCAAGTTCAGTACCTAGCAAGTTAGGCTCCCTGGGGACATCTTGAAGTTGTTCAGACGAGGAATCGCTCCTATGGCTGTCTAAAGATCCCAAGTGAGAAAAATCAGATTTAAAAGAATCATCGACTTGGGACTGCGATTGTGAAACACCATCTGCGTGCTTATGATTGTTACAAATACCAGTATAAGGCAATTTTGAATGTCTCGAAGAAATTACTAGTGTGGCGGGATCGAGAAATAAACTAGGAAATAATGAACGAAAAGATTGAATCGCAGGGGTGTTAACCACACGAGGCTTTTCAACACGCACATCCGTGTCGTTCAGAGGACACAATGATTTGACAGGCCTTGTAAGGGAATAAACTTTATGCGGGGTAGGAGTCGATTCATAATACGTATGTGAACCAGATTCATAATCCGAATGTGAACCAGATTCATAATCTGAATGTGAACCAGATTCGTCATCCGAATCTGAACTAGATTCATCATCTGAATCTGAACCAGATTCATAATCCAAATATGAACCAGATTCATAATCCGAATGCGAACCAGATTCATAGTCTGAATATGAACCAGTTTCATAATCTGACTGTGAACCAGATTCATGATCCGAATGTGAACCAGATTTAGGACTAAGTCTAGGGAGACATTGAGTGGGCTCGGGGTAGGTTTGATGAGCCAAAAGAGATAACGAGCCACTGAGATGTTCAGATTCGACATGGTACGTGAAAGACTCAAGGTCAGAACAGCCATTGACTTGTGGGTTGTCATAGGGAACACTAGGCTTAGGTCGAGTTGCTAACTGAAATGGTTCAAGGGAAACAAGAATCGCATACGCGAACTGTTCTCTTAACAACCTCCAATCGACATCCTTTTCAGGGAACTCAAAACAATAATGAACGAATCTGATAGAGAACTCATCTAAAGATTCCTGAGGTTCCATTCTGATGTCATTTATCTTTAGTAAAACGTTATGAAAATCATACACGTGAAAATCTTGTTGTAATTCACTGGCGAGTTGTTCAAATGAATGGATGGAAGATTCCGGCAAAGTGCAGCACCATTGCTTAGCGCGACCTTCGAGAGTGAGGAAGAGAAGCAAACAAATGAAACCTTCATTTTCAATTTCATAACACTCACCAAAGTCACAAAAATCTGAATAGTGTTGGGTTATGGACACCCCATTTTCACCATCAAATTTTAACTGGGACAAGTGATACATAAGTTTATCAGGGATGAAGTATACAGGTTCATAAAACTCCAACAAACATCTCGGGAGAATGATTTGGGAACGAGCCATTACAGATATGAGATTAACTGCAGGCTCTAAAGGCTCAGCTTGTCATCTGGCCCCCCCTTTTTCGTTAAACATCTGGTCAGAGGTTCGGGCCCTCCTTCTAGTGCCAATTCTGTTGACGGGAAAATTTGTCCAGCCAACAGTAGGGGATCTCCCCGGTAAAAATTCCCAATTAGACCTTAAACCGTTTGGAGTAGGGATCCCATCCGGGGTGTGGGTCCGGTTACCACTTAAGACGCCTTCCCTCTTGGTCTCAAAAGAACCTGATTAAACCTGTGGACACACACTTATCCATAGGATACGGAATACATGATTGATGCATGGAACATGTCTACAACACTATACGTAGCAAGAGAATGAATAAGACACATACGCCTGAAGAGATGCAGTTAACGACACGTCTTTGGGGTCATGCTTGCGAGGTATCTTACCACAGAAGAAACAATTCTCAATGGCAAGATTCCTTCTTACTTCTGAAAGATAAAACGAAATGCTAATAGACAAAGGTATTAAAATTCGTTTAGAAAGCGATAAAATTGAATATCATTAATACAAGCATAGATAAACATGATGCATAAATGATATTTTTAGAAAATGCAGTTTCATTAATCATAGGATGTTCTGAAACTGTTCAAGAAATACACATAGTGCTGTCACAGCAACATACATCATCCGACAAAGGGGTTTTAGCAAGTATTCGTATTCATATGTCTAAGAATAGGGTCTTTCAATACAATACAATGTAACTCTTGAGTCTTCCAAAAAGAAAATCCCCCCATACAAGCTACCGTAGGAGTATTTATAATGCCAAAACTGCCCGTTGGGTTTCCTTGACTGTTCACCTTCTTGATCGTTGGGTTACCTTGCGACCCATTCCTTTTGCGACCTGCGACCTGAGCCGCTGTTGCAACCTGCGACCTGGCTGCTGTTGCGACCTGCGACATGACTGGGTCACGGGGTCGCAGGTTGTAAGAGAATTGCCAAGATGCGACCTTGCGACCTTGCGACTAGGTCGCTGAGTCGCAGAGTCGCAAAAGGTTGAAAAAACATAGATATGCGACCTTGCGACCTTGTGACTAGGTCGCTGAGTCACAGAGTTGTAAAAGGTTGAAGAAACATAGATATGCAACCTTGCGACCTTGCGACTAGGTCGCTGGGTCGCTGGGTCGCAAAAGGTGGAAAACCGACGAAATGCAACCTTGCGACCTTGCGACTAGGTCGCTGGGTCGCGGGGTCGCAAAAGACAGAAAACCGAAGGGGTGCGACCTTGCGACTTTGCGACTAGGTCGCTGGGTCGCAGGGTCGCAAAAGTGGAAAAAACGAAGATGTGCGACCTGCGACCTTGTGACTAGGTCGCTGGGTCGCAGTGTCGCAAAAGGTGAAAACCGAAGATGTGCAACCTTGGCATATCTGCGAGTTGTAGTCTTCTTTTGGTGGATGTGGCCGGGTGCTCTCGAACATAAAGTGCTTTCTTCGGAGACTCATGGGGATGCGCTTGTTTGAACAGGTCCTACTGTTTTCTGGGGAAAGCATTTGCTCTTTGTGCAAACTCGAAGGTTCTTCCTGAAATAAAATAACAGAGGTCATAGATTGAATGATAATAATGCTAAGGGCATTTTAATTAATTTACAAAAGAGAAAACAATGAATTTAGACCCCTACGTGGTCAAGATTTTATCAGAGATAATGGCATGTGCAGGCTTTCTCTGTCAGGATCATCATCTTCCACACGCATGGGGTTCTCTTCATTCACGTTCTCAGTGTTCGCTATAGGTCTTCACTAAGCTCTGAGTGTTTGCAAAAGAAACTATTGATAATATCGAAGACTTTATGTTCATTCCATCTCCTGCTGAATGCTATCCTAGCAGGTCAGGCAAATGGCAATAGCCGTTCAAGTGATCAGCGGATTTGCTGGTGTCCAACCCTACGACTTGGCCACCACAGGATAGCATAGTCGCTGCTACACAAAGCTTCATGCAACAGCGACATAGCCCGTGTGTAAAGGTTATGGCACCCATGTGCATTTCAACACATACTCCTTTTGTTATTTACATCTTCACTCTTTCTTTCCAAGTGCGTTGGCCGCCAATGAATGCAAAACACCTTAGATTGAGAATTATCCACACTGCGTTTTCCTAGATTTGCATCCCTGTTCCTGCTATGGACCATAAAACACCTTTGGTTTCAATTAATAGTTTCATCTTCATACCTGCTATGTTACACTCGGTTTTAGCCCTTGACTCGAGGGAAGGGCAATGGTGTGAATTACGACAAACCGAATAGCTATTAGCGTGAATTGAAACCTCGTGAATTTAGCTCCACCGCTCATATGATTGACATAGCGGTTAGCCTCTCTTGTAGAAATATGCATTAATCTCTCTTCAATCAAGTAATTTTGTCTCTCTTAAACAACAAAATGCAGGAGCAACCATGAATTGAGTCATCGCCTCTGTGTACAGACAGTCACTCTGAGAGTCGAATTGAACCACTTGAAAGATACCTCTGAAGTACAACGTACACTGTTCGCCTGTATGAATTTAGCCCTCAAAGATTAGTCTATACTGGAATTATCAATCATGCACGAGAACTCATCCCTTATTCAGCAAAAAGGGCGCCCGGTCTTGAAAACAAACTCTTAAAATTGTAACTATGCAGGGCTGCACTCGTAAATATGTTAAGATTTGTTGTTATCCTTTCTGCCAAGCGTTAATCGATTCGTGGGCATGGTAAACCTTCTCAGGCAGGCCTGCATACATGGAGAATCTGCGGCAGGGTCTACGATTGTTGAATGGAGGACCATGCGCATTACCTTAGCGCGTCTGACCGATTACTATATTCGTTTCTTTTCACTGCTTTCACTGAGCATTACAGCGTTTAACTGATCCTCAATCCACGCAGAAAAAATGGTATGTATAAGGTAAAGCGCAGTCATGGATAAGCATGCAGGCTCGATTATAATTATTTGGAGTCCATGCCATAAAAAATGCCACGATATCTGCATTCATGTCGCAGCTTTCTCCAACAGGATCATGACTCTGCATCGCTGACAGAAAATGGCTGTGAGTCTTCGTGCTTTTTACAGCTCTGCTCCGCTTTGCCCAAAAATAGCACTGTATATTACTGCAGTTGCATTGCAGGTTCATTATAACATTTCACCCCATGCTTTGAACGTAAATTTGTTTTATTTTGACCGTTATACATACATGCGTCCTCTCCCAAAGTTTGGCATGGATTAAAATACGGCATAAAACACTTGGACCCATCGCAACATGCCTCGTGTGCTCCACTTGGCAATTTTCTACAATTGTGCAGTCTTACGTGGTTTGCACCATTTAAAACCGTGGTTATGATGTGTTAGGATAATTATGGCATTCTGCTCCATGTTCCATGCTTGAGTTGGCAGTCGACTACCATGTATTACGTTGGCTCCATGCAATACAAATATTTAACAGTTGGCTCCACGTTAAAACGCAATTTTCGACCAAAAATTATATATCTGTATTCAAAGAATAAAACTCGAGCATAGGTGTGATCCGTTTTCGCTCATACGTTTGACCGTTGTGTTATACCCACTCCAACGTTCACGGTAAGTTGGAAAGTTGATGCCATGCATATATATGTATGTGTACGTTGGCTCCATGCAACGTGTCTACTTCTTGTGTGCGCCAAACATAAGGTTGACCAGCATATGCGTGCCCTACGTGGATCGAACTTGCGCCATGAAACTGCTTGCACCCATGGTAACGCAGCATTCATACGTGTCTGCTCAGCAATCTTATATGGTTGTGAAACTGTATGGGATTTGTGCCGTATAAAATGTAGTTACAACGTAAATATGGCATGTTGGGCTCCATGCACGACTTTTGGGCCGTTAAATATATATAAATATATCTTTTCTAAAGAGTCAAACTCCACCCATGCTTTAAACCTTTGAAACATGTTTAAGAATACGCAATTCGCACTCCAACCTTGGATTACCCAATGTAACTATTTACTCATAACCATCGAACTTTGCACTCACTTCAACGTGCCATGGTTATCATAATATGTCACGCACTCTGTGCCATGTTCTACACCAAGCGTTTTTAACACAAGTTGAACAACTCGACATAAACACATTCGAGCCCAATAGTAATTTTCTTCATATAGTTTTGTATGATTTTGATCTCCCATATGGTTTGGAAACCATATGTATTCGCGCTTTAACTCAATGTGTTAAAAAATGTCACCTTGGTCCATGGATTTGAAACCACCTTAATTCTGCCTTGGTTTAATTGTACTAAACCATAACTTTGGTCCACACATTGGCGCCTGCCTTGTAGCTTGGGGTTTGACAACAACTTGATTCTCAAAGGTACATTTAGATATTTGAAATTGCGCCAACACTATTAATGCACCCATTTCCTGAACAATCATCTCTACCTCTGTACTTTGATGGATGAGGAGGTACTGAAAGGAGCAAATTCAAACTGAATCACCAAATTGACAGTGATGACCTCTTCGATGCTTATCAAGATGCATTTCAAACTCGTGAACCATTTCATTTAACTGTGGAAGATAGAAGAAACCCCTTTTTCTGTGTCATTGTCTTGCCAACATCCAAATGTGCGTTCTTGAGATGGCACTTCCGTTAATGATGCGAGAAACCCTTATCTTTTAATATCAACGGGTTTATCATAAGATTTTCCTAGTGCCCAGTGCCTCCTTGTTTCTTTGAGTGAATGAACACACGACACATCATCATCCCTCTGAAAATGTTAACTTGCTCTTTCATCACACTTGTGGGTGCATCCTTGTCATTGAGCTTAATCTTATTCCCTCAGTGCCATGACAATCATTGATGAGTTTATTTGTCGGGGATTGACCTGCATAAACACATCACATTAATTAGTTCATAGTTATTCTTCGCGAAAGGTGTCCCTAGATAAAACATATGATACCAATGAGCCTAAGAGAGGTATTCAAACAACTTGCTTAATGACCCATGGCGAGGGAGCTATTAATGATCGATACAAGACAGGTTTCTATTCAAACATATGCATGTCAATCTTATTACATAAGGCGTGACTGCGATAAGCGTGTTTGGGTGTATGCTAGATGATCCCTCCCGCATATGACGTGATTGCAGCAACCGCATCTGATCATGATGGTGAGAAATCTCATGAGGGGTTGGGGATAGGTCGGCGGGATGTTGTTGACTGCAGGTTAGGTGAAAGACTTTAACGCCTAGGCGAGCAGAGGGGGAACCCGAAATTTTAAATATACCCAAAATTTTGGGTGGTGTTGTAGCGGCTACAACAGTCAAGTAGCCCCAAATAGTACCGTACACATGGGATCTAAGTCGAACCACCTCTGAATCGGGTCTCTGACATGCTCGAGTAGTATTTTCCATGGGATGGTGAAGGATTTTAATCACCCTAAAGGTCAACTTCTATGTTTCAAATATGTAACATGACCATGAAGACTTATGGGATGCCTACCCACAATGGTCCTAACCTAAACTATAAATTATTTTGTGGCTCCTCTAACGAAATTTAGTTGGTTCAAGTTATGGTTACTTTTAGGAGTCTTTCTTTTCTTAGGGTGTGAGATGGTAAGAAAAAGTAATCTAAGTACAAAAATCTCTAGAAAATATATGCCTTATTATACCAAGCTTATAGAATCTTAGTGTGTGGAAAAGTGAACATACAAAGTGTGACAAGATGTTGATATTCGATGATCCACTATAATATCCAGATAATTAAATTAAGTGTGAATTGTTCCTTGCATGAAAAGGAAATGATGCGTGGATAATGGGCCACTTACTCTTTTTCCGATTACGATATGTGTGTCTAAAGGGAGATGGAAAACTCAAGTTCTTTAAGAAATTTTTCATATGTAAGCCCAGGTTCACCTAAAACACATAAGGGTATCAGAGATCACTTACTTTCTATTATAACACTTGGTCCTTGTCCCAAAACTAATGAAATAAAAATGCTTTCATTAGTAACAAAATGGATGATGGGCCACTTACTCCTTTACTAACTAAGTTATGTGTTTTGCAAAAAAATAGAAAAACAGATTGAAAAATACATGTGGAATGTCTTCACTTACTTTTCCGCCTATTTAAGCTATGTGAGAGAAGCAAATAAATATGAAAGCTAATCTAATTTCTCTAGTAATAGTGATTAGTAGATCAACCAAACAATCTACACTGACTCGAAAAGAATTGCAGAGGTGAAGGAAATTCACTAAAGGTTTCCAATCACCAGGGAAAATAAAATTACAATGGAATTTTATGCTTTCTGGAATTTGCGCGGGTTTTCCTAGACACAAACGCAACTACGCATCTATCTGACAAAAAGTCGCGTGATCGATAAAAAAATCAAGAAATCAATATTTTTGATCAAAAACATGTTGAAAAGGTCCTAGAAAAATTCCAAAGAGTTGATGAATGCACCAGATAGTGATATTGTAGAGAGGAGGTCCTACAAAAACAATCGTTAGAGTAAAATAAAAGACTAGTGGAGTCACCAAATCTATGTCGATGTTTTTGTAGCAATGAGGTACCAAAATACACCTTCTTAACAGTCAGTTCTTCCCTCAAAATAAATCATAGATGGAACTGGTTGTTGTGAATGGGAAAACATGAGAAACAAAGCATTGCAAGTGGTGAGAACAATGCATATACAAACATAAACTAAAAACTAAGAAACAAATAGATAAAAATTAACATAGTTACCAATTAAAGAAGAAAATTACCGATTATAGGTTTTCTTTGAGGTAGCAAAAAAACCACCCAATTTTAAAAACTCATTATTCAGAATAAATACTTTTTAGCATATTTTTCACACTTTAAATTATCTCTTGTAACATTTTTTTAATATCACTGATTTCCATGTTGATTTTGAAAAATGTTGATGCAACATTAACCCATTTTTTTAGAGGGCTTGTTTTTTACACTTTAAATTTTTTTATGTATTAGGTATGATTTTTTATTTTTTAAATGTTAGTGATTTTCATGCTAATGTTGAAAAGTGTTGATGCATCATCAACCCTTTTTGGTTAGAGGGCCTATTTTTTACACTTTAAATTTTCTAATGTATCAAGTGTGGATACTTTGTTTATAACCGTTGGTGATTTTCATGTTGGTTATAACACCAACCAAAAAAGAAAAAAACATGACAACAAGAAAATCGAATATAAAAATATATAAAAAAGAAAAAGAAACCCATAAAAATGTAAAAATAAAAATAAGAAAATAGTCATAAAAATAAAAAATAAATAAAATAAATAAAATAAATAAAAAATAAACAAATAAAAAGAAATATTAAAAAAGAAACACGTAATTTAAAGAAAAATAAAATAACAAAAAAAAGGAACAAAACCAAATTTTTTAAAGTTATATAAAATAAAAAAACCTGCACGATTCAAAAGTAATAATAATAATAATAAATAATTAAAATTAAAAATATTAAAATAATTAAAATTAAAAAAATAAATTAAATTAAATTATATAAAATAAAAATAAAAAATAAAAAATAAAAATTAATTGAAAAAGAAAATTAAAAAAATTATAATAGAAAAGAAAAACATAATTAAAAAAAAATTGATAATAATAATAATAATAATAATAATACTAATAATAATTATTATTATTATTATTATTATTATTATTAAATAAAAAATATTAAAAAAACACATTTAAATTTTTAAGAAAATTAAAATCATATATATATATATATATCTCCTACGTGGCCATGATGGTTGGGCTTTGGGGAGGTGGGGAGCTGCCTGCAGCTCTTGCCTTCCAAGGGTCGAGTCCCTGCGGCCGCTTGTGTGGGTTGAGGTCCACCTTTAATTTTTAATTTTTATTTATTTATTATATATTTAATTATATTTTTATGTTTTCAATTTTTAAATGATTTTGAGAAGATTTTGAATATATATATATGTGTGTGTGTGTGTGTGTGTACATACATACATACATACATACATACATACATACATACATACATACATACATACATATATATTTCTATCTATATTATTTTAATTTTCTTTTTCTATTCCAATTATTTTAAATTTTAGTTATTTTAATTTTCTTTTTAATTTTTATTTTTTAAATTTTAATTTAATTATTTGTTTTTTTTTTAAATTTTTACTCATTTATTTTAATTTTAATTATTTTAAAAAATTTTGTTTTGATTATTATATTAATTTTTTTTTATTATGTGTGTTTTTTTTTTCTTAACTTCAATAAAAATATTTTTTTCTTTAAATTATGTTTTTTTTTTTTTAGCTTTTTTATTTTTTCTCCATTTAAATCTTTTTATTTTTACAAATTTTTTTTATTTTTAACATTTTTATGGGCTTTTTTTATATTTTTCTATATTTGATCTTTCTATGTTTTTTTTCAATTTATTTTTTAATAAGACTAATTTGTTTAAATTCTTTTTTTCTTATTTATTTATTTTAAAGTTTTATTTCTTTTATTTTTTAATGGTTTTTATTGTGTTTAATTTATTTATTTTTTATTTTATTTTAATGTTTTTTTTTTTTTTTTTTTAAATTGATGTCTTCAATTTTATTTATTTATTTTTTATGCTTCCTTTTTTTTTTTTTTGTCAATTTTTAAAATTATTTTCTTAAATCGTGTGTTTTTTAAACATTTTCCTTTTTTATGTTTTTGTTTGTTTGTTTGTTTGTTTTCATCTTTATTATTATTATTATTTTTACATTTTTTATGGGGTGTTTTTTATACATTTTTTTACCTTGTATTTTTTTCTCGTGTTTTTTAATATTTTTTAATGTTTTAATATATCTTGCTATTTACTTGTTATTGTTTTTTAAATTTGTTGTGTTTTTTTTGTTTTAGTTTTCAATGTTTTCATATGTTCAATATATTTGAATGGATATATATGTCAAAATAAAAAATATGTAGAGCAATAATTCGAGGACAAGAATTTTTTGTTGATGGTGTACTTCATTAGCGGTCGTTAGAATTCTCAAAATGACATTTTTTTGTATAATATTTAATATGTTTATTATTTTAGCTTTATTAAATTCAAAAGAAATAAATTTTTTATATTATATTATTATTATATATGAAAATTGAAGATATATATTTCTCAATAATGAAATATAGTTTTTATAAAACAATTTACAAATTTCAAAATCTTAAAATTATTTAAAAATAAAATATTTACACAACTTAAAAATATATATATTTTAATGCAAAGAGTATCAAAAAGTCAAAAATCACATATAAATTCATTTGTTTTGTAAATTTGTTATCCAATGACTTCAATACATTATATAAAATATACATTATATTTAATAAATTGTTATTAATATGATAAACTTAAAAAAAAAATTAATATTAACACCATGGCTGAAAAGTGTTGGAATTTTAAGGCTTTTCAGAGCCATGATATTTTATATTTAATACCAGACCTAAAAATCGTTTGAATTTTAAGAAGACGTGATATTTTATCTTTAATGTCATGCCTATAGTAGGAATTCTAAGCTTTTCCACAGTCATGATATTTATCTTTAACGTCATTATTCAAAAATGTTGACAATTTAATTTACCGTGAAAAAACATATATATATATATATATATATATATATATATATATATATATATATATATATATATATATATATATATATTATTCAACTAAATAGCTTTCATTTTTCATGGTGATTTTGCACATAAAAAAGGCCCGTACTTCTATTTTTTTTAAATGTTGAACATTTACACCAAAAAAAAAGTTAATCCAACATCAACAACTTTTGTTTTTAGGCAATTTTTTCATGTTTTTTTGTAAGAGTTCTTGTTTTGAGGTAATAGTTCTCCTTTAATCAGCAATTTTGTTACTTCTTAATGAAACAAACAAGTCATCAAAGTAACGGAAGAATGCTCCTTTTATTGACTGCTGAAAGTAGAAGATGAATACAATAGATGAATACTAAACACTTGGAGAGAATTATTTGACTAATGGTATTCAAAAATCATCAACAAGGAGGTTTCTTTCTTTACTCTCTTTGCAAGATTCTCCTCTCTCTCAAAGAAGTATGAAGGTTCTCTCAATGGTGAAATCCTCTCCATAATAGAGTGTTTGATTGTTGAGAAACAATTCTACCAACACAATAATGCTCTATTTCTTCTCCAACAATGAACACGGGATTGTTCATGAACAATTTTTCCAACATGAAATTTTCTTCTATTTGGTTCTCCAATGGCCAGTTTATATAGAATTTTTTGAATCCTTCTTCCCTCTCTTGGTTCATGAATGGAAATTACTCATGAGTAGGACAAGAAGAACCCTTTGAGGGTTGCATATCTTTAGGGCGAGTCAAATTCAACTGTCCTTGACTGGAACATGTTAGGGAATTACATTTTTTAAGTGTGGGAAGTGGTCTCGAATTCATGAATCAAAATTTTCTTTGACCACACGACTTTCGAAGACAAATATGAACAATTGTAACTTTTGAATTTAAATAGGTCACACAAATCAGAATTTTCACACAAGAGCTTTATATAATTTTAAATTTTTTTCATTCATACTGTCTTCAGTTGGAAAACCTTCACTTGTACATTATGTTAGATGACTTTATGCTTCTTTTAAATTGGAAAAATGTGTGTACGAATTTTAGGTGTTAACAATTGTGATGAGGAAGGAGAATAAAGAAGCATAGTTTGATTTGCATGCTTGAGAGAGAGAATATGTAGTCCTTGTAATAGAGATCGATGAGTTTCAGAGATCCTTCAGTGATGTGCTTCCTAAAATTTTCATGGAGGTCATGAAGACAAATTATGGATGGGACTACTGATATTGTGGATACCATGTGTTACCATGCTCTCTATGGAATTATTGTTATGCTAACATTGTGTTTGCGGGAGATCATAATTGATGAGACAATGAATATATTATTGAAGTTTGAGTTGTATGTTTGTAGCATTGCATTGTAAATCTTCTCCATTTCCTTCTTATTTGACATTCTACATTCATAGTTACTACGATTTTGATGGAGTTATTTTTAGATTTTTTGCATGTAGAAGTTTGATATGTGATTTTATTAGGAGTTTTCTAGGTGTTGGTTTCTCAATGAATTTTTTTTGAAAAAATACTCCAATGGAGGATTGTTGCATGTATTTTTCAATCATATATTGGTGTTATGTAGTGTTGGTACTTTTCTCTGATACTTTGATTTGTTCATATAGTTGATTTCTTGGGAGAGCCATATATTATGTATGTTGAAAATTGAGTTGCTGAGAGTTGGCATACTGCTGATGTATTACGATTTTTTTTAATGAGATGGTGTTGATGTATTGAGAGTTCATTAGAGAAAGAGAGTTTTTGTTTTTTTCTGTAGGGTTCTAGTTCGAAACATTATGAAATGTGGCCATAGAGGATCAACAGATCGTGATAGACTGGTGAAGAAGGGATGAGTGCTCCTTCATTATGCTAGTCAATAGCTTTAGTAGAGAGAGTAACATTCTCATAGTCTAATGGGTGTTGAGAAAGGATTTTTGTAGGTACAGGATTCCAGTGTATGGGTGTTCACAAAGTTTATTTAGAGTGATAAACGTCCTCTTTGTACATAGCCAACTATGATTATGTGAAATTTGTTTTGTTTGATTAATAAAATTTGAAGTAGTCAACAACAACTACAAAGGGTGATTTTCAACCCAGAGGTGGTTTTATACCATAGATCCTTGTGTTCATATTGTATGAATGTTTTATTGTATTGATTTAGACATATGTTTATTTTCATGAAGAGTCGATATATAATTACACGAGATAAAATTGTGAAAAATATTTAAGAAGTTATCACTACTGATTCAAACCCCACTCTAATTAGTGGTGTGATATCCAACAGTTGGTATTAGAGGGAGGTCCCCTCCTGTGAATCTTGATCACTTTAGGTTTGATAAATTACATATGAATAAGAACAAAAGGAAGAAATCTCAAAAGAGGAATAGTAGAAAACAAATCAAGAAGATTTCAAATTCAGCAGAACCCCTTTTCTTGTTGGTAAATAATGATGAAGGTAAATGTAATAATATTATATATGGTGCTAAATTATTTTCTACATGTGGTGATGATGATTTTATTGAGCATGATGGTTTATAATATGATGATCATTCAATTTAATTTGATGCTTTGGAGAGAAGTGGAAATAACCCTTCTGCAGATAATTCTAATTCAAAAGGTGGAGATCCTTGCAATATTTCAACCATGGAAGCGCAAATTAGAAGGCTCAAGACTGGTAAAAAAATAGAGAAAGTTATTACAGATGCTTGATGAGAAGGTGTGTACCTACAAGGAAAAGTCATGAAACTAAAAAATTAGATGGATGAAGGTAGAAGGATTGAAGGAGGATTATGGAAGCATTACAAAGAAAAATAATATGAGTGTGAAATAATCAATGCTGAGGTGGTTGTATTGATGAATGACCTAGAAATGAGGACTACACAATTGAATATCAGCCTAGAACGTATCTCATAGAAATCCAAGCCTAGTATACATAAGGTAAAAATCATTTCATAAGCATAATGTAAACAACCTATAGATAAATATGATACAAGCACTGAGAATAGTAAGGAAGAAGCACACCAACTAAACTGGTAGTCAAAGGAAGCAAAATTTTTACTAGGTATACCATCCACTTCCTCAAGATCGGTAAGACGCTTCAAATATCAAAATATTTGGAATATTTATACAAAATGTAGAAACATGTAGCTGAGAATGAAATTAGACAAAAGGCACCATCAGTCAAGCTCATCCATGTCTAGGTATAACAATTCATTGGTTATGATTTGACCTTCATAAAAGACATATTATTCTATTGATGATGAGAGCATTCATACCACCATGAATGATATTTGATACACTAATCAGTTTCATTGTTGTTTGAGAGATCGTCATAGTATGCTACTATTTTAGATTGATCTCTATTTCATTATGGAGGCATTTACTTGTTTTTCCTATGTAGAGTCACAACTATTGTGGTTGTTATGTTGGTACTCATTGATATTATGTCACATCTTTATCTCCATACTAGTTCACTTGTTGTTGTTATTTTTTATTGATGCTTTGATCAAAGAGATCACGAGTTACATATGATGATATTATCAAAATTGTTGCTACTAAACTAAGGTTGTATTTCTCCTTATCGCATTATCTAGAAAATATTTGTCATTTTGGCTACTAAATTTTTCCTTCATGGAAAAGGTATTGAGAGTCAGTTGAGTGTTTCTTATCTTCCAATTACTTCTTTATCTTGGAGTCCGGAATTCTTGCATAAGGATCACATGATTTATTGTAGGGATATTACATTCATAACATGTATAATGTCAAATTCCTTTCACGATTGGGAATGAGGCTTGAGAATATGTTTCCTCAATATGTTATTCACTAAGGAGAAAAATCTATACGCTTCTTGCTGCTACCAAGAGTTTTTTTTTTTAATGGAAAAGAAATTCCATGACATATTATTCATTTTTTGGTGCTATTTTGGGTTATGGATGAAATGTTAAAGGATCTCATGTCTATTGATGTCGTTCATGTCTTTGATTAATTCATGACACACAGACAGGTTGATTTCTTTACATTAGAAGTTTCATAGAAGGTTGAGATAAAGATCCATATATGTTAAATTGATTTTATTTCTATAACCTTAAGTCTCATGTTTGGATTGTATTATGGTGTTTTTGGTGAATAGAAGGAATTATTAGGATTTGTCTCTTTCATAATGAAATATAATAGCTATGTACTCTCAATGTTATAGCCATGCATTAGTCCTATAAAGCACTGTACTATAACGTCCCTCTTATGAGTCATGTTTGAGTCATGTGTGTGTACTTCATGAATGAGAGAGGAGTCATAGTTCAGATAGTTGAAGGAATTGTAAAAACTTGATTTATCATTCATATAGACATATGTTATACCATGTAACTCATTTTTTATCATTGGGCTAAAGTTGGTCAAAGCATTGATATTGTAAGGAATTTACAAGGTAAGTTCCTTAGATCAAAAACCAAAGGTCACCGCTCACAAACAGATCACATATCAGTGCACCAATATTATCACATGGTTAAAACCCTCAAAGAGGGAAACAGTCCATGGCCTAAGCCAATGCGGCCACTTCAGGAAATTTATTAATACAAAAAGAAAAGTTACATATGTTTCTCTCATAAACAATTCCCTGACAAATGACCCTCCATGCTCTTTAAATAGATATCATGGACCAATAGGGTGTTAAGCCACAGATCAAGTGTCATTAATTCTGAGGATAGAGTGAACCATCGGATCACTAAAAATTGTGACCGTTGGATTATAAGTTACAAATGTACATAGTAAAGAAACACACTTTACCTAACTCTACACTATTATAAGTTATTCTTAACTATTTCCAATGTGTCGGAATATCCTAACATCCCCCCTTAAGAACAACTTGGGATAGGATTGAAGGATCTACAAAGGTGACACAAAAGGAGCCTATTTCCTATGTGTCGAAATATGTTAACATCCCCTCTTAAGAAAAACTTGGGATAGGATTGAAGGATTTAAAAAGGTGACATAATAGGAGAAGGAAGGAGGCATTAAGACCTATACCCCCTTAATGATAATTTTATTGAACTCCAAGCATGGATCAAATTTTGGTAAAATTCACTTCTGTGAGAGCCTTTGTAAAGATATCGACTACTTGATCATTGGTTGGACAATACTACACTTATAAAAAAAATCATGAATGAGATTTCTGATAAAGTGTATGTGGAGCTCAATGTTTTTCATATGCTGATGCGGAACTGGATCTTTACATAGCTAAATGGAACTCTGGTTATCACACCAAAGTGTAGTTGGATGCTGCTGATGAAGACAAAATTTAGACAGGATCTGACGAAGCGACATGGCTTCCTTGTTGGCTTCAACTGCACCATGATACTTTGCTTCTACTAAAGAAAGATAGATGGCACTTTGTTTCTTACAATATTATGTAATAGGTCCTGAACCAAGAGGGAATACATATCCTGTAGTAGACTTTCAATCATCAAGGTCATCAGCCCAATCAGAATCAATGAAACCAATCAACAATGGATATGCTCATGCACTGTAATGAATCTTGAACTGAAATGTACCTCGAATATATCAAAGTATTATTTTAGATTATTTGTAGTGACTTTCATGAGGTTGGTGCATAAACTGAGCGACAAGACCAATGCCAAAGGAAAGTTCATGACGGGTATGGATTAGATACAGAAGTTTACCAACAATTTGACGGTATAAGGTAGCATCAATTTCAGGGGTAGTACAAGCGAATGAATGCTTGACTACAGAATGAAAGGGAGAAGGGGTTGGCTTACAGTCTTCCATGTGAAAGTGGTGTAGAAGATGACACGCATACTTGGACTAAGAGAGGGTAATACCTTCTTTTGGTTGCAAGACTTGAAGACCAAGGAAATAATGCAAGTGTCCTAAGTCTGTCATTTCAAACTTATTTTTAAGGCTATAATTCACGTGGTTTATATGTTTGGGATCACTACTAGTAAGGATAAGATCATCAACATAAAGAACAAGGATGGTGAAGGACTTACCCACTTTCTTGGTGTATATAGTGTTGTCAGAATGACACCTAGAAAAGCCATTATCTAATAGAAATCTATCCATTTTGGCATACCAAGAATGAGTATCTTGTTTCAGACCATAGAGAGAATTTCTAAGGTGAAAAACAAGGCTAGAGTCGTTTTGGATAAAGCTAGGGGGTTGTTCCATGTAGATTTATTCATGCAAATCTCCATGTAAGAAGGCGGATTTAACATCATCCTGATGTATTTCCCATTTAAAGGAGGCAGCAAGGGAAAGAAAAAGGTGGATAGAATTCATTTTGGCAACAGGGGAGAAGGTTTTAGTATAGTCAATGCCTTCAACTTGTGAGAATCCTTTAGCAACAAGATGCGCTTTATGTCTATCAATTTTTCCATCTGGTCCAAACTTTTTTTTGTAAACCAATCTGCATCTGTCAAGTTTTCTTCCTTTTGGAAGAGGAATAAGATCCCAATTATTGTTCACCAATAAGGAAAGATATTCTTCATTCATAGCTTCATCCTAATCTGGATGACTAGAAGCTTCTTCAAAGGTGTCTAGATTATGATTTTCTAGAAATTGAACCAATAAGGAAGAGGTTGTTTGGAATTGAGAATGTGTATGTCATCAATCTGTAGCATCACCTGCAAGAGAACTTACTGCATCTCGAGTAGATCGGACCCATTTTGGAAGCTTCGGAGCTGAAGGAACATCTTCAAGAGGTGGAGGAGAATTTTCATCCTTACTATCATCATCTGAACTAGAAGGAATGCTGTCAAAAATAGAAGAGATAGAGAGAGGTGGCACATATTCCAAATCAAGTTCGCAAGCCAAAGGTGGCACACCCGTTGAACTAGGCTCATAGGCCAATATATTTTCATCAACTTTTACATCTCTTCTAATGATTATATTTTTGGATTTTTGTTGAAGAAGTCTATATCCTTTGACATCTTCAAAATATCCAACAAAAATGAATTTTTCATTCTTAGGTTCTAAGGCTTTATGTTTTGCATCTGTAATATGGGCCCAAGCATCACTTCCAAAAAAATGAAAGTGACTTACATATGGTTTGATTAAGCTCTAGGTTTCTTCTAGGGTTATATTATTTAAAACCTTAGTAGAAGTGCAATTTACTATTTAATTTTCACAGTTAATGGCTTCTGCCCAAAAATTGGGACAAATTCCTTTAGATTGAAGCATATGATTATCCATTTCTTTTAAGGTGTGATTCTTCCTTTCAGCTACACCATTTTTTTGTGGATTATATGGAACAATATGTTGCAATTAAACACCATGTTCAATGCAAAAGTGGATAATTTTTTTTTAACATATTATCCTCCATTGTATGATCTTAACTTAAGAATTGGATGTCCAGATTGTTTCTTAACAAAGGCCTTAAAGGCCAAGAACATGTTAAAAAATTCACTCTTGAGTTTTAAGAAGTATACCTAAGTGTGTCTGGAAAAATCATCAATGAAAGTTAAGAAGTATAGGAAACCAGAGAAAGAAACAATAGGAAGTGGACCTCATAAATCACTGTGCACAAGCTATAAAGGGGATGAAGCGTGTGAACATGCACATTTTTCAAAACTATCCCGATGATGTTTTTTCGATTACACATCCGGAGAAAACACCATCTCAGCAAGATACCATAGGAAGACCCATCAACATATTTTCATTACATAGAGTTTGAAGAGAGCAATAGTTTAAGTGACCTAATCGCTCATGCAAAAGTTTGCTCACTTCATCATTATGAGCAAAAATAACGGAGGGAAGACATGAAGACCCAAAGTTATCAAAATTATACAACCTTGTGGAATCATCATCATTTCCAGTAGCTAAAATATGTCTAGGATCTTTAAGGTCCTTGATTACAACATCATGAGGTGAGAATTATACTATTTTCCCTTCACCTGAATGAGTTATCTAATAAACAGATATAAGGTTGCATGACAAGGTAGGAACAAATAGTACATCATTAAACTGACCATTATCTAGATCAATGGTTCCAGATCCTACAACACTAAGAGATCTATCATCACCAACATAAATATGTTTGGTGTTACAATCATTTAAAGAAGAAAACATGGCTTTATTTTTGGCCATCTGTTAAGAAGCTCCAGAATCAATGAGCCACTCATGAGAATTAGAAGAAGAAGATAAATTTAATGCATAACCAGATGTTGATGCTTGAAAACCACTAGAAAAAGTGCCATTCCTAAGGATGAAGGTGAAGAGTGCTCCAAATTGATGTTGTGTTCCTTCATTGTTGCTTCTAAGGCTTCCATCTTCTTAAAAAATGTGGACTCTATATGGCCATCATGATTACAAATGTTGCAATTTCTATCTGTCTTCTTCCCTTTGTTTTTATTTGCGTTATCATTTTGGTGAGTTTATTTTTCAGTTTGCAGCTAAAATTGCTTAGGAACCTTTTTTAGTTTCGGACCATAAATTTTAGGATTTTCATTCTTGGGATTCTTTTGATATGGTTGTTTTTGGGATGCTAAGGCTATCTTAGAAGTGTTTCCAGAAGTGATAAGACCAAGGTGTAATAGTTTTTCTTGTTCTCTTATCAAAGAATCCCAAAAGGCATCAAAAGAGGGGTCCCCGTAGGCAGTTCCTGAAGAAATGATGGCTTCTCTAGTGGAATGGAAGGTGGAAACAAATATAGAGTATACAGGGCCAAGATTAGAGAGAATGGAATAGATGAGGCTACCATCATCCTTTTTGACCTTGCAACCTTCTAAAAGAATTTTAAGGGTCTTGAATTTGGACAAAAAATATTCAATAGTGGAGAAATTATTGGTGTCCAAGGCAAGCAACTCATTTTCAAGCTGGTGGGTCCTGATTTGATTTTGAATTGCAAAAATAGTATTTAGCTTTTTCAGGGCTTCATCAGAGGTGTCAATTTCAAGGATATGAAATTGAAGATCTTGAGAAATTGACATTCCTATAAACCCTTGTGCTTGATCTTGTTTATTTTCCCAGTTAGTGACTTTATCATCATTGGAAGGTTTAGTTTCCTATCCCATGGGTATTCTATAAAGCCCTTTACTTTTAATTATATCTACCATGTGAGGTAGCCATTGGAAATAATTAGTGATGTTAAGAATAATTGGGCATGCGCTTTCCATTTTTTTTAAAACTGAAACTGAAAAAACTTGAAACTAACTGCTCCAATGGAAATATCTCAAAAAATTAGGCTAATTAAAAGAAAACATCTCGAAAAATGGCTTCTGGATGAAGAAGTTATGCCTTTCTTGAAAAAACTGAGTTGTAGATGCCAAATAGTTACGGGAACGGTTTGAAATTTGATGATGAAGTTCAACTTTTAAAAAAAATCCTGCCCCTTTAACAATTTTTTTTTTACAAAAGAAGCTTGAAAAAGAGACTTGAACCCAAGACATCTATTCTCATAAACTAACTTCTCACCAAGTGAGGTAGTAAAAGGATTCTATAATTGTTTCAAAGGAGGAAGGGGTCTTTTGATTTATTTATTGTGTGCTTTTTCCTCAACAAAAAACACAAAAATCCGAGAAAAAAAAAATGCAAACCTTACGGCAGAACATTAGATTTTCGGTTAGCCTTACCAACAACTATCTATTTTTTCACTATTTCTGATTCCCCGAGATTGCACAAAGACGTGAGGAAAGAGCATACGTAGCAAAAAAAATCCCTTCTTCCTGTTTCTGATTTTCCTAGATCGTACACAGCGTAGAGCAGAGAGCATACACAGAGAAGAGGGTATATATCTAACAGATAAATAAAACCTACAAACTGAAATAAACAGAGGGAACCAAAATAAGTAGAAATATTAACAAATATAACTACAAAACACATACTTTGTACCTCCACATTTAAACTGACATAACTTGGGAAACCGAAAACCTTTTTGCATGAAACAAAAGGTGTTCCTCACTGTAAAAGATTCTCCAGACACAACAGAGTAGTTCTCCAAGCCCAAAAATGTTCAAAAACATTAGATCTAGAAAACAACAGTCGCATGTAGTCAAACCGGCTTCGGATTTGGATCAACAACAGATGCGGCCCTCAAAATAGCTCTGATACCATGTAAGGAATTTATAGGGTAATTTCCTAACATAAAAAACCAAATGTCACCGCTCACAAACAGATCAAAAATCAGCACACTAATATTATCATGTTGTTAAAACCCTCGAAGAGGGAAACAGTCCACGACCTGAGCCAACACAACCACTTCAGGAAATTTATTAATATAAAAATAAAAGTTACATATGTTTCTCTCATAAACGGTTACCGGAAAAATGACCCTCCATGCTCTTTAAATAGACATCATGGACCAATAGAGTTCTAAGCCTTGGATCAAGTGTCGTTAATACCAAGGATAGAGTGGACCATCGAATCACTACAAATCATGATTGTTGGATTATAAGTTACAAATTTACATAGCAAAGAAACACACTTTACCTAAATCTACACTAGACTAAGTTATTCTTAACAATTTCCTATGTGTTTTAATATCCTAACATCCCCCCTTAAGAACAACTTGGGATAGGATTGAAGGATTTACAAAGGTGACACAAAAGGAGCCTATTTCCTATGTGTCGAAATATCCTAACAGATATATGAGGAGTAGAATTTTTCAATATGAAAAAGAGGCACTAGCAACAACTGAGATAGAATGTTCAAAAATATAAGAGATGTTTTTAAGGCCACTTTATATGTTCAGGGGGAGCTTGTGCAGCCTAGCAGTGGTTCATTAGCTTGTTTAAGCTTTGTATTTTCATGATGTTGAGTTTTACAAGGGGAGTGCTTCTCCTTCGCATTATTAAGTTTTCCCTTTGCCATTGATGTCAAAGGGGGAGAGGATTTGAAGGTCAACCTTAGAGTTTGGAGTTCAGGTTGACGTTGACATCATTGCCAAGGATGAAGTGATTGGAATTTTAGTGTTGCCATCGATGTCAAAAAGGAAACAACATTGTTTACATGTCCTTGATGTCAACATGATATGATACCATTCATGGTTTGTGGTTTGTATGAATATATTTATATTTTGTTTTGATATAGAGGAGGTTGATTCGTACAATGATGATGATCCCTATAGAAGTAGTTGGCCAACTAGGTCTCCATATCTATGATTCTCGAGGTGTTTCCCTTTAGATGTCCTTGATTCTCTTGAGTTATGGAATGGAATACTGATGAGTCCTAAAGGTGTTGTAGAGGCTATCATGATGTATTAGGTTCAATTGTGTAGTTGAGCTACATGATTGATGTAACTTGATACAATTTATGCACTCATGAGTCAAATTCTACACTTATGAAGGCTATGTCATGTATAAGCTCAAAAAAAAGGTTTCAACGTTTGTTTTGAGGATTTTCATGGCTTAGAAAATATTTACAGATGCTATATATGCTAAACAAGAACTTCAAGGCAGTTCTGAGATATTTTTTTTTGTTTTCTCCAATCCTCTTCCTCCACTGCACCCATGAATACTTGTGCATGAGGTTAAATCCTATAACAGCTAGGAAGAAAGCATATCGATGCGATTTTACTAAAAAATCAGTAGTATTGTGCATGCGGTTCTGTATCTAAGTCAATACACCTCCAGATTCCCCACACACCTTTGGTGACTTAAATGCTTTATGATGTTTTTTTATCGGGATTTTTCAAGAAATATTTTAACAGATCAAATCAGCATGATGTATTGAAGTTTGAGGCATGAATTCATTGATGGAGTAAGTAGTGGAGGAAAAAGACTGGTATGTTCGAATAAAGAAGAAAGAAACTAGTTTGGTGTTAGATAGTGTGCCCAATGTCATGCAGAGTTTGATGTAGACTCTATAGGTCAATATCCTATAGCATAAGAATAACTAGTGATTAAGATATGATTATGTTGTGATGAATAATGAGCATAGAGATGAAAATTTTAATTTACATGCTTGAGAGATATAATATGTACTTCTTTTAGCAAATATCAATGAGTTTTAGAGATCCTTGGGTTAGGTTTTATAGCAGATATTTATGTATGTTCTTATTCAAATTTTTATGCAGGTCATGAAGAAAAATTATGGAGGAGATTACTACTATTGTGGAGACTATACGTTAACATGCTCTCTACAGAACTATTGTTATGATATAATTGTGTTTGCAGGAGATCATGGCTAATGAGACAATGATTATATTGTAGAAGTTTGATTTGTATGGTTGTAGCATTGTATTGTATAGATACTCCATTTCCTTCTTGTTTGATCTTGTGCATTAAGACTTATTATGCTTTTGATGAAGGTGTTTTTGTAGTGTGTGTATGCAGGATTTTGATGTATGGTTGTGTATTAGGATTTTTCTAGGTGCTTCTTACTCAATGAGAGGAGTTTTAAAAGAGAATCAATTTGAGGATTTTTGCATGTCTTTGTAGATCATATATTGTTGTTGTGTAGTGTTTTTACTTTCCTGTGAGACTTTGATTTGTTCATATAGCTTATTTCTTGAGAGAGCCATTGTTACACAGTATTTTTTCATTGTGCCTGCAATCCCCATCCCACACATTGAAGGACCATTTCCATGACTTTTGTGTATTTTCATACCTTGCCAAAAGTGTCATTGCATCCCTTAGCATGCAAAGAAAATTTCCTCTTTTGAATATTCCTAGAGGAGGCTCTAAAAAACATAGGATTTTGGGTTGGCGCTGGCAGGTATTTATGGGATCGCACCCATAAAGAAATTAGCACTTGGCCTTGAGCCCATTGGTGCTATGTCTCAGTGGACTGCCTGCACCGTGATGTTTTTGGAATTTTTTTTTAAATAGAAACAAATTTTCCATTCCCAACCACTTCTTGAGCGAAGTCAGCATGGCTTGTTCGACTAAAAACATCGAGCACCTTCCTTTGGCTTCTTTTCTCCTACATTTCAGCAACATCCCAAAGGATAAGGCCTCCCTTCCATCATATGAGGGATCCCAAACCTCCTCCTCCTCTCTTATAAATACATCTCTCTAACATAGTTGCAGCTAGCTGAAATGGTTGAATAGTAGAAAAATCTAAATTCCTGGTGTGCAATAGAGTAAAAAGACCCATTGTCGAGAGAGAGACTAGGCTTATTGCCTTTCCAAGTCTAATTCCCCGACGAATTCTTGAGATGCATTTGACTGGACCCACCAAAGGAGGTTGCGATGTCAAGGCTTCTTTGGTTGTACACTCTTTCTCTCTCTACTTATTAAGGCATGATTGATGTTTTGGTTCCCATTTTTTGTCTGATATGATTAATCTTGTGCAATGTGTTTAATTCTCCTTGAATAATTAGATAGTTACGAATGCAAGTATGTTTTCATATGCTGCTATCCTTCTCTGATCCTTATGCAGGAACCTGAGTATTATCACTGAAGGACCGTGACGTGTCATGATGAAGATTAGGAGACCACTACCACCGCTACGACAATTGTGTTGGAACAAAGGTAGGACATATATCCCGAATCAGTTTCATTCATAAACTAGGAATCTAAGCATTAGCATGCTCCCTTACTGCTAGACCCACCCTAGGGCTAGAGGGATCGCCTCTGTCCGCAGAGGGGATTTACCTACACAACAAGTTGGCGAATCCACTAGGGATTAGTGCATTTTTTCATCTCTCGTTGTTTGTCTAGTGTTTTTCTTGTCGAGTCAACTATGGTCATTTTATAATTTTTCTACTTTGTTTAACCTATCTCACTATTTTCAGCAATCTTATTTAGTCCCAGAGTGTCAAGTTTGACCTCTGCTCACTGGTTTTTATTTTTTCCCATATTTTTCTCACTCAAAGTTGTTTTTATTTGAATAGACATGCCGATTGGAACTTGTTTATTTTCTCACAGGTGCACCAACCCATATTTAGCGTGGGTTACAGCTAAACAGTCCTGCTGAATCCTGTAGGATTGAATTTTAGGCCCTTTTCTGAGTTTTTCCAGTGTTTCTTACCTCTAGATTAGATTTTTACCTTGCTATTGGTCCACCGATATTGTTTTGACTCTGTTGTCTGAGTCTTCTCAGCTTTTTTTCCATCATCTTATCAGTGGAGTTTGTTGCACTAGGGTTTCTAGGTGCTTTTTTCCGTTTGTTCGACTCTCTCCTCACTGAGCCTTCTGATTTGAGTTCGAGTCACATTTCTTTTTGTCGTTTTAGTTTGTTGACTAATTGTTTTATCTTTTCTTTCAGTTATTCACATCTTTGGTTTTTTGAATGATTGTCTTCCATTTCACTTAGCTCTCCATTCATCAGCTTGAGCATAGATTACATTGCTCATTGAATCGGTTTGAAATCCCTTTTTGTTTGAAGGAGTGCATCTTTGTTTTTTAGTGTGTTTGGTGCTTGTATTAGATTTATATCTCTATTTTAGGTCATTTTTAGTCAAATTTCTCAAAACTAGTGTTTATTTTTCTTTTTAGTGTAATAGTGCATTTTTTTTCTTATTCATCTAAAAGGACAAAATTTGTATTCTTTCACTTAAATTGAAAATGAAAATTTTCTTTTGCATTAGTAGCTTTTAAAGAACCGGGAAAGAGTTTTTCGCTTTCTGCTTTGGTTGTCTTAGATGCATTAGAGAAAATTCTCTTGTATTCAATTGATTGCTGCTTTGTTTTCAATTACTATCTGTCTCTTAGTTGGCATTCATTAAACGTAAATGATTTTCTTTTGCATGTAGTTGTGCATTTAGGAATTCAAGATCACATTCGGTAAGGCCTTGAAATCATAACATTAATTCAAGATCAACTTGAAAATTAATTCAATCAACCTAAGGAAGCATTGAAACATAATGCACATGTTGAAGCGGTCTAGGCTAGTGACGTGTTCCGACGTCATTAAACCTAGTAGTTGTCATTTTCCATCTAGATTTAGACAATGCTATCACGAACTTGTGTTCCTCCTACCATCGTGTATATAAAGGGAGACCCTCATAGGTTGCAATCCTTTATCCATAGTAAGCTGAGTCTGCCGCCCTGTAACCGTGACACACCGAAAATAGCATTCGGGGAGACTGCCAGCATGTACGTTAAGTCCTTGGTCATTTCTCTTTAATTTTATCACTAAGGTGTATATTGCAGTTCACGGAAACTTGGTACACCCTCTTTCTTAGATTTCCTGAGTAGTCATTTTGGTCTTTTCGTGACTCTCTAAAAAGTGAAAAGATCCTCAAGTACTTGTCCTTTCACACTCGTTCAACCTAAAAGTGACTAGAGTCATTTTTTGTCTATTTCTCGACTCTTAAAACATGAAAAAACAAAGTTCCATTTCAATGTCATAAAATTAATTGCCTACGATCACATGTTTGTTAAAGATATTTTCTTGGCTTGTTTTTAATAGTTCCTTAGTGTTTGACCATGAAGCCTCGAATATACTATCCCCTTTCCTTTATGACTTGAAACACAGTCACAGTGGCAGAACCACTAGTTTCGTCATCCTCTTCATTACCCCCTAGTGGTGATCCTTCTCCTGAAGTTTCTTCGGAAGCATCTCAACCCACTAGGTCTGTAGATTTCTGGCAGTCTATCCTTTCGAATATCTTACCTCTCGCTACTTGATCTCCTCTTGAAATGCCATTTGATATCAATTGGAAACCTCAAGGTGCTTTTTCTGGTTTTGGGAATGAGGAATAATTCCCTCCTCTTACTTCAGAACCATATTTATTAGCTATTGCTTTACTTGCCACTACCCATTTCCTTTTCGATGATCAAGTGGCTTTATCCAGCATGGATTATTTGAGTCCCATTAGTAGTGAAGAGCTTTATTTTTCTACAGAAGATCAATAGTTACCTCCCAAGAACTTTCCCTCTATTTCAAGTCAACCTTCCTCACAACTGGTATCTCTACCACGCAGTTATCGTATTTTGGGTCGGATCATTTCTAGCGTTGCGTCGTTGTATCAAAATCCAATATGGTCCAATACATCAACTCCCTCTGGGACATCAGTTGTCTCGGTATCCAGGGCATCACCCTCAACTCCCTTGACATCGACGATTTTTACATCCCTTCCTGTCCAACCCATTATCTTTGTGGCTTCATATGCACCGATTTTTAGTATGAATCAGTCGTTGTCAGCATCTTTTGCTGTTGGAAGGTCTATTTCTGTCAATCACACGATACCTGTTAGGCCCGACGTGAATGGATCACAACCTGACACTATAGGATCTCAATTTGCTAGTCGTGACCCTATGGTTTCTACTTATATTCCTAGCGGTTATACATTTGATGAGTAACTGTTTGCCATTCAACAATAGTACTCTAGCTTTGAGGGTCCTCAACAGCAGAATTCCACCCCTCAGGGTTCTCACCAGTTAGCAACTTCTCGTAATCCTCCACATCATTATGACGTGTAGGGTAATCCTGTCTATTTGCCTCTGATTGATCCCAGTCAATTCACCTACCAACAGGGGAAACCCTCCGACTCGCAAGGACAACCCTTACAGGGACAACCTTCGATCTAGTAGGGACAAACCTCTAGTTCACATGGACAACCTTACAGCCCGCAAGGACAACCCTTCCAGGGAAAACCTTCGGTCCAACAAGGAAAACCCTATCATTCTTCTAGCCAATCTCATGTTCAATAGGGTGCATCTTATGTTCTTGGAGGGAAAATATATGTGCAACAGGGACAACCTTTTATGCAACAGCATCCTCCTTACGTTCAGCAAGGCCAAAAAATTTTACAACAAGGAAAACTGTATGGTCCTGCACCGGGTCAACCTGGTCTTCGGGGGCAACCTAGCTTATCATAACCATTAGGTTAACCTTTTCCACAAGGGAAACCTTGTGGCTGTCACTATCTAGGCCAACCTGCTCCACAGGGACAACCTGTCCAACCTCAGTATTCGGGTCAACCTGCACCCCAGGGGCAACCCGCTCAGCCTCAAGGCATCCTCTTATCTTCCTCAAGGTCAATCTCAGGTCGTATATAGTGCACCTCAAGGCGTTACTTACATCCCTCAAGGTCAATCCCAGATGGTATAAAGTTCTCCTCGGGGCAATGTGTATCTTCCGCCAGGTCAAACTCAAGTGTTGCACAATGCACCTCAAGCGACTACTTTCATTCCATAAAAAATCCATATGTTGCTCAGACAGGACCTCATTTTTATGCTCAGAATTAATATCGTTATCCTTAACCCATGTATGGGTAGAAATTTTAGGCTTATAACCCCTATGGAAACAATCCTCTGGGACAAAACATATGGGGGCAAAATTTCTCTCAACCTCGGTGGAATCCAAATGTCAGTCTTTATCAACGATCTACAATGCCTTTCAATACTCAATTACCTTTCCTTGCTACATTTGAACTACTTGATCTGTTAAATTTGACGAACAATCCTATCCTTCATAACCCTTATTGGCCTCCATTTCCAACTAAAATTCCTGGCAATTGTCCCAAGTTTGATTGCAAATCTAGAGAAGACCCCCAAGCACATGTTATGACATACCATATTTGGTGTTCTCTAACTCTTGGGTTGATGATTCTATTCGACTACGTCTTTTCCAACGGACTCTTACTGGTGTAGGTTTCAAACTTGTATAGAAATTATCTACAAACGAATCTTAAAACAGAAAATAAACAATAACGAGAGCATAAAACATAAAATAGATAAACACAGAGATTTTCCCCTCGATCCCAAATCAGGACGACCAACTTGATTTTTCATTATATTCCTTTTAGTGTTACAACACATATATATACATGCCAAAGCATATATAAATCCCAATCCATTAACCCTAGATTAGAACATAATTGTAGTTCCCTTGACTCAATCTACAAAATACTAGGGGCTGAAAACCATCGTTCCCAAAAACCATGTGAAAAATCATGCACAAAAGCATGGGTTGGTCCACATATGAGTGGGTTTGCACGCCAAAAAAAAAAATTCCGGGGTGCTGCCCTGAAGCTCGATAGGGGGGGCTGCTGCCCCCCTCTGACCCCCCTGTTGTACCTAGCGCAACGTACATCGCGTGAAACTATTCGTGGAAAGAATATAACACATACCCAAAATTCTCGCACTTGTTGTTTTCTTTCTGCAAGGGGGCCACAAGAGAGCTTAGTCATTATCCCAGCTCTGCAACACCCATTATTTCTCTACACCAAGAGAACTTCTGAGTGCTCATAGACTTCATCAATGCATCTGCAACATTCTTCAAAGTGTCCACCTTTACCAGCAACACCCTTTTATCCTCAACCATATCTCTCACAAAGTGATATTGAACATCAATGTGCTTTGTATTTGAATGATAAGAATTGTTCTTAGCCAAGAAAATTTCAATTTAGCTATCACAGTCTATCCTTATAGCTCGCTGCAGCAACCCCATACTTGAACCCAATCTTTGCAACCAAACTGCTTCCTTGCTTGCATGAGTGGCTGCCATGTATTCTGCCTCTATAGTTGAAAGAGCCACTATAGACTATATTTTACCCATCCAACTGATTGGACCTCCAAATAGGCTAAACACATACCCACTTGTAGATCTTCTTTGGTCCAGATCTCTACCCTAGTTTGCATTAACAAAGCCATGAATATCCAACACTCTTTCCAATCGTGGTATGCTCTGGTGGCACAAGCCATAATCACTAGTGTCACAGAAATATTTGAAAACCTACTTCACTGTTGTCCAATGCTCCTTCCCTGGGTTTGACATAAACCTGCTCAATACTCCCACTGCATGTGAAATGTCTGGTCTAGTACAAACCATTGCATACATCAGGCTACCCACTGCACTTGCATATGGAACACGGGACATGTCCTCCTCTTCTTCTTGTGTCTTGGCACATTGTTCATCAGACATATTTACACCTACCGGAATCTGAAAATTCACCGGTTTACTATCCTGCATATTGAACCTCTGTAATATAGTCTCGACATACTTCCTCTTGTTTAACCAGAGCTTCCTCTTCGCCCGATCTCTCTTAATTTCCATGCCCAAAATATAGTTTTCACCACCAAGATCCTTCATGTAAAATTTGGAGAACAGTTGGGTCTTATAACCTTGGATAATTTCTTTGTCATTTCTAATCAACAACATATCATCCACATACAAGACCAAATAAATAACACGGTCACCAATTAATTTAAAATAAAAACAATGATCCTCCTTGCTTCTGGTGAAGCCAAGTCTCCATATATAGGTATCAAATTTCTGAGACCACATCATTCGTGACTGTTTTAACCCATACAAAGACTTCTTTAACCTGCATACCAGTTCTTTCTTCCCCTTCACCATAAAGCCTTCAGGATGTTTCATGTATATTTCCTCTTCTAGATCCTCATGAAGAAATGATGTCTTCACATCCATCTTTTCTATCTCAAAATCAAATGCAGTAGCAACAGATAAAAGTAATCTAATAGAAGTAACTTTGGCAATAGGAGAAAAAATATCACCAAAATCAATTCCCAACACTTGGGAATAACCTATTCGTACCAACTGAGCTTTGTATTTCTCCACCTTGCCTTCTACATTCATCTTCTTCTTAAACACCCATTTTCTCTCGATGGGCTTCCTTCCAGCCAACAACTCCACTAGATCCCATGCCTCATTTTTGTGCAAGGATGCCATTTCATCAACCATGGCCTCCTTTCATAGTTTTCTATCCTCTAAATATACTTCCTCCCTGATAGTTCTGGGATCATCATCAGTTATATTTAAGGAAAAAATTTAACAGAAAGAAGATGGAATATACATTTCTGGTTTCCTCCTTTCCTGAACTGATCTTCTTACAGCTGGAGTTTGTCGCTCTTCCTCTTCTGAGTCTTCTTCTGTTGCAAAGTCTGATTCATCCTCCTTTAGCTAAAAATATATCTTCTCAGGTTCCTTTGGTAGGACTTCATGTTTAACAACATCTTTCACCTCTCTAAACACCACAACTCTGTTGTACACAACCTTCCTTTTCCAGATTCCAAAGCTTGTAACCCTTTAAACCATTCTTATACCTAATAAAGACGCACCTTTCAGATTTATTATCCAACTTGGTCCCTTTATCCTTTGGAACATGTACATATGCATCACATCCAAATACCCTCAGATGTGAAAGATAGGGTTTCTTACCAGTCCATACCTCATGTGGAGTCTTATCTTCCAACGCTGGTGAAGGTGATTTGTTAACAAAGTAATATGCAGTCTCCACTGCCTCTGCCTAGAATTCTTGTCCTAACCTAGTATCACTGAGCATGCTTCTTGCCTTTTCCATCAGCATTCTGTTCATTCTTTCTGCAACTTCATTTTTCTAAGGTGTGTTTGGAGTATTATTATGTCGTGCTATACCACACTTCTTATAGAACTCTTCAAATTCCTTCTTGCAGAATTCCACACCATTATCTATCCTCAAGACCTTTATCTTCTTCTCTATCTGGTTTTCCACTAGAGCCTTAAATTCTTTAAAGTTGTCAAAGAATTCAGATTTCTTCCTCAAGAAATATAACCATGTATTCCTTGAGAATTCATACATGAATGAAACATAGTACACAGACTTACCTAGTAATGGAACCAACATAGGTGCAAACACATCACTATGCACAAGCTCTAATATCTTGTTCGCCCTCTTAGCACCAGAAGGAAAACTCACCCGATTCTTCTTCCCATATACACAATTCTCACAAAAATTAAAATCCAGAGAGAAAATAGACATACCCTCTACCATACCATTTCCAATGTCCATGTAGTATCCAAAGGCCATTCGCTCCAATTTGTACAAGCCTTTGATGCCATAGCATGGTCTTTTCTCCAGAGACCGCTAGGCTTTTTGCTCCACCTTCAGGAACCAAAAAACTATTGCACCCATCAATAGCAGTGCTACCCTAAAGCTCGTATAGAGTTCCAATCCAAACTCCCTGCATTAATACCAGTGCTCCCCGAACCATCTTACAGGTATCTTTCTCAAACACTGTTTTTACACCTACATCATCCATATTTCTTATAGAAATCAGATTTCTGACCAATGTAGGAATGTACAGAACACCAGGAAGTGTTCTAAACCTTCCACCTTGCATCTTCATCTTTAATTTTCCATGTCCAATGATTTTGGCCTTCCTATCATCCCCTAGGAAGACATCACTGCCATCATATTTCTCATACTCACAAAACCACTCCCTATGGGGAGTGAAGTGAAAGGATGCACCCGAGTCAATCAACCATGACTCATGATCTACATTTGTATTTGAAGAAGAATCCAAATACACATCCCCACCTTCGTCCGAGGTGGTTTTTTCCTCTGCAGAAGGAGCATCTTTAGATCCCTTTCCTTTCTCAGGAGCTTTAAGTCTGCAGTCCTTTTTGTAGTGCCCTTCCTTTCCACATTTCCAGCACACCTTTACAAAATTTCCAGGAGATTTAGATCTCCCTCTAGATTTATATCTCCCACTCGAAACATTATTCTTGTTTCTGTTTTGGGACCTTCCTCGTATAGATAAGGCATCTCCATTTTTTCCCTTCATTTTTCTTCGTCTGATTTCCTCCGACATTAAGGCTGAGACAATGTCATCAAAGTTCAAGGTAGTTCTATTTCTACCTATTGCAATAACTAGACTGTCCCATGATTCTGGTAGAGAACACAACAAACTGATGCACTTATCTCCATCTAATATTTTAATATCAACAAATGATAGCTGACTTACCATAGTATTGGAGGCATTCAGATGCTTTGTCACCGAGTCTCCATCCTTCATCCTCAGGTTATAAAAAAATTTCCGTAGGAACAATTTATTCACCAGAGACATAGATTGGTACAAATTCCAAGTTTTTCCCACAAATTATTTGTTGTAGCTTCCCCAGATACATTGAACAATACCGAATCTGAGACACACAATTGTATTATGCTCTTCGCCTTCCGATCCAACTTCTTCCAGTCTTCATCTGATATTTTCATTGGTTTAGTACCTAGATCTACCGTGATCAATTGATCATTATTGACCAACATGTCCTCCATCTTGAGCTTCCACAACTCAAAATTTTGACCATTAAATTTCTCGATCTCTATCTTTCCGCTACTTGCCATCTTCTTTCACCGCAAGAATCAATCTCATAGATCTCCCACTGAATAGGTTCTACCACAGGCCCGAGAAAAAAACCCTCAGCAGTAAAGGCATCCCCTTGAAGCCGAAACAACTCTGATACTATATGTAGGTTTCAACGTTGTATAGAAATTATCTACAAACGAATCTTAAAACATAAAATAAACAATAGTGAGAGCATAAAACATAAAATAGATAAACATAGAGATTTTCCCTTGGATCCCAAATCGGGACGACCAGCTTGATTTTTCATTATATTCCTTTTAGTTTTGCAACACATATATATACATGTCGAAGCATACATAAACCCCAATCCATTAAAGTTGGATTAGAACATAATCGTAGTTCCTTTGACCGGATCTACCAAATACTAGGGGCCGAAAACCATCGTCCCCCAAAACCATGTGTTACACCATTTTTTGGTCATCTAACCTTTCATCATTAGATGGACCCAAGTACACCATGTAAGACCAGTTTTACCCCAAGTAAAACTGCTTTCACTATGTTAATTAGGAAACCCCAAAAGGAATAATTAATTAAACTATAATTTAATTATTATTCCCAGTCATGTTTAACCCAAAAACAAAGAAATTAATGAGATAAACCCATAGTTATCTTATTATTTTCTAGGAATAATTATTTAAAAAATATTCCTTGTTAAATATGACCAAATCAACCACCATTAATCAACTAAATCATTATTTATTTGATTATATCCCAACCACTTCCTTAAAAAGATAAATAAATCATTTATTTATTTATTTTTCACTAATCAAGGGATTTGACCCAAGTCAAACACCCTTTCCTTCCAACAAATAATAATAAAATATTCCATAGAGGTGGATCTAGATGTGATTAACATTATTTTAATCATGCACCAAGATCTAGAAGGACCCAATATTTTGTTATAAATAGGAGGGTTTTCCCCATCATTATTCACCTTTTGTTGCATACTAGATCACTCTGGATCTATACACTCGGTCTCATTTTCTGCCATTGTTGCTCCCATTGAGCTCTACCTTCTACATTGGGTTTTCTACATCTACAAGTGAGAGAAAGCTTAGATCTGAAGTGCTGAGGACTACAAAGAACCCATCCCATTGAGGAGATCTGGATACACCTTCTTGTTTCCTCCCAGGTGCCCTGTAATATAAAAATTCATTCAAAAAAAAATCGTGTTCTTGTCTTGTCTGTTGGATGCATGGAGCAAACTCTTTACTTTACTGCTTAATGTCTTTCCATTTATAGATCTGTTTGTTGCAGCATTTTAACTACTAATCGCAGATCTGAAGATGTTTGGCAGCCTCTATTGTTGTTAGGGCTATTAGTTATGCGTAGCTAAAGTGGTTCTTTTTCGTACACTTCGACGAAGAATTCATACTAACACCATGTGCAAACTCATGCACAAAACCATGGGTTGGTTCGCTTATGAGTGGGTCCGCACACCCAAAAAAAATATTCCAGGGCGTTGCCCCGGACCCCAATAGGGGGGCCTGCCAGCCCCCCTGCTGCGCTCGACACATACAACTATTCGTGGAAAGAATATAACATCTACCCAACAACTGCTGCCACTGCCAAGTGGAACATCAAATTATCTTGTGGTGTCTTCCAAGGTTTCAACTCTTTAGCCATGGGATTTCTCACACACTTTCAGTTACCAATTCAGTATGAAATCGGGACGCGCCTCATCACATCGTTGAAGCAAGATCGAGCTACTCATATCTCTGATCATATACATGAATGGAGGCGTCATCATCGCTTGATCAAGTTTTAGATTCCTGGTCAGCTTCTAATTGATTAGTTCACTACCTCCTTCATTACTGCAATTTCTAAGGACATTGATATGGGGGCATGCATTACTGAGGAACAAACCATTGCTTGTGCCCAGTACCTTGATCTCATGTATTCAGAGTCTGACACATTATACGAACTCTTGCCTAATGCTCCTAGACTTGGAACTTCCAAAGCGCTGACGATGCCATCTATCGACGATATCATTGGTTCCATGTCTGGAACTTCTTGGAAGTCTTCTCCCCTGAATCCTAGGAAGCAACAATCTACTCCTTCCAATGATACCGTTTCTTATCCGATTATGAATTCTGGTAAAAATGTAGAGATGAATGTTCTTCAGTCCAATCTGGTAGATAAAACTTCTAAGGGTAAAAATAAAGGTAAAGTTAAGGCCAAAGCCGATACCTTGAAACAATATTCTCAAAAATATCATGCTGATGATGGTTCGCAACATAAACCGAAGACCCTTGCTTGATTTGTGATGAAGAGAAATACCCGAAGGACTGTTCCCGACGGGATGAAGTGAGTCGATTTCTCAAAGGCACCCAAGGTACTCCGTATGTTCTCAAAGAACCATTTCCATCACAGCAGACTCAGTTGGTAGAGAAACATTAGTCCTTTGCCCCTTTTGACTCTTAGGTTTTCATTATGAATGGTGCTACATCTGTTTCCATTGCTACCCAATCGAAATATTATACCGAACCACTTCAGGCAACTGAGAAAGAAGTCGTTGATGGTCCTCATCCCTCGCCTTCTTTTGGCCCTCTTCAGATTGAAAGGCCCAGTACTAAGCCCGTTGTATGGCCACCTTCCAAAGGTGTACTCTGTAAGTCTTCCTACAATCCTATTGCCCGTGCTACTCAACATTACAATATTGTTAAGGATTTGGCTTAGGCACCATATTCTATGTTTGCATTGGAAGTCCTTTAGAGTTGTCCATCTCAACAGAAGTTATTTTTATTTTCCATCCATGGGGTTGATAGAGCTGATTCGAGCCTTATCACTTTTGATCTAGAATTTTTTTTCCAACTGCTCCCTCACCAGCTTGCATTTATTATCGAAGTTGGGATTAATTGAAAGAATATCCATCAAGCGGTTGTGGACGAGGATGTGTGTATGTGCGTCATGTCATCTGACTATTGGAAAGCCATAGGCTTTGCAGCTTTAAATTCATCTCCAAATTCTCTAGAAGTGTTTAATGGAAGGGAATCTAAACCTCTCGGTATTCTTGCTAGTTTACTGATTACTTTAGAAGGTAAAACAATTAACGTCGAGGTTGAAGTAGTTGACACCAAACACAATTACAATCTTCTCCTCAGTCACAGTTGGACTCATGCCATGCTATGCACTCCTTCCACTCTCTTTCATGTTTTGCAATTTCCACATGAAGGAAATATAATCACTGTTGATCAGTTGTCATTCTTCACTTCTTCATATTCCGAGAGCAACATTCCATACGTAGATCAAAATCCTACGCCTTATGAGAGAGTAGCGTTAGGTATTTTAAAAGATCTTTCCCTCATGGGTATTTTTCCTCTTCCTCCACCCAACACTATTTAGGTTAACATGATCTCCAGATTTTCTGATCCTTGGATCATCCCTTTACCCAAGAAGGTTGATTCATTTCGAGATTCGATGCCATTAAGTCTGATTGAGATTGATTATTGTGAACTTTTGTTGGCTTTGGATCCTCCGCCCTTTGATCATGCTCCTTTGATTATGTCCCTTGAGAATTATTCTCAATCCCCTTTGCTTGACGATTCAGATTCACTTGATCCCTTAAGTGAGATATTTCCCTCCGATGAGGCCATCGTGGAAACTATGTCGCTTAAGGATCCTCCTTGGGATGATAGCCATCATCGTTCCTCATTCATGCCTAGCCTTGGGGCCATGTCTACTTGTCTTGAGAAGTTTTCTTCTCAGGTTCCTTCTCCTCTACTTGAAACACCCATCCTGACACATGAAGTATTTGCAAAAGGTAACTTGGGAAAAATCACACAAATGGTGCCTATCGACATCTCCATTAAACTGGGGGTTTTGGAGAACATCCATATTGGGGTGACCTATTCTCATGATGAGATCGAGGTCTATACTAGTCTCTTCCGTGATTTTTGCGATGTTTTCGCATGGTCTTACGAAAAAATGTTTGGCATTGATCCAAGTATAGTAGTGCACGAAATTCTTACCTATCCTGGTGTGAAGCCTGTTCACCAGTGTCTTCATCCTGTGCACCCTAGAAAGGCAACCACTATTAAGGGAGAAGCTGAAAAAAATCTTAAATATTGTTTTATCTATTTGATTCCCTTGACAGAATGGGTTTCCAATATTGTTCTTGTGGATAAGAAATAGGGTATCATTTGGGTTTGTGTAGATTACCGTGATATCAACCATGCTTTCCCTAAGGATAATTATCCCACTCATTTTATTGACCATATTAGTGATGAATGTGTTGGGAGTGATATATTTTCCCTTATGGACGTGTTTTCTGGGTATAACCACATTAATGTTCTTCTGGCCGATCAACATAAGACCACCTTTATCTGTCCTTGGGGTACTTTCGCTTATAAAAATCTCCCTTTCGGTCTTAAAAATTTTGGGGCTACATTTCCGCGAGAAATTTCATATTCTTTCCATGATATCAAGCACATTGTTCAACCTTACTTGGATGATCTTCCAATTGATTCACCTAAGTGTAAATACCACCTTGATAATCTTTGTTAGATATTTCTTTGCTATCGATGCTATAACATCTGGCTTAACCTGCATAAGTGTGTCTTCCGCATTGACTCTGGTAGACTCCTAGGGTTTATAATTTCCAAAGATGGGATTCATCTTGATCCCCTCAAAGTTGAATCTATTGTTAATCTCCCCTCTCCTTCCTCCTTACTTCAGCTGCAGAGTCTACAGGGAAGAGCTAACTTCCTGCATTGTTTTATCTCGAACTATGCTGAAGTGGCCAAAGGATTTATGGGATTACTCAAGCAAGGCATCCCATTACTCTAGGATGAGGTCATCCAAAAATATTTCGATGCACTGAAGACATTGTTGGTCAATGCTCCTTTGTTCCATCCTCCCAATTATCATCGTGATTACTCCTTCTATTTGGCCATCACGTTTAGCATGATTTCCATGGTTTTGGTACAAGACAATGACGATGTTGATGAGCACGTCATTTACTATTTGTATCATAATCTTATCGATACTGAAACATGTTATGCACATTTCAAGAAGTTGGCATTGGTTGTTGTTCATGTTGTTCAATTTTTTCGTCACTACATTCTATTGCGCACAGTGACCATGATTTCTGATTGAAACCCTATGACTTACTTATTGAATCATCAATTGCTGGGGGGAAAATACTCAAAGTGGATTTTTATCCTCCAAGAGTTCGATTTGGAGTTCACTACCACCAAGTCAAAGAACTCATTGGACTTTTCCGATCTGATCTGCTCTCTCCCTTCCGATTTTTCTTCGTCTATTTCCGAGGAATGCATTCCAAACGACACGATTTTTTTTATTAGCACCCTCAATCCTCGATACGATGATATCACCGCATATATTTAGACTTCCACCTTCTGATCTAAGTTGACAAAGGATGCTCGTTGATGCATCTTCCATCATTCGCAACCTTATTGCATAGTTGGAGATACTCTCTACCGCATCGGAACTGATTCCATTCTCCACCAGTGTTTGACTCCCGAGGAGGCTGGAAAGGTCCTGAATGATTTTCATAGTGGTGCCTATGGCGGTTACATGTCTATATATGCTACTACACATAAGATTCTTTGTGATGGGTATTTCTAGCCCACCATATTTAAAGATTGCATTTTTGATATCCATAAGTGTCACAATTGCTAGATTTATCAGTGCAAGATGTGCATGCCACCCTCCCATATTCACCCTGTCATTATCGTTGGTCCCTTTGTAAAGTGGGGCATTGATTTTATGATGTGTAACCCTCACTCGGCCGGGGGTCATGCTTATATTATCGTCGCCATTGACTACTTCACGAAATGGGCTGAAGTAATTCTTACACTTATAACTGACGGTAAGAAAATAGTACAATTTCTATTCAATCATGTCATTACTATGTTTGGTGTCCCTCAAGCCATTGCTATTGATCATGGATCTTATTTTCTACATTACATGGTGGCTGAGTTGACTTCCAAGTTGGGTCTACATCACAACAGCTCAACACTGTACTATCCTCAAGCTAATGGCTAGGTTGAAGTCATGAACAAAGTTCTTGTCATTATGCTTCAATGTATGATTGGGATGCACAAGTCAAATTGTCATCTCATGTTGTTTTGAGCTCTCTGGGCTTACCAAACCTCAGTGAAGGATGCGATCGGATTCACTCTATTCTAGCTTTTCTATGGTCTGGTAGCTACCCTTTCGATTGAATGTGAAATTACTTCTCTCAAAATAACTATTGAATTGTTGCCTAATAATTTTCCAGAAGAAGAGTGTCTTCTATATTTAGAGAGGCTTGATGAAACTCACCACTTTGCTGCTCTTGTCATAGAAGCATAGAAGAAGCGGGTCAAAGCTCATTTTAACCAATCAGTTTTCCCTCATTCTTTTATATAAGGAGACCTTGTCCTCCTGTATGACCAAGCTCACGATAAGCTGGGGCTAGACAAATTCCAGCCCATGTGGCATGGACCCTATATTGTTAAGCATGTTTTGCAAAATGAGGCTTATGAGCTTATTGATTATGAAGGTTATCCTCTTGATCAACCCAGAAATGGGTTGTATCTTAAAAAATATTATGCATGAGTTTATCATGCATTTTTATTTTTGTAAATAGATGTCCTTTCATTTGTGTACATTCTTGGCTTGGTGTGCTTTGCGAGTGTGTTCCTACTTATTGGATCGTTACTTATTGTGCAAATGTCTATTAATCCTTATGTTGGTTTCGTGGATGGTGTCTCCTATAGTACCTGGAACCTATCTTCTATAACCTGGGTAATTTATAATCTTACTAGTGAGTTGATAGACCTACAAGGTATTTTTCTAAGATGAAATACAAACAATGTCGCTGAATATAGTCTTGTTATTGAACTATTGACCGAAGCCATTTCTCTCGACATTCGTGCATTGTTTGTTAAACATCGTCAAGTCTTAAGGTTTTATTTGCGTGTTCGTTTAATGGAAAAATATTTTGATTACATTACATATAAACATATTCCTGGATGAATGAATGCATTAACTGATACAATAGCTAATATTGTATTATATAGACATTTGCATAATTTGTAAAAATCATCATCACATGACAAGATCCATATAGGAAAATTGATGTATGTATATATATATATATATTGAGCGTTTGCATCCATGTGCATCATAAGTTCAAAATATATGTATGTTTTGGATACATCCCAAGACATTATGTCTCTCAAAAAATATGCGGAAGTAAAATCCTAGGTGTCTAGTCAGCGTGACGCTCATGGTAGCATGTCACTGCCAGTACAAGCCGCCTCAATAAGTGGTGAACATAGTTCGACACCCCTATAGTGTGTCTCTGGTACGCACAAGGAACATCATCAAATATCGCGTAGTCAGGGATCCCACGAGAGATTCCCTCCAAGTTGCGTATGATTTCTTCCTCCTTGCCTCCCTCACCATGAGGGGTCACATCAAAGTCACGAGGAATACTCCTTTTTTTTGGAGACATTCCTGCAGGTCTTTCTGGGCCAACATATGAAAATACATGGATTAATGTCAGAAAATGAATAATAAAAAATCATAGTACTCATCAAAATAAAAAATGAGTCTTACCCAATGCTTCATCCCAATCCTCTTCTGCTGGAAGTGGGAGATCAACATCATCGGTGAAGTCCGTGCCAGAATAGGGCTAGTCCTACACGACAATCAACTATCAGCAGAGCCACTCAAAGAACTCTAGTCTCCAGGACATCTATTGATCATCTCTTGATAGTGGCATCAAATCCACCCAACGGACCATTCGTGGCTCCTCGGATAGTGGTGTAGGAAATATCACTTCCTGACGTTGAAAATTTGGTAACCGTTTCAAGATGAATGGTACCAGGATGGACCCATAGCTGAACTGTTTCAGCTTCTCATTCTTGCATTTTTTCAACTGGTATTTTATGTTGATTGTTACTGCCTCTACCCAGCTTTATAGAGTTGGTGCCCTGAAATATACTGCAATAAGTAACTGTGTTTTTGTGACCTCATGTGGAGCCTGAACTCCAACAGCTCGTGTGATGGTGTGCAGCACTACTATTAGTGCCAAGTTGGGAATGGTTTGGATATCCACCTTCCCACTTTTGGATCCTTTCCTTGCTCCTTGATACGCTCTGTCAATAACCATGCTCATGTTTTCCATAGTGGGCCGAGTAACTGTCAAGATTGGTACTTCCCCCTCCATGACAATCTGGTTATGAAGTAAATGTACGAGACCTCAATCTCAAGTTCCTGATCACGAATTATGAATCTTTCCTAATCAATGTCCCAGACACTAATCAAGTATTGTAATATCTTAGGTTGAGCTTTGAGACATGGTGCGATGAAGAATTTCTTGAGGCCAAAGTCCCTAAGAACATCCATGCATATTAAATTGCCCATGGCTTGCTCATCTTCTTCATTATGTTCTCTCTCCTTCCACTCAATCACCATTTTTATCTTTCACACCTACAAAAACATCCATATGGTTCTCATTAGTCAAATGATTTTCTTTTGAAGTTTTTAAAATGGGCTAACTTGTTGAAATTACAAGCTAAAGATTGTATTTGTGGTTCAAGTCCGATTGGCTCGATTCTATGCCCGAAACCTGCACCGACCGTTGTGCCCTAATTTACAAAATAATCCCCCCATAGATCTACAAAATGGGTTGCATGCAATGAAAATTAAATCGAAATGCAGGGAAGGATATGAGTTCTTACTTGGAATAGACAGATTTTCAATTAGCGTTCTAGATTGTCCGCTATCAGCTCTGCAAAATCAAAGTGAAAAAGGGGTAAAAATTGCTCACAAGAGGTAAAAGTGAAAAGTAATTTTTTTTTACCATTTTTTGCATTTTATAAATTTTCAGAACCCTGACTAGGTTTTTGAGCATATTTTTCAATTATTTTTCTATTTAATTTCAAAAAATGAGTTTTATGTGCATCTCTTTTGTAGCGACAGGTCCTCAACGTGATGACGATGAAGTGACAAGTTGTATTTTAAACTTTTTTGGACTCGGTAAAAACAAGAAAATGTCACCCCTGGATTCATCTTTCAACTCTTTTCTAACTCTCGAAAATTGAAAATATTTTTGAGACTCTTGTCATTTTGAACTAGTTAAACGACTGCGAAACGATGTCTACCCAATATACGTTTACCCCTTTTTCAGGATGGGATGTATTATTTACGAAAAAGGAATACCTTAGCCTATCGAAACAAAGAGGTTTTCTCAGACATAGTTTTCTATATTTTTAGATCTGTGAGACTACCTATGAAAAGGGACCTGTTGGAGTTTTCTTTTACGCTTCTTTTCAAACTCTCTAAACATGAAAATATGCCGAGTTCTTCCTTTTTCAGACTTGCTAAAACTTAAATGACATCGGAAACCGTCACCATGACGTAACCGAGTTCCTCCTTCCTAGGGCTCGTAAAATATACTAGGATGGATTTTTCCAAAGGAAAAACTTGCCTGACAAACATATGCTATCCCCTTTAGGGTTGTTTCCAAAAATAATTGGGGTACTCACCATCAATGGTGGGGGAAAATGGAACATGTTCTCAGTCATGTCGGTAGTATGTCGCTCTTGAACATGACACTCATTTTCATTTGTGTCAAGTTAGGGACATCACATTTCATCATTTTTTGCCTCCATGGGTTTGGGTAACATGTTTTGACCTCTCATCTTCTCTTTTCCATGTCATCATGACCTTAGATCCCTTGATGTCAAATACTACCAATTTCTGGAGTCGTGTCGCCGATATGTTCAAGAGAAGTTTCCTTTACAGTTTTCAACCTCTGATCCTTTGTTTGTTCTTGATTAACTATCATATTGCTCCTCCGTCTTATGTCAATGATGTGGGAAACATTATGGCCCTGCTTCAACTAGGTCACTTCCTGTAGAGTTCAGCTCATTATCTAGGAAGCTGATATAGAGACTCCCTTCCAGTATCTTGGAGCTTACATGCCTCTATGGAAAGTTCTTTTCATTCGACGACAGGTCCTCATAATTGGCCTCCGATCGAGTGATTCCATGGGTGTTTGATTCCAGAATCACTGTTCAAATTTTGTGGATTGTACTTGTTGTACCTTGAGAGCCATTGTCATTATTGGTGGATTCTCTCATGCCTGTTGACAACTCATATCATTGGCTGGTAATCAGGTGATTTTATTACATGTTCGACTTCAACTCACTTATTCATGTGCTTTAATTTGTACTTGTTTAGGTAGAGATGGAGCACATGACCCTAGGTTTTGTCTGATAAAATCTAGGTTGTGAGATCATTTTTGTTTATCATGACTATATGCATGACTCTATTGATTGGATGGTTGTGACCATACCCAATTCTATTTATTGATCCTTCTTGGTGGATGGCTACATCCATACCTCAGATTTTAGTTTAATTTGTACTCTATTATAGATTGTTGCACCCATGCCACATGTTCATGTATTAGAGATATTATTTGTACTTGTACTTCCAAGTCTTCCGACGACGGTGTTTGGTTTGAACGCATTCTTGTAATGCATTTCACTCCTCCCTCTTTCTTGGACCTCATACTTTAGGGGGAATATGTTACACAGTATTTTGTCACCATCCCTGCAATCCCCATCCCACACATTGGAGGACCATTTCCATGACTTATCTGTATTTTTATACCTTTCCAAAAGTGTCATTTCATCCCTTAGCATGACAAGGACATTTCCTCTGTTGACTATTCCTGGAGCAGCCTCTCAAAAACATATGATTTTGGGTCAGCGCTAGAAGGAAGTTATGGCCTTGCACCCATAGAGAAATTAGCACTAGGCCTCATGCCCATTGATGCTCTATCTTCGTGGACTTCCTATGTTGAGCTTTTTTTGAAAAGTTTTTAAAATAGAAGTGAAGTTTCCATTCCCAACCACTTCGTGAGTGGAGTTAGCATGGTTTGTTCAACTGAATAACATCAAGCACCTTCATTTGGCTTCTTGTTTCCTACATTTGAGAAACCTCCCAATGGATAAGGCCTCCCTTCCAACATATGAGGGATCCAAAACCTCCTCCTCCTATCCTATAGATACATCTCTCTCACATAGTTGTACCTAGATAAAATGGTTGAATAGCAAAACAACCTGAATTGCTGGTGTGAGATAGAGCAAAGAGACCCATTGTCCAGAGAGAGCCTAGGCTTATTTCCTTACCAAGTCCAATTCCCCGACGAATTCTTGAGATGAGTTTGACTAGACATGCTGAAGGAGGTTACGACATCAAGGCTTATTTGGTTGTAAACACTTTCTCTCTCTACTTATTAATACATGACAGATGTTTTAGTTCTCGTTTTGCATTTGATATGATTAATCTTGTGCAATGCATCTAATTATCCTCAAACAATTATATAGTTATGAATGAAAGTATGATTTTGTATGCTGCTATCATTGTATGATCCTTGTGTAGGCACCAGAGTATTACCGCTGAAGGAATGTGACGTGTCAGAATGAAGATAAGGATACCACTGCCACCGCTACGACAACTGCATTGGAACAAAGGTAGGACATCTATCTCGACTCAATTACATTGATAAACTAGGAATCCAAGCATTAGCATGCTCTCTTGCTGCTAGACCCACCCTAGGGCTAGAGGGATTTCCTCTGTCCACAGCGAGGATTTACCTGCACAATAGCCATAGATTATGTTTGATGCAAATTGAGTTTTTGAGAGTTGGTATGCTATTGATGTATTGGGGTTTGGTACATTCAGATGATGTTGATGTATTAAGAGTTCATTAAAGAAATAAATTTGTTGTTTTTTTCATGGGTCTGGTTTGAAACATTTTGAAATGTGTCCCTAGAGGATCAACAGATTGTGATATCTTGGTGAGGAAGGAATGGATTTTCCTTTCTTATGGTTGTCGAAAGTTTTAGTAGAGGAAATAAAATTCTCATAGTCCAATGGATGTTGGGAAATTATTGTTGGACGTAAAGGCTTCCAGTGGATGGGTGTTCACAAAGTAAATTTAAAGTGAAAAAATTCCTTGTTGGACATAACAAGCTTTAATGATGTAAAATCTGATTTGTTTTATTAATAAAATTCGAAGGAGAGCAACAACAACAAAGGGTCCTTTTTCACCGAGAGGGAGTTTTCCATTATAGATCCTTGTATTCATTATGCATGAATGTGTGATTGTATTGATTTAGATATATGTTTATTTGAATGAAGAATCAATATCTAACTACATGAGATAAAATTGTGAAAACTATATAGGAAGTTATCACTACTGATTCACCCTGCCTTCTCAACTATGATCTGATACCCAAAAAATGCACTATAGTGGTGACTTTTCTTACCATAAAACTAATATTTTCTTCAAAACATGGGGAATAATAATTGCAAATTTCCTCTCATGCATTTGAATAATAATTAGAAAAGGAAATGTAAAATAAATAATGTTATTGGAAAAATATGTTAGATGCAACCCAAACTTGGAAAAATTTCTTAAAAGTGACATTGGTTACATATGTTTCAAGCACATGAGGATTTCTTTTGATTTATTAATGTTAGTGTCAGTCAGTTCTATTTTTCACCAGTGATCAAATGTGTTCTTACATTTTTTTTTTTTAGGGTGTCAAGTCAAATTTTTATGGTTTTAGTAGTTCTTCAAATAAAATTTGGTCACTGGCTAGTGTGTCTAGGTCTATTACTGCTCCTTTCAAAAAATTTCATGTGCTTGTCATTGCCATATTTCCATTGGATGAGTGATCACTGCAAAGTCTACATTATTATCTTAGTCATACTAGCATGGTATTCATTCAACTCATTTCATCAGGTGTCACCATTAGGTCATTAGGGTCTAATTCATTAAAATTTGTCATTTCATCAATGAATCTTGCAATGGATGTGTAGTAATAGGGAAATTTATCAAAAAAAAATTGTTTCAAGTATAATTTTATTTCAATATTATGTAATATGTTTCTAATTTTCCAAAGATGCAATTTTTTCAAGTCAAAGGTGAAAAAGACATGGTGGTCCACCACACCACTATGAAGCATTTGATTTCCATAAGGTACAAATGATCATACAACTGATCTATTTCACTCATTTCATTGGAATTGAGCACTCACTCACTAGAAAAGACCATATCAACACAGTAGGCATCAAAGGACACTCTTAAAAGGTGATTGGAACCCTCTACAAGCAGCCACACTGTGTTTTTGGCCCTTCGCATTGTTTTCACTCCCACAAGAAAAAAAATCATATTCAAAGGTTCTCAGGAAAAATTGAAGGTTTCATCAGCTGCTGAAAAGTAATTTGAAGTTCCTGCTACCTCCCATCCGCATCAATTTCAGTATTTCATTCGTGAAATTCTCCCACAGTCCCCACATTGCATTTTTGGTGGGTGAGTTCCATTTTTGAATTGCAATAAAAAATACTTAATTACACACATAATCTACCCTTCCCCACACCTAAATACACTTCCAAAATCCCTCACACCCTCTCACCCTCATTTCCCTATCCCCTACACCTAACCCTAGATCCTACGCTGCGTTTTTGGATTTTTTAGGGTTAGGACCGTGTTTAATTTCCCTACACCAATCCCTTCACTATTGTTTCCATCCTCCACCTCCATAAGCTCCCTAATACCCCTATATACCTCCCTAAATTTTCCTACCCTCATATTTCCTCCATAATCCCTTCATCCCCTCCCATCACTTACATCGTTTGTTTTTCACTAGGGTTTTGCTATGTAATCTCAAGCATGGAGAGAGAAAAAAAACCATATAACAAGTGAGGTCAAATATCAAGGTTTGATCCACTGAACAGTCAGGATTTTATGTCTTCCTCACTAGCCAAAAAATTCTTTCAGAATGTAGGTTGTTTAGGGTTTTGTGAGCAAATCCAACAAGTTAAATATCATGTCAAGTTAACAAGTCTATTTTCCACTAACCTTAGGAGAGATAAGGTCACAATTGCAAGGGTGAGCTTCAAAATTTAAAATGAGGCCATAGCTACAACTACAAGGATAAAAAATAGTGGGGAAAGTGGTTCAAGAGCTCAGATTTGGATGTGCAAAATTACAAAGCTTTCATTAAAAGTCACTACAAAGATGCCATTAAGAAGGTTTTTCATTTTGGACAACTTCTTGATAAGTTTGCTCCATTAATGAGGGCCATAATGAGGTATTTCACATGCGAGGGAAGATTTTCAAGGCTTTAAAAATATCATGTTAGATTTATAATGCACTTCGCATTGGTAAAAAATCCCAAGCTACCCTACTACCTTTACAAAAGCTTGGCTAAAATGGAGGAGAAAGTGAAACATAGAGAGAGTGATCATTAAGCCAATATTTTCCACCATGCCCTCATAAAAATAATTGTCTTAAACCAACTCACATAGGTGGGTATCTCTTGGGAGACATTCATTCAGTCCACTATCTCTTCTCCCCCTGCTAGTCAAGCTACTAGCCAAAGTACACCATCAATCCCATCCAAGCAAAGGGAGATTGCCTCATCTAGTAGAATTTTAGTCAAGAGGACAACTAGGGATGAGGTAAATAAAATATATCAGAGGAATAAGGCTTGTGCTTGCTCCAAACATTTTTGAAGGGGCCAAGCCTACATCAACAACACATGGATCATCATCACAACATGAGGCACCTTTGCAAGATGAGGAATCATTTCATCTTGACACTGACATGACATACTTGGAGGTGAATGAAGAGAAAAAAACATCAAAGAAGGTTATCATGGAGAAATATTTTGAAATCAAAGAATTGAAGGATATCTCATCAAAATCCAATTTCTTGATTTCATTCCTAGAAGAAGAAAATATGCAATTAAAGGTAAATCAAATACACTTGAATATGCCTTGGGTTTATTTGAAAAAATAGGATGCAAAATGAAAACTCGTAGTTCACATAAATGAGTAGGAAGAGCAGATAAGAAGGAAGATGCTAAGGAATAGAGGCCTCAAAAGGGCACTTCAACAACATACAAAAGAAAATCCACCAAGGACACAAATGATAGTCAATGAGCTGATATTGGCAAAATTTGACAAGGATAGGGAATATTTCTTGATAGAGTCAATGGTCACTTGGAAAAATTATTGAAGAGGGCCAATAAGAACAACAACATAGAAATACATATGGCCATGCACTACTACACAAGAAATCAGGTCTCCAAGGTAAGGATAAAGCAATTGAAGGCAAAATTGAAGGAAACCCTAATGAAGGATAAAGAGAAGGGTAAGTTGGATTTACTTGTTGATGCTTCAATCATAGAATAAATTACCATCACAGGTCTCCATGGAGAAATTTAGGAAGAGTTTTGAGAAATTTGGAGAAATTTTGGCAAATTTTGAATTTTTTTTTACATTTTGACAATTTTTGCACAGTCATGGGTCCAAAAATGCAACGAGCCTCATGCTCCGCTTTTTATGGGGGCATATGAATTGATTTTTTTTTTTGGATTTATAATCACTTTTACATCACTTTCAGCCCTTGGGAGAGCCATATCAACAAATTCTGGTGGGTTAAAAGACCGAAAAACTACCTAAAAAACACAATTTTTTTTTTTAGAAGCTCACTCCGTTTTTAGAGTACTTCTAGAAAAATTGATTTTTGAAGGGCTAGAAGAAGTATTTTGTAGTGCTTAAAGCTTCTATGGTGTATTAGACAAGAAGATATTTATCCAACATCTTTCAGATCCTGATTTGGACCTCGTGAAGGCCTTCAAAAGATATTTTCACCCAGAACACTATGTTTTATGTTAGCACATTGCGCTTTGCTAATATTTCACTGCGCTTTTGCCTGGAAGCCTATTTTCTTACTCAACTTGGTCCACCTTGACTTATACTGATGTAATTTGTCATTTATGGTGTTTTAATAACTCCTTGAGGTGTAAATAGGTTAGTTAGAGAGAAACATAGGTGGATACATGCTTGTAATATCTTTCATCTTCAAATGTATGATTTTTTCTATCTTGAGGAGAGTTTTTTTAAGCTCCATAGTCTTTAGGTTTTAGGTGAGGAAATCATGTGAAATATTCCTCCACTCTACGATTCGACCCCTAAGAGAGCGGAAATGGTTTTTTTGTCTAAATATATGAATTCTTATTCATTTTGATGGTTGGACATCAGAGGGTGAGACTATAGTAGCTTGTACTTTAGATTTTATTCAGGAAGTCAAAGGACCAGTTGCAACTATTATCCAATAACTTATGTGCAATGAGTTTTTGATGTTGTGTTTTATCTGTTATAGTTTCATATAAATGATATACATGTTTCCTTTCCATATCTTCTTTCTTCGGTGATTTTCATAAAAAATTTATATGAAAAATTCTTTCATGAAAGCTCTGTTTTTTTTTTTGGGAATTCCATTTTATGTAATATTCCTTCTGTTTTAATGAATTCATGACATATGTTGATTAAGATCTTCTTTCATTTTAAAAACCTACAATACACCTGAAAAAAATCATAAGCCCATTAAAAAATAATTTCTATCTTTCTCCTCCATATATTTGCAACAAAAACCCTTTCATATTTTGACCTAGCTACCTGGTTTTCATCCCTGATACAACAGAAAAACCACCAAACTTTAAAAACCATAGAGCTGACCTAAATAGCCTAAAATCTACTCTTCCTCTAGTCAAAAATTTTGACTGAGATTTTCATAGAGAGATCCCTCTCTGGTTTGGTAGGTCTAGCTACCAAACTAAAATCTTGGTTTGAGGTTCCCTATGTTGACATCCTTTCTCAGCATTGGGACATTGTGTAGGTTAACACTTAGAAAACATGAAAAATAAATATTCACCATGATATGTCACCAAGGACCCCAAATTTTTTGTCACTTTTACAAGTGAGAAGCATCACTGGACTCCATTGGTGAACAAATAAACCAAATTACATCACCAAAGGAATAAAATAAAACATATTGAGATAGTCGAGCATTGTAACATTGCCTATCTCATTAGAAAGGATATAGTAAGTTGTTCTCGTTACTATAGACTAAGGATAAATTCTATAAAACAATTGATATCTCAAGAAGAAACATTCTTTGGGAAAATAATGTATTGATACTTCTTAAATAAATTCAAAAATGGAGGAAGTGAACATGAACATGGTTTCTTGTGGGTAGAAAATGCACCAATATATGGAATACATAATAACTCTGACATTGAAAAATTGCCGAAAAAAATTAACTTGTAACATAAACCACCTTGATCTGGCAGATGCAAAAATACATGAACACCACCATACAAAAAGTTGTGGAAATAAAAGTGTCTCACATTGTAGATACAATTTCCCAATGCCACTCATGAAAAGAACATAATTTCTTCAAATAATTGACTTAGTAGATGAAACATTAAACAAATAAAGAAAAATTGTTTTATAGTACTTTCGAATAGAAATGATATAACAATGAAACTACTTTTGACAAAATTTTAGAAGAACTACATTTAATCGAATATAATTACATTCTAGAAATACAAAGTTCATTGGAACAACCAATGGTTTTATTGGAATGAAAAACCTCTCACATTTGGAAAAACAACTTTGCAAATAATATTCCGCGCTTATGGAATGCAAATGTTGATGCTAAATTTGTCCTTAATGCATATATGGCTACATCATACTACGCTTATTACATGACTGAAGTTGAAAAATTAATGACAAATGTATTTATAAGGATACAAAGAGAACATGAAAAAAATAAATATAGATGCTATTGAAAATTGTACATTTTGATTCAATTGAAAAAAATATCTATTTTTCTTTTTTCATGTTCTCTTAATATTATTTTAAATGCATTTTCCATGGATTTGTAAAATTTGGTCATGTAAGAGGTGCAGTACGATGCAACTTCATATGCATTAAGGAAAAAATGAGCATTAATATTTGCATTCCGTAAGTGTAGAAAAATGTTAAGACTTTCTTATTATGGAAACTTCTCAAAGAAAAACTGAAGACATTTTACATAGTCTCAAGGTTGTTAATTATTAAAGAAACATGTATTTCTTTTAACATTCATAGACCACAATGAATAAAAAATGAAAGACCTCTAACTCTCTTATTTTCATGCATTGATAGAGTTAGGCCTCAAAATCCTTTTAGGAAGGATTCTTCTTTGAACTATGAGATTGATAGTGATGAATAATTAGAAGAGGTACTTATCACTAAATATTTTGGTAAATAGTCTTTATCAATATTTTTGTAATATTTCCTTAATATGTTAAATATATTCAAAATGATCTTGGAGAAATAATTTTTTACTCTGATAAGGATGATGAGGAAGAAACTATTGAGGTTGATACAAAGACATTTATATCATAGGAATATGATGATAGTGATGGGTTTTTTTGTACCCAATGAGTATCTTTATAAGGATGAGGTAAATTATAGATAAAAAATTGTTTAATGAGGTTATTTAAACATGAGTACTAAAAATCCTTTACCATCATTTTAATATTTCTTGTTGCAATGCACAAGTTTTCTTGGGCATAATTGAGTGTTCATATCTTCATAACATTGCTGCAATTTACCTCAAAACAAGGTTATTATGGAAGTAGGTATATAAGTTGAGTGCAACCATTTAGTACATTTGGGGATTTATATGGTTGAAGATATATTTGTTGGCCATGAGGACTCCTGGTAATATTTATTTTTTATTAGAGTTTTAAAAATAGGTTGGATGTCACAAGTAATCCTAAGACTCAACTTCCCTAATGACTAGGAGGTCTTAAAACTCTAATAGTGATTTTTTGTGCTAAATGTTGGTATAATCAATTAATAAAAGTGGGATGTTAGATAGACTTGTGTGGAATTGTTAGGTAAAGTGCAACAAAATTTATAATTACAACTTCGACACAAGTGCACTCTAACATGACCCATTTTATTTTTTATTTTTATGCTTTCATAGTAGCCTATAACACCCCTATAGATTGTTAATTACATTCTAGTCTCATTACTATATATTTTTTCCATTTTTTGGACACCAATAAAATTACCTTTCTTTGCCTACTACAAATTAAAAATGTTAAACAATTGTAGATTAATTTTAATCCTCTGAAGGAAGGTATCCATGTTGTGGAACCTCTTCTGCTTTTCTCTGAAATAAGGTTGTATCGCTTACCAAAAATTTATTTGTTGATGGTTGAATTTTCCTTTTTCTTGTTTAGTTTTTACTAAAGATAAATAGTTTGATGGCATTACCCTTAGATGTATTATAGGGAAAACAATTGATTTATCTCTAGATTCCTAATAAATTTCATTGTAGGAACAAATTTATTTTTCATCTAATACTTATGTTTTAAAAAAACAAATACAATTGACTATTAATTGTTTTTCTTTGATTGTAATGCTATGGTGATTGTTTGGTGAGTTTTCTATGAAATATCCATAAGTTTCGTATGATTCTATATTATTATAATTTTACATGTCATAAGGTACTTTGCATTATTTTTTTTGTTTTTTTGTTTAATATATATTATACATTGATAGATTCCTTATTGGTTGTGAATGGATTAATTTGAATGCTTGTGGTTGTATTTTGTAGATATTATCTTTACCCTACAATTATAAACAATATTAGGAATGTTGCAAGAAAATAAAATGTTCGGGATTTATGAAGGAAAGAAATGAAATAAATATATAAATAGAATCAAAGAGATACAACAAAAAACAAACTTCAATTTATTAATAGAAAAGTACTGAAAATTGTTTATGTGTAGAATGGAAATAAACTAGCTCAAGAGATGGTAGATTATCTCTAAGAAGAGATATGGTGGCTACAAGGCTTTTGAATTTTGTTATAATGAGGCTCAAAATAATATTTAATATTGAGAAACAAGGAAAAAATCTAAAAATATAACCCTAGGAGATGAAGAACTAAAAGTTTGTGGGCCTCATTGGGTTAAATTGGTAAATCAACTTCCTCGGATCGTAACTTTGGCATAAAATATTTGTTTGATATGTATGATACATCGTTATAAATATTTATTTGAGGAATAATGATTTTAACTTAAAACCATTATTTCAAGCCATGATTTTGCTTGATTTCCAAAAAAATGTCATTTTGGGCCTCAAAATGGATATGAAAGTTCATGACCCAAAAGCTGGAAAAAAAAGTAAATTGTGCTACAATTAATGAAACTAAAAGAAATAATGGTAAAATTGTGGTCATCCAAGTGGTATAGGTGTGTGGCCACCAATATCCACCTGTACTAGTCCTATCACCTTAGGAAACAATGGCCCCATTACGTTGAGTGCCTCCATGTGATGGAGAAACTCTTGCTGAACTTCGTCCCTCATGAGCCACTTGCCTTGGTGCAATACTTGGACATCTTTGACAATATGATACAACTGGATATATTTTTGGAAAATGTTATTGATTTGTGTTTCCATGATCTGATCATTTGGGTCCTATTCCATGAAGTGTGGATTTCTCTATGTTGGTGTGAGTTGTTTTGCAATGTCTGATGTGTCCTATAATGGTGGAAAGTATGCCCGAAGGTGGTCCACATTGTACCCTACATGAAGGCTAGTGAATGGGAGAATGTTGATCTAAAAATAATTGTCTCCCATAGCCTTGGTTATGGTGTAAGGCCCATATTAGAGTGTTATCAGCTTCTGATGGGATCCGTTAATACGCTTTTTATACAAATGCAACAAAGCTTTGTAACCCACCTGAAAATTGTGTGTCACTTGATGTTGATAAATTCATTTCTTGTACTTGGCATTGGACTTATCTAATATGTCATGAACCTTCTAGCAGATGTGCTAGATGATTTCAGTAAACTTGGTTTCTTTATCAGCCTGAGACTGTACATGTGTGGATTATGTATGTGTAGTTGCATGAGGCATGGCAACATTAATAAGACAGAATGTTTGAAATCCCAGACCCACTTGAAAGGGAATGCAACCAATAAATCTATGGAGAGTTATAATATATATATGTTGCACATAGAGAAGGCTTTCATCCTAGGTTCATGGATTCTTAGAGTTGTACATGTTTAATATTTTCACTATCATCTTGTTGATGACCTTTGTCTTGCCATCAGTTTGGGGATTGAATGAAACTGATTTTGTGAGCTTGGTGTCTAATAGTGTCTAGAGGATCGACATAAATATGTTCAAGAAAATTCTATCACGATATTATATGATGGTCTGTGAAATCCCAAAATGTACCCAAACTCTTTCAAAGAAAAGTTTGGCAGTGTCCTCTGCTGTGGCACTTTTATTGCAGGCCACAAATATTTCCATCTTCGAAAATGTGTCCATGACCACAAATATACATTCATTACCATGATTGGTAGAAGGGATTCCAAATAGATAGTCCATGGATATGGATTCCCAGGGCTGGATGTGAGTAGGAAGAGGAGTATATATGCCTTTCCTCTTGATGGTTGTCTTGGAAATGACACAATCAATGCAGGATCTAATATATTTTCGAACATCATGTCTGAATGTTTGCCAAAAAATTACTTCTATAGTAGGACCATATTTTTCTCCACACCAAAGTGTCTTGTGACCCTACTGTAGTGTGCCCCCCAAATCAGCTTGGAACTCTCTCTTGAAGGAACACAAAGGTGGCCCAAGTAACATAATAATGCGTCCGTAAGCTGGAAATTGGGAATTTTATTTCCACCCACTAGCATCTGGTATGTGGTGTAAAAATATGGATAATGTTTGTAAAATTGCATCCATCCAAAGGACTCGTGGCCATAAAATATGAGAAAAATTGTCAGTGTTGCAACTGGGGGCCAAATGAGGCAATCTGCAACATTATTGGTGCTTCCCTTATATTTACTATTCAAGTGGAATTTTTTTAGATATTTAGAACACTTATAATAATGATGGTTCTACAAATTCCCTTATTTGTGTATGAACTAAATAGGTTGGGGATTAGTGTGGATGAGTGTCTCCTTCCATAGAATGTAATTTTTCCATTGTCGGAAAGCCTGCACAATAGAATACATCTCTTTATCATAGGCCAAGTACTTTTTAATTGTATCGGAAGGTGTTCCACTATGATAGGCCACTAGATTCCTCTACTAGGTGACAATTGCACTAATAGCATAGTCAGAGGCATCTATCTCAATTTGCAATGGTTGTTGCAATTCTGGAAATTTGAGTACAAGTGTAGAGCAGAGGTGGTGCTTTAGCTCAACGAATGCCTTCTATTGGGATTCAGACCATAAAAAAATTATTTCTCTTTGCCCTTGGTAATCCAACTCAAATTCCAACCGATACGGGGTAATACCAACAAGAACCTCTAATAAAAATTTCTGAGCCCCAAAAAGATATGAGGCTCTGTTAGAGTGTTCAACGCTGGAAAATATCGAATGAATTGGATCTTAGCTAGATACACATGCACACATTTCTCATCTATGATGTAGCACAGATATTGGACTTGGTTCATGCAAAAGGTGTTTTTATCTAAGTTGGAACATATTTTTTTCTTCCATAGGGTTTGATGGACCTGAAGAATCTGTGTCAAGTGCTCTTCCAAACCCTTGCTAAAGCAGAGGATGTCATCCAAATAAACAAACATGAATGAGTTGTTGAAGGGTCATAATATATCATCCATCAGACTCATAAAATTAGTAGTGACATTTTTCAGTTCGAATGGCATGGAAAACCATTCAAAAAGGAATTCCTTGGATTTGAAGGTGGTCTTCAATACATATGTGGGCTCTATTAGAAATTTGTAATATCTAGACTTCATATGGATCTTTTTGAAATACTTGGGCCTCTTCAGTTGGCACATAAGGTCATCAATCTATGGGATTGGATAACTATTCCTGACAGTTATTTTATTTAGTGCTTGATAATCAAGGCAGAGCCTCTAGGTTGCATCCTTCTTCTTTGAAAGAACGATTGGGCTCCCAGAGAGTGAAGAACGTGGTCAGATGTGCCCTTTTCGTAGCAACTTCTATATCTGTTTCTTGATCTCTTCATTTTACAAATTAGATCAAAAGCATATCAACCAATTGGGTAGGGGTTCTCCAGTAGTCAGGCCGATCGAATGCAAGGCCTGACAGTGCAAGGGTACCCATGTGAGTGAGTAGAAGATATCATTTCATTCTTCCACAACCTTATCCACTTGCTTCTATTGTGAGGAGGAACTTTTCTTGGTGTCCATGGATGTGGCCACAATCTTCTCCTTAATTTGTGATAAAATAAAAAATTAAACAGATTTCTCGGTTTGGGATATGATATTACTACATTTCTTAGCAGAGATATAAGAGATAGCGATAGGCATTGCTACCTCTGGTATCCTGTATTAATGTATTTCCCAAAGTAATAATAACAGTGTGAGGTCTAGGCTCATACAAAACATGACACTTCCACAAGTATGGTTTTCATAATAATTTATCACAAACTTCAAGAGGAGAAACATCACACAGTACCTCATCTGCGAAAGGATTGATATTGTATGGAAGGCGACACAGTTGGATGACATGGAGATCTTGTCCTTTCTAAAACCTCTCGATCATGTACAATTGTGGGTGTGGTGTGGTCGATAGGCCCAACCACTACACGAAATCTACTAAAATGAGGTTTTTTAGGATCATGTCTCCAACAATTAAGTGTAGTGGAGAACCCTTCACCCACATTTGTGAGTGGAAGAGATGCTCCCCCTCCTTAGGGTGTTTGATTTTAATCTTATGTATCTTGGTGGTGGAAATGCTGGCGATAGGCTCCACATCAATAATTTTCTTCTCTTTGACATTCTCCTTGTTGTGTTCTGACCCAGAGTTGGAACATGAATATGACTATGATGCCTTTACCTCGACAACCAGTGACTGCTTGGCTCAACACTCACTTGTTTTGTGAGTGTGACTCTTATGGAACTCAGACCATTTTCCTATATCCTTCTTTATTTTCATGATGTTATTCTTTTCTTGTGTCTTTGGTGGGTTTTCCTGGGTTACCCTGCATTGGCTTCATCCATTCTTATGCAGTTTGGGGGCACCTTTCCCTTGCTTTACATTTTCAGATCTAAAGTATCACTTCTTTTGTTTAATTTTTTTCTCAATCTTGATAGCATATCGATAAGCGATTCCTAGTGAGGATATGTCCAAGAACTTCATCTTTTCCTTGATTTACTTGTGTGGAAAATGGTGCTACTTGAGTACCATATGCCACTCAAAATGTTGGCAATATGATACACTAGCACAACCACATTATATTTACCAATTCGGTTGAAATACGCCGATAGGCCTATATCCACTACCCATCACATTAATTTATATATCAATAAATAAATATTATATATAATAATTTTATTATATTAACTTGAAATATAAATATTATATATTAATAAGAATATTTATCAATATATTGATAATATTAACTATATACATACTATATATTAACTTGAAATATATATATATATATATATATATATATATATATATATATATATATATATATATATATATATATAATATATAATAAAAATATCTATTAATATAATAATAATATTAATAATAAATAATATTTTAATATTTATGTTAGAAGCATGTTAGAAGCATAAGTTAAATACATACTTCTAATGTTTTTATACTTAGCGCTTTTTCATATTAACTTTTAAATTTATTATTTAATTCACTATATAATTCAACCCGATCCCGTATTATTTTAACTATATAAAACTCCCAATTATTACATATCCCGCCCCTTTGGTTGAAAAATAACCTTAATATTGTGTTAATTGTGATTAATTAGTTAAAACCGCGATTAATTAAGAACTCTGATTTCCCGCAGCATTAAAAAAGGATTAATTAACCGTCATGGTTAGTTAATAACTTACCCCACCAATCGAATTGCCCCCAATATGATTAAATCGTGTTTAATTGTATTGGGCCCACCCTTGCTATTTCCCTATCATCTCGCCTCCCTGGCAGCCGTCCGATCAACCCCTTCACATCCAATGGCTGTCGTCGATATTGCATTGCCCCCATGTCCGAACAATAACGCCCGATTGCTAAGTGGTTTTCTAAACAGTGTCTCGCCATGCGTCGCGAAGGGTATGGAATCGCTGGATTTCACTTGAAAATAGCCCGTCCCCAAAAGCAGTGCGATGTATACCGCTTACCACCCTTCGCATTCAAAAAAACAGCCTTTCCTGCATACTTCATCCGCCCGAAAAATAAAACCCCGCCAACTTTAATAATAAATAATATTTTAATATTTATAAATATATTAATATCATAGATGGTTATATTATTAATAAACCAAAAAAACTAATAATATATTAATAATATATATTATATCATAGTTGGTTATATTACTAAAAATATATATGAATAATATTATAATATTATTAATAAATATTAGAATATTTATTAATAATTTTTATTAATATATTGATAATATTAACTATATACATACTATATATTAACTTCAAATATATATATAATATATAATAAAAATATTTATTAATATAATAATATTATTAATAATAAATAATATTTTAATATTTATGTTAGAAGCATAAGTTAAATACATACTTCTAATTTTTTTATACTTAGTGCTTTTTCCATTCATTTTCATATTAACTTTTAACTTTATTATTTAATTCAATATATAATTCAACCTGATCCCGTATTATTTTAACTATATAAAACTCCCAATTATTACATATCCCGCCCCTTTGGTTGAAAAATAACCTTAATATTGTGTTAATTGTGATTAATTAGTTAAAACCGCGAGTAATTAGGAACCCTGATTCCCCGCCGCATTAAAAAATAATTAATTAACCCTCATGGTTAATTAATAACTTACCCCACCAATCGAATTGCCCCCGATATGATTAAATCATGTTTAATTGTATTGGGCCCACCCTTGTTATTTCCCTATCATCTCACCTCCCCGACAGCCGTCCGATCAACCCCTTCACATCCAATGGCTGTTGTTGATATCGCATCGCCCCCATGTCTGAACAATAACGCCCGATCGCTAAGCGGTTTTCCAAACAGTGTCTCGCCATGCGTCGCAAAAGGTATGGAATCGCTGGCTTTCACTTGAAAACAACCTGTCCCCAAAATTTGTGCGATGTATACCGCTTACCACCCTTCGCATTCAAAAAAACAGCCTTTCCTGCATACGTCATCCGCCCGAAAAATAAAACCCCGCCAACTTTAATAATAAATAATATTTTAATATTTATAAATATATTAATATCATAGATGGTTATATTATTAATAAACCAAAAGAACTAATAATATATTAATAATATATATTATATCAATAATATATATTATATCATAGTTGGTTATATTACTAATAATATATATGAATAATATTATAATATTATTAATAAATATTAGAATATTTATTAATAATATATATTAATATATTAATAATATTAAACCCAAAAACATAAGAAAGTAATAAAATTTAAGAAATAATATATTAAACTGAAGAGAGTAATAAAGAATATGAAACAATATTTAAAAACAAAAAACGTGAGAGATTAATAAACTCTAACAATTAATATTTTAAAGTGAAGATATTAATAAACCCAAGGGATAGTTAATAATATAAACTGAATGTCATCATAAACCAAAGGTTTAAATATTATAAACCAAAGTAATTGGTGAACCCAAGGGATAAATATCATAAACATAAGGGATCAATATTAAAAACACAAGAGATTAATAAGCCGTAAGAATTGATATTTTAAACTAAAAAACCTAATAAATTAATAATCCATAACAATCAGTATTTTAGACATAAGATATTAATAAAGCAACGAGATTATTAACATTATAAACCAAAATACCTAATAGACCCAAGGGTTTAATATTATAAATAAAAGGAATCAGCGAACCCAAGAGATAAATATTATAAACCTAACAGATGAATATTATAAACAATAGAGATTAATAAACCCTAAGAATTAATATTTTAAATGGAAAAATACAAGAAATTAACAAACCTTGAGAATCAGTTTTTTAAACTCAAGAGAGTAATAAACGGAATGTGTGATTAACTTTATAAACCAAAAAAACTAATAAATCTAAGGCTTTAACATTATAAAACAAAGGAATCAATGAACACAAGGAATAAATATTAAAAACCCAAGGGATCAATAAGGCCAAGGGAAATATTAAAAATAATAAAGATTAATAAAACCCAAGAGTTTAATACTATAAACCAAAGGAATTGGTGAACCCAAGGGAAAACCATTACCCAAAAAATTATAAACCAAAGGAATTGGTGAACCCAAGGGAATTGATTTAAACATTGAGACAATTGTGGTCACAATGCGACGTTGGACCAACTATGACCAGGGTTCGCCATGGGTGATTTTCATATTGAGACAATATTTGTCAGAATGTCACTTTTGATCATGGATGACATTGATCAATTATTCATATTATAAACCAAAAGAACTAATAAACCCAAGGGTTTAATATTATAAACCAAAGGAATTGGTGAACCCAAGGGACAACCATTACCCAACAAATTATAAACCAAAATGAATTGGTGAACCCAAGGGAATTGATTTAAAAATTGAGACAATTGTTGTCACAATGCGACGTTGCACCAACTATGACCATGGTTGCCGATGGGTGATTTTCATATAGAGACAATATTTTTCAGAATGTGACATTTGATCATGGATGAAATTGATCGATTATTCATATTATAAACCAAAAGAACTAATAAACCCAAGGGTTTAATATTATAAACCAAATGAATTGGTGAACCCAAGGGAATTGATTTAAACATTGAGACAATTGTTGTCACAATGCGATGTTGGACCAACTATGACCATGGCTGGCCATGGGTGATTTTCATGTTGAGACAATATTTGTCAGAATGTGACATTTGAACATGGATCACATTGATCTATTATTCATATTATAAATCAAAAGAACTAATAAACACAGGGGCTTAATATTATAAACCAAAGGAATTGCTAAACCCAAGGGAATTGATTTAAACATTGAGACAATTGTTGTAACAATGCGACGTTACACCAACTATGACCATGGTTGGGCATGGGTTATTTTCATATTGAGATAAGATATTTTAGAATGTGACATTTTATCATGGATGATATTGAACGATTATTCATATTATAAACCAAAAGAACTAATAAACCCAAGGGTTTAATATTATAAACCAAAGGAATTGGTGAACCCAAGGGACAACCATTACCCAACAAACTATAAACCAAAAGGAATTGGTGAACCCAAGGGAATTGACTTAAGCATTGAGACAATTGTTGTCAAAATGCGACGTTGGACCAACTATGACCATGGTTGGCCATGGGTGATTTTCATATCGAGACAATGTTTGTCAGAATGTGTCATTTGATCATGGGTGACATTGATCGATTATTCATATTAAAAACCAAAAAAACCAATAAACCTAAGGGTTTAATATTATAAACCAAAGGAATTGGTGAACCCCAGGTAAAATCATTGCCCAAGAAATTATAAAGCAATGGAATTGGCAAACAAAAGGGAATTGATTTAAACATTGAGACAATTATTGTCACAATGCGACGTTGGAAAACCTATGACCATGCTTGGCCATGTGTGATTTTCATATTGAGACAATGTTTCGGAATTTGACATTTGATCATGGATGACATTGATCGATTATTCATATTATAAACCAAAAAAACTAATAAACCCAATGGTTTAATATTATAAACCAAAAGAATTGGTGAACCCACGGGAAAATCATAACCCAAAAAATTATAAACCAAAGGAATTGGTGAACCCAAAGGAATTGATTTAAACATCGAGACAATTGTGGTCACAATGCGATGTTGGACCAACTATGACCATGGTTGGCCATGGGTGATTTTCATATTGAGACAATATTTCTCAGAATGTGACATTTGATCATGGATTAAATTCATCGATTAGTCATATTATAAACCAAAAAACTAATAAACCCAAGGGTTTAATATTATTAACCAAAGGAATTGGCGAACCCAAGGGAAAATCATTACCCAAAAAATTATAGACCAAAGGAATTGGTGAACCCAAGGGAATTGATTTAAACATGGAGGCAATTGTTATGATAATGTGATGTTGGACCAACTATGACCATGGTTGGCCATGGGTGATTTTCATATTGAGACAATATTTGTCAAAATATGACATTTGATCATGGATGACATTGATCGATTATTCAGATTATAAACCAAAAAAACTAATAAACCCAAGGGTTTAATATTATAAACCAAAGGAATTGGTGAAACCCAGGTAAAATCATTACCAAAAAACTAATAAACCTAGGGGTTTAATATTATAAACCAAAGGAATTGGCAAACCCAAGGGAAAATCATTACCCAAAAAATTATAAACCAAAGGAATTGGTGAACCCAAGGGAATTGATTTAAACATTGAGACAATTATTGTCACAATGCGATGTTGGACCAACTATGACCATGGTTGGCCATGGGTGATTTTCATATTGAGATAATATTTTTCAGAATGTGACATTTGATCATGGATTACATTGATCGATTATTCATAATATAAACCAAAAAAACTAATAAACCCGAGGGTTTAATATTATAAACCAAAGGAATTGGTGAACCCAAGGGAAAATCATTACCAAAAAACTAATAAACCCAAGGGTTTAATATTATAAACGAAAGCAAGTGGTGAACCCAAGGGAAAATCATTACCCAAAAAATTATAAACCAAAGGAATTGGTGAACCCAAGGGAATTGATTTAAACATTGAGACAATTATTGTCACAATGCGATGTTGGACCAACTATGACCATGGTTGGCCATGGGTGATTTTCATATTGAGATAATATTTGTCAGAATGTGACATTTGATCATGGATGACATTGATCGATTATTCATATTATAAACCAAAAAAACTAATAAACCCAAGGGTTTAATATCATAAACCAAAGGAATTCGTCAACCCCAGGGAAAATCATTACCAAAAAACTAATAAACCCAAGGGTTTAATATTATAAACCAAAGGAATTGGCGAACCCAAGAGAAAATCATTACCCAAAAAATTATAAACCAAACGAATTCGTGAACCCAAGGCAATTGATTTAAACATTGATACAATTGTTGTCACAATGCGATGTTGGACCAAATGTGACCATGGTTAGCCATGTGTGATTTTCATATTGAGACAATGTTTCAGAATTTTACATTTGATCATAGATGACATTGATCGATTATTCATATTATAAACCAAAAAAACTAATAAACCCAAGGGTTTAATATTAGAAACCAAAGGAATTGGTGAACCCAAGGGAAATTCATTACCCAAAATATTATAAACCAAAGGAATTGGTGAACCCAAGGGAATTGTTTTAAAAATTGAGACAATTTTTGTCACAATGCGATGTTTGCCCAACTATGACCATGGTGGGCCATGGGTGATTTTCATATTGAGACAATATTTGTCAGAATGGAACATTTGATCATGGATGACCTTGATCGATTATTCATATTATAAACCAAAAAAAATAATAAACCTAAGGGTTTAATATTATAAACCAAGGGAATTAGGGAACCCAAGGGAATTGATTTAAACATTGAGACAATTGTTGTCACAATGCGACGTTGGACCAATTATGACCATGGTTGGCCATGGGCGATTTTCATATAGAGACAATATTTTTAAGAATGTGACATTTGACGAAGGATGAAATTGATCGATTATTCATATTATAAACCAAAAGAACTAATAAACCCAAGGGTTTAACATTGTAAACCAAAGGAATTGGTGAACCCAAGGGAATTGATTTAAACAGTGAGACAATTGTTGTCACAATGCGATGTTGGACCAAGTATGACCATGGTTGGCCATGGGTGATTTTCATGTTGTGACAATATTTGTCAGAATGTGACATTTGATCATGGACGACATTGATCAATTATTCATATTATAAATCGAAAGAATTAATAAACCCAAGGGTTTAATATCATAAACCAAAGGAATTGTTGAACCCAAGGGAATTGATTTAAACATTGAGACAATTGTTGTCACAATGCGACGTTGGACCAACTATGAACATGGTTGGGCATGGGTGATTTTCATATTGAGACAAGATTTGTCAGAATGTGACATTATATCATGGATGACATTGATAAATTATTCATATTATAAACGAAAAGAACCAATAAACCCAAGGGTTTAATATTATAAACCAAAAGAATTGCTGAACCCAAGGGAATTGATTTAAACATTGAGACAAATGTTGTCACAATCCGACATTGGACCAACTATGACCATGGCTGGCCAAGGGTCTTTTTCAGACTGAGACAATATTTTTCAGAATGTGACATTTGATCATGGATGAGATTGAACAATTATTCATATTATAGACCAAAAGAACTAATAAACCCAAGGGTTTAATATTATAAACCAAAGGAATTGGTGAATCCAAGGGAAAATTATTAAAAACATAAGTTATCAATAAGGCCAAGGGAGGGACCGGAACCTTGACCAAATAATTGAAAATACTAACTACTTATAACCATTCATAAGTCATTCATTCACTTCTAAAAAATATTTTCCTAAGTAAAATCCTATTTTACTTAGGGAAATTGCACAATATGTCATAAAAACCCTTTCATTCAAGCATACGTTAAATACATACTTCGAATGTTTTTTTACTTAGCGCTTTTTCATTCATTTTCATATTAAATTTTAACTTTATTATTTAATTCACTATATAATTCAACTCGTTCCCGTATTAATTTAACTATATAAAACTCCCAATTATCACATATCCCTCCCCTTTGGTTGAAAAATAACCTCAATATTGCGTTAATTGTGATTAATTAGTTAAAAACATGACTAATTAAGAACCCTGATTCCTCGCCACATTAAAAAAGGATTAATTAACCCTCATGGTTAATTAATAACTTACCCTGCCAATCAAATTGCCCTTGATATCATTAAATCATGTTCAATTGTATTGGCCCCACCCTTGCTATTTCCCTATCATCTCACCTCCCCGATAGCCGTCCGATCATCCCCTTCACATCCAACGGCTATCGTCTATATCGCGTCGCCCCCACGTCCTAACATAACACGCGATCGCTAAGCGGTTTTCCAAACAGTGTCTCGCCACGTGTCGCGAAGGGTATGGAATCGCTGGCTTTCACTTGAAAACAGCTCGTCCCCAAAATCGGTGCAATGTATACCGCTTACCACCATTTTCATTCAAAAAAATAGCCTTTCCTACATACATCATCCACCCGAAAAATTAAACACCACCTGTTGAACCCTTAGTTACACTGAGAGGGGAGGGGGGGTGAATCAGTTTAACACATTCATGGACTTTTTAAAATGTTTCATTAACACTTGTTTACACCTTCATTTCATGTTCAACTTAACATGTGAGTAATCTTAGAATGTGAGTAGCAAGCATTAATATAATGTAACAGTAGACTTAATATGAGAGCAGCAAGTATTAAGTAGATGATATAAACCAGATCAACACATAAACATCATGCACAGAGACACCAGGTATAAGTGGAGACCCATACAGGGAGAAAAACACATCTTATTATTGTTGTGATGCAAGGCAAGCTCCAACTCCCTCTCACTACTAATTTTCTATAGGCACAAACCTACAGGAGGCTCCAATCTCAATTCTGCAAGCTACAACATGATGTGGAAGCACCAAATCCCATCTATTTTATACAAGCACCAACCTATAGGAGGCTCCAACCTCAGTCAGCTACAACTGACTTTTATCAAGCTACAACTTGATGTGGAAGCACCAACTCCCATCTATTTTTTGTAGGCACCAACCTACAGGAGGCTCCAACCTTAGTCAGCTACTACTGACATTTATCAAGCTACAACTTGATAGGGAAGCTCCAACTTCCTTACTCTTTCAAAAAAAAACACTTGCTGATTTACCTTGGATATCAGCTCTGTTCTGTAGCATCTCTTCTGTTGTCCATCAGTCCTCATATTAGCCCTGCATCATCTCTTCTCAGCTCCTCCTTCTTCTCTGTCTCACTGCTTCATTTCTGCATTCTCTAACTTTTCACTACATCTCGTTCAGCTCCTCGTTCTTCTTATCTTTTCTGCCTCAATTTTCGTTACTCTGCATACTCTTTTCTTACGCTCTCTATCTCTCTAACCTCTTGCAGCTTTCTTATTTTATTCAAGTCTCTTCAATTCTGCTGCACACCCTCTTCTTCTCTCACTCTATTTTCATCATCCTTTTCCCTTTGGATATTACCCTATTTTATACAAAATAGCTTCATGGCTGTTTGTATTCTACTGGGAATTTGAAATGGACAACCATGTCTCTTTGCCTTCTGCCTTCTCATTTCTTTTCCAGCTCACTCAGAAAAATGTAACTGTAGGTGCTTATTTTAATCTAACAGTGGGATTTTTTTTCCTTCTGGAGACTTTCCAATGCATCACAAACGATAAAAAATTCAATTACAATATTTACATTCACATATAATGAAAACTTCAGCTCAACTCATTTAGTCTTTTGGCTCGCAGCACAATTGTCTTTTCTTTGACTGTGTCTGTCTTTTCTGTGACTCTGTTTTATCTCTTTTCAGATCTATTTGATTTTCTGTCCTCTGCTGTGGTGTAACTGCTACATACGTGTAACTAAAATTTTTATATCAGTGAATTTTGTAAATATGTGTAACTACTGACTGTAATTCTGGGAAAATTCCAACCCTTTACATGCAGCAAGTGTCTTGTTGATGTGGGAGTTCCGCAGACGGAACATACCTGCATTGCAATAATTTTATATTTCAAATCACCCTCCACCTTAAGCCAAGGCTCGTGGGTTCACAGACCACGCTGCATCTTTTAATACAATCGCAACAATGTGTTATATATATATACCTGTGTATATATATATATATATATATATATATATATATATATATATATATATATATATATATATATATATATATATATATATATATATATATATATATATATATATATAATGTAATTTCAATTCTCAGCATCATTATACAACGTTTTAACAATAAAAGTACCATGTCCACTTTAACACTGAAGAATCATGTTTAATACATAACTAATGCCCTTTCGGGCCCACTTGCGACGTTTTCCGATGCACTATGCTATTCCTCCAGCGATTTCCAATTGCGATTGATCGCAATCGCAAGCTGCCTTGCTCTGATGCAATTGATCACTGTTCACTATTCTTTGCCGATGTGATTGGAACTCAAATCCCTATTAATCAAATTTTATAATCCCATCGGGTCCGAGCTTCAATCGTAATCGCAAGTCTTTTAATATATGTTTCGACGGTCTGTTTCTTTCTAATGAGATTGACCACTGTTCACTACTCTTTGCCGATGTTATTGGAACTCAAATAATTATTAATCATAGTTTATAAGCCCATCGGGTCCGGGCTACAATCGCAATCGCAATTATTTTAATATATGTTCCGATGGTCTGTTTCTTTCCAATGCGATTGACCACTGTTCACTGCATTTTACCGATGTGATTGGAACTGGACTTCAAAGTCTTGTTAAACATGATTTATAGACCCATCGGGTCCGGAGCTTAATCGCAATCGCAATTCTTTGGTTGCATGTTCCGCTGCCCTTATAATCTTCGATGCGATTGGGAAGGGTCCAACCTTATATTACTTTGTTTCTTTGGATCTCGCGCTATATATGTAAATGTATTTACCTATATATATATATATATATATATATATATATATATATATATATATATATATATATATATATATATATATATATATATATATATATATATATATATATATATATGATTTGCGCTTGGGGTTAAGCGATTCCCGGAATAAGGTTTGTATTGAGAGAGAGTTATTTGGCGAGAGGTCTTGTCACTCTGCCTCTACTGTGCTTCTATCTCTATCTCTGTTGTTTCTTCCGCTCTGTTGTTTGACTATTACATTTTGACATTCTTTTTCTTCCTATCTCCTTTGTGCTTCTTGCTGCCTCTGCTACTTTTTTGCTGCCTCTGCCTTTTCTGCCTCCATTTCCTTATTGCTAGTTCAGGTACTTCTCCTTTACCATAGGTTTTATTCAACTCTGTTTATAAACCCATGCACAGTCAATTGCACATAGGAGCCATTTATACTCCCAATTATAGGGTCTCATCATAGTCATGTAATGCTGAACAATTCCTCCCATAGATACAAATGAATCCACTTGCATACACTTATTCTTGTCTTGGAAGAACTTCTTCTTCTCTTAACTCTGCCCCTTTTTCAAAATCCAGTGGCCCTCATTTTGTCCTCACTACTCTGCACCTCCAATAGCTCTCTACTTATTTGCTATCCTCTGCTCCTTGACTGATGCTGCTCCTTAATTCTCTTTTTGTTGTCTTTGCTACCCCTCTTTTTGCCTCCATTCCCTGTCTTCTACTTTTCCTTATTGCTGGTTCAGGTGCTGCTCCTTTCTGCTCCTTTGCCATCAATGACAATATTTTCAACACCGCCAACTTTCGACTTTGCGAATAAAAAAAAAAAACACGCATCATTTTCATTATCCCGTGCAGCGACCGATGTTCCCATGCAAAAAAATTCAAAGCCATCTATTGAAGATTTTCAACCACCCCCTTGCTAAGAAAATTGCAGACGAACAATCCAGAACCCATCAGCAGTTTCCTACACCTGTTTTCATCACTATCCACTTCCCGGAAACAGGTATTTACCGAATTCCTGTCAAACCCTGCAAGTCTTGGTTTTTTATTTAATTCCATAGGAAAAGGCTAAAACATAGTACAATTCGGTTTTTGTTTCACTCCTAAGTTCCCAGACCTGTAATTGTGCCCATTTTTCCATCAAAAACCCAAATTCCTTTCTGAATCCACAAGAACCAGAAATGGAAACCCCTATGGCTTTGAATGTTGCGCCTCTGAATGCCCCCCATAAAGATTTAGACTATCTACCTCTAGCAGATAGGGGTTTCTAGATAAAAGACCTCATTCTTCGTGAAAATCCTCTCAGAAGCTTTTGCCAATGCAGAGATAATTTCTTGAATGGCTCTGATATTTTGGGACTGTGGGAATCCAATCTTCCAATGTATTTTTTACCTTCAGTCCATGTTTTCCCCGAAATAATTTATCACTGCCATGCCAATTACGATCCCAATCAACGAACAGTCATGTCCCTGAGTCAAACTATTCTTTTCCAAATAATTGCTCAATCCATAAATGAAATGTTACAGTTCCATCATGGTCAAGCCTTGACTCCCATTTCCATGGGATATTTACTCAAAAAATCCATAAATTTATCCCAAGAAGAGCTGAATCGCCTCTGTCAGACTTTCATGGTACCAGAACATCAACCCAAAGGCCCACCTCCTTATGGATATACCTTTTTCAGAGATATGGGTAGACTCATATTGAATATGATATCTTCTATAATGGGTTTCAACACTAGTGAATATGTTGATAACTTAACCCTAGTGTTGTTGTCAATTTTTACTCCTGGACAACCCCCTGCTGTCAAATATGATTTTGCTTCCTTTATTGCTGATAAAATTCATGACCAGTTCATGAGATTGGAAAATGAAAAAGTTTTCAAATATTCCACTTTTATATACCATCTCATGCTCTATTATCAATCAGAGAGTTTCCCCTTCCATGTCATGCAACTTGATGCCAAAGGAAATCCAAGGTCTATAATTTTTTGGTCTCCAATCTTCCATAATTCCTCCGAGTCTCCTTATTCTTACAATGAGTTCATTGATCTATTTGTACACCCTGAAACTACCTTATTAACAGGAGTTTCCCCTCCTAGGGTCAATAATGATATGAAGAAAATTCTCCAACTCTCAAAGCAATACAGAATAGGTGATTGGTACCTATACATGAAACATACAGAAATTAGAATATATGGGTGTGAGTTGTGTCCTTTCAAGCTACCAAAATATGTTCCAATGAGGCTTTTTTCCCTAGAATATTTCAGAAAAATGATAAATTCAGACATAGTCCATTTTTGCAATGCAAAGAAAAAGGCTCAGCTTAGAATTAAGAGTCAATTAGGTCCTTTTGTCTGTAATTCTAGAGATGCAGTAAAAGAAGCTGAAAGAATTCTAGAAGACTATCTCAAATTGAAAAAAAGTTTCAAGTGGGTACCTTATGACCCAAATAGCTTTATATGTGATAGGAGAATGGAAAAAAAATTGTCACCATACCTTCACCATATAATTCCAGAGATTGAACAATTTGCAAATATGGATGAATGGATGGAAGGAACCTTAGTAGAACAAGATAGTGAACAGGTCAGTGTTGAAAATTTTGTGAAGGATCTTGAGAAAATACTTGACCTGGATTCTTTCAGGAAGGTACAAAGACCAGGAATTGGTCCTTCCTCTGCTGGAACCTCTTAGCAAAATTTGCAGGAAATCAGTGCACTAGCCACAGTAGCATCCAAAGGGAAGGAAAAGGAGATTGATACACAAGTCACGGAGAAATTCACAATGTCTGAGTAGCCTGAAACTTCCAAGGAACATGCCCAAATACATACTTATCCTACTCAGATCGATGTGGAAGAAATTTCAATTTTGCAAACTCCTCTCAATGAAGAAAAAGGTAAAAAGAGAGATGCAGAAACAACTACCCCTATCAGTGGATCTTCAGAACAACCTAGTAACAAAAGAAAAAGATTAAATCCACTCTCAGAAGTAGAATTTTTTCAAGAAACCACTAATAGTCAGAGGAGAGAAGAGTTAGATAGTCACCAAACATTCACAATCAGTGGGACATCCACTAACTCACAGAAAAAAGAGCCACAAAGATATCAAAGTGCAGAAGTATCTTCCTTTGAACCACCAGTGAAGGATGCCTGGGATATTAAGAAGACATTTATAAATATAAAGGCCAGAAATGATCCATTAAGACTTCAAGTCTATAATCAATACTTAAATATGGCTCCCAAAAATCAACAGAGATTGATGTCGGCCTATGACATCCAGTAGGGTAAATTGGTGATGATTCATTTCAAGCCCAGAGTACAACAGCCTCAAACAGCTGCAGACTATGTTAGAACCAATTTTGAGGTCTTGGAAAAGTATATTGATCCTTTGGATCAGATTGAGCTGCACAAACAAACTGGAGAGATGATATACTCAACTTTGACTGATAAGTCAATGATGGCCCAAAGATTACAGAATTCTTTGGACAATACTAATGCTCAATTGCATCTTGAAAAAGCCTCTTCCCAGGCTAAGGACAATAGAATAAAGACTTTGGAAGAAATAATTATTGGATTGGGTCATAATCCCAAATATGTTAAGGCTATAGAAGCCTTGATTAAAAAGAAAGATGATGATATTGCAGCCTTAAGGAAATAGCTGAAGTTGCCATCTTCAAGGCATCCACGGACTACTAAGGTAATAAAGCAATGCTCTGAAGAAGAAATAATGGATTTTCTTTTGAAACTTAATGAGCAACTAAATGAGACTGAAAAAGAACTTGAAAAGGCATTAAAGGACAAGTAGCCAAACATTCCAGCATCTACAACAGAAGTAATTATAGGTACAACAGCAATACGTCAGCCAACAGGACTATCAGAGGGCAACACTTCCAATTTAAGCACTGAAGAATTAATAAAATCAATGGAGGAATTGAAACTCCAAGTGATAGAGCTCCAGAAAAAAAGGTACAATTTACAACCTTAGAACAAAAATACAATCTCTCAAAGATGAGTGTTGCATAAAAAACAAGAGAGATCAGCAGAATAGAAAATTTGGTCAAAGAATTGGAAAAGGATCTCACATTGGAGAAACCTTTAAAATAAATCAAAGAAATTATTTGGGAAAACATCACTCAGTCAATAGACGATGTTTGGCCATCAATCCAAATAATGTATGAGCAAAATGATTTAGTTAAATTGGCTCTAGAAGAAGTTGAAAAGGCAAGAGAAGAATTAGGAATATGCCTGAAGAAGCGAATAAGCTTATACAATTTTTAAATACCAAGAACAGATACCAACTTCAAGAGCTAGGCATCCAAGACAAAACATGAACAATTTTGGAGGTAAAAAGTGTTTTTACTAAAAGAACTCAGATGCAGAACCTAGAAAGAAGATGCTATGATATGTAGGAAGAAATCAATGCTTTTACAAAGAGATTGGATATTTTGCAGAGTAAAGGATTGCCAAGTCCTTTAGTCTCAGATGATAAACTAATGTGCCTTGAAAGCTATGTTGAGAAATTGAATAAGTATGCTGACAACCAGGCTAGTTCATCGACTAGTTCATCGATAGCAAAAGCATTGCCTATAGGAAAAAATCTTCAGCACAATCTGGAAAATTTGTTTTATCTCGAACATGAGGTAAAACACTTATTCCCAATTCAGCCTAATTTCTTTAGATATACAGAGACTGATGAGACTCTGAGGAAGCTTCAAAGAACCAGAATAGCAGAAGCACAATGGTGGGAAGACATGTTAGACATTTTGTAAAAATTATCCTTGCATGAATTTTGATTATTTACTACAGCAAGTCATGATAAAAATGATAAACAGTGATCAAACAGATCAAAGTGTATCGGTGCAGGTAAAGAGTATCAGTAAAACAGAGCAGCCAACACAGAGTTACTAAAGAGGACATCAACAAGCCTAATCATAGGGCCTGCCCCCAACACATTCATAAAAGAAAGGGAACAACACAACATCGTCTATCTTTTCTCTTATCTATGAGACCATCTGTCTCTATTTTCTTGTAACATATTCATGAGTCATCCTAAATTATATCTCATTTTGTCAGGAGATATTTTTTATAATTTTTTGTATAAATACTCCCTCAATTAGAGTATTGGGGGGGTGGATTCTCAGACTTTGTTGTAACATTGATTATTTTGGAATAAAGTGCTATTGGAAAAATTTCGCTTGGCTAGCTGGATAAGGAATTGATGCAAAGGACTTTTCACAGGATTCTTGAGCCAGAAAAAGGATCAATAAGTCATCTATCTCTTATGTTTTAGAGTTCAGTACTTGTTTATTATACCATTTTTTTTTCATATCTAAATGATAAATGAAAACGAATAATCCAGAACGTGCTTAAGTGCAATCTATTTTCAAACGTTTTTATTCTTAATGTTTTCTTCTGAACTAGTATAAACAGTGAATTCTTAAATGCTCTTATTTTCTAGTCTATTCATTTTGATTATTTGATTTTTAACGGTTGGCTCATATAACTAGTTTTTTACCTGTGAATGGTTCATTGTAAGAAAAATAACAAAAAAAGACACTATAAAAACAAGAAATTAAGAAACAACAAAAACGATGTAAACAACATTCCAAAATACTACTATGAATTTGATAAATGTAAACATCTCATTAATATATCTAAATCATTATTATTATATTAATAGTTTCATATCTTAGCGATATGGACTTTAATCTCTCCTCTTCTTTCTTCCTAATTGTAACATACGCACTATTATTCATCTTGGCATAACGATGAAAAGAGAAAGGCCGTGCAATGCGTAAACCATCTATTGATTTCACTCTTGATATGGCTGTGAAGGTCAGGCCTTGTTGTTCTCTATTCCCGATATCAACTGATGCTCGCTCTAAAGTCAAACCTTGTGACTTGTGAATTGTAAGAGCCCATGCCATCTTTAAAGGAATTTTTTTTCGATTTCCTCTTACCACTAGTGTGATAGGTACAATGTTTGGATTGCTTGCATCAAACGGAATACCAACATACTTATCAAAAATAACAGTTGTGAACATTAGAAGCTCAGGTGGCTTAGAGTTAGGCATATAAAATATTTCCCTCACATACCCAAGTGCACCATTCACCAAACCAGCTTCAACCCACAAATTACATGTCAACATAACACGCTGGCCATGGCACAACAAAAATTCATGGTCCAGTTGATCATCATCGGCACCACTGACTTCTGAACGCCTTGAATTCACAGCAATACATCGTGCAACTGGATAATTTAATGATTTCAACATATGTCTGTTATGGAAGGAGACTAAATCATTTGTTGGAAACACATGAACTGCTGCATTAAAAAAATCCCTTTCTCTAGGATGCAACCTGATATCAGCTCGTGACATAAGAAACTCCCAATCATCAAGAACAAGTTCTGTGTTTCTTATTTTATTGAGGACTCGATGAAAACAAGATTGTTTCTCATTACTCCCTTGTTGGCGAAATATTGTGTCAAGAGTGAAAACAATGTCGAATTTTTTCCATAATACATTCCCTGCTGTATTACCTGCATACAAAGGCTTATCTCTCATAGGAGGTAGCTGCCCAAGGTCACCCATAAGGATCATGGGTATACCACCAAAAGGAAAATTCTTTTTATCTGGAAATGCTTCTCGTAGTCGAGCATCTATTTGCATGAACAACCTTGATCCTAAAAACCTCATTTAATCAATCAATATATATCGAATGTGCCTCATATCCTCTTGGAATAGTGCCAATGATTGACCCTGTAGTGGTTTTATATCTCTAATCGATATTTTCAAAGCAGAGTGTATTATTTTTGCATGTATATTGAAAGCAGCTATTCCTATTGGGGCAAGAAGAAGCAAAGGACTTTTTCCATTACCTGACAGATTAGAAAGAGTCTCATAAATATATTGGATAAGGAAAGAATTTTCAGTGCTTGAAGTTCCCTGAATAATCATAAGAAGAGCTTCATGAATCTCATATTCAGAAAAATGCCTTAAAACAATTTCAAAAGCAAGTCGTTGTTTTTCTACCAATGAATCTAGAGAGGAAAATGTTCTATTTGAAAGGTCGCCAATATCACCCCTTGATATTGCATTCCTTATAAAATTAATAGCTTCTTCGGCCACATCATCAGAAATAGTTGTACCTTGCCAGTCAAAGGATATATCAAAATCCCTTCAACCAAGGGTGTGAAGATAAAAAAAATTGACACTATTTTGTGGAACCAAGTGAGAGAAAATTTGCCACTCTTGAAAATCATCTTCAAGATTCATTTCCTGGTTAGAAAAATCACCATATTCTCCATCTTCAATGTTTTCATCAATTGATGGATTTTGATCATCATGCCAAGCTCGATATCAGAAATTCCTCCAGTTTTCCACAATAATTTCAGTTGAAAGCCCAATCTCTATAGAAATGTCACGAAATGGCTTGTACAAGAGTAATTTTGTCCAGAAAAAGGGTTCAAAATCCTATAAATCCTCACTAGGAATAGAATAAAACCGTGGCCAGACCTGAACAATTGCATGAGCATCTCTAGGCTTCCATTGATATTTTTTTGCGCTTGCTATCAAACGTCCAAGATCTTGTTGTTTCTATCAAATATAGAAGTTCAAGGAAAGAAGGCCTCTTCTAATAATGCTGAACAAATGTATTTTTAGATGAACAGTGTAGGCCATTCCTTGAAATTTTCCTGAACACCTTTCGTCCAACATTTAACGAAATAAATTTTCAACTGCACACAATTAGAGGCATCTTAAGCAATATGTGACATGTTTCTTGTGCTCCAATGTCATGCTCAATGACTGTTTCTACAAGAAACCTCCTATAACCACATAAATCATGATCCTCAGAGGCAATAGAATTTGAAATTCTAGTTAACATATCATGATAGCTTTCAGACCTTCTCTCTACTTTTGATCCATACTTGGCAATATATTTCAGGACAGCAGGTCGAGAAACCACTGGCTGGAAATCAACATTTGCACGCCACATTGTTAGAAGGTCAATGTTATGTACATTCAACCTATCATCATTTCTTGCCGGGTCATATTTTTTTCTTCCTTGATCATTTATGAACAATCTTGATTCCTCAGAAAGATCCCATGGGGCATTGTACGGACAAGCGAGTATAGTGCCCTTTTTGCACACACAAGAATCTACACTACACTTTGTGTGCCTTTGGACATGGTTCAACAATTCTTCATAATCATTATGAGGATTGCAAGAGAAAAACTAATCAGTATTCAATAGGCAAGGGTCATCATTGAGACTTCTTGGAACCATTATATTGCGACGATGTATTTCACGTGGATTCCATGTAGTATGTAGTTACATAATTGTGAAATAATCTCTTTGCATGTTGCAAATCAAAATCATTTGACCAATCAAGTCTTTCCATGTCAGGAGCTCCTTGAAACCATAGGAAACCATGGATATGTGCTGAACCTCTATGTTTCCACTCATATATAGAAAAAATGAACACAGAGTTACTACGATAAACATGAATGGAAAATCAATAAGAAATTCACAACGAATAGAAAATAAATTCAAGAAAACAGAGTTGTACCAGAAGTCTTTAGCTTTAAGATATTTTTGGATAAGTTCCTCTCGAAATATATTGAATCTTTGGTGCATAAATGTGGCAAAAATATGAGGCTACTGGATAAAATTTTCAACTTTCATATGATGCTCATTTAAGGAATGAGAATGTGACGGTACAGGCATGAGGCTATGCAGCTTTGGCCACTTTGTGTCAGCTGTACTCAATGTAAAAAACAAAGATGGACATCCCAACTAAGTAATCATGTCAGTCAATTCAGCCCGAAATTTAGTCCAGTATGCCCTTGTACCTCTTAGAGAAGACCCAAACCGCATAATATTCTCAGCCAACTTATTATCTGGAAAATCAGAAAGTTGATGACACAATTCATCAATTGTTGTCGATGAGTTATCATGTAAATTTTTCTTCAGAAAAACTGAAGCAGTTGCTTGGCTACGATGCCTCATTATCATGTTCAACAGGTAATATCAGAAGTGAGGATGGATTCCAAACCTCTGATCATAGTATCTAAGAAGATGCAATGCATACTCATGAATTTCAACAGTACAAATGCATGGTTGCAACCAATCAGCAGCACCAGTGGGGCACAATGTGGGGAATGCCATATCTAAGAACCCCTCAGTATTATATTCATTCACTAGAGACATTCCAATAGTGGGCCAATCCATTTCATCAACATCTGAAGAATCAACATTATCAAGAAATGCTCTAATTTCTTCCACCTCTCTCCATTCATTGAGTAGGCGAGCAATAAAAGACGAAGGATGAGAGGGAAAATGGTTAGGAGGAAACCCTTAATTATTAGCTGCACTAGAATCAGATTCTGTAATGTCACAATCAAAAAATTTAAGCCTGTAGGAGACATCTGTTGATATTTTGGGTAGAGAATTCACCGAATCATATTCAATTACAACATCTCGATAATATTGATCACGTTCAATTTTGAAATGAAATGCATCCATAACACGGGATATTTTTACATAACATCCATAATATTTAGACTAAGCAGCATGTCTCCTCACAATTAGAAAGTTGAGATCTTCAACATGGCGCAGAAGACTTTGTGCAACTGTAGAAATATTTTGGGGAAAGCTAATCATGTGTCCGCTATACTTATATTGCCCACCTCGAGCATGTGTCACTTGCAAAATAGGATTTACATGTGCTATTAAAATTTCTTCAACTTGAGTAAGAACTCTTAAAATATGATGTTGCTCGCCAAGATCCATGTTATTATAGCCACAAAAAAAATGTGAACCTCCTTCATTCTTACATCGTCTGCAAATAGGTCCTTCGGGATCTCTCAAAACGTGGATTCCAGGATATGATTCTTTGCAGATGTGGCACATTTGGACAACTGACAAGCTATATAGATTTTCTTGAAATATTTTATGCACTGCAATCATATTTTCATCAAAATAAATATCATTTGTATTGGTTGGACCATGTGGAGAATGATGTGGAAGAGTATAATTTCTTCTAAAATTTATTTTATTTTCAGCACCACGAGACTCCCTCCCCAAATTTGAAACATGTGGAATAGATCTATGACATGGGCTTTCCAAATTTATGGTCTACATTTTTGAAACCTGAGAATGTGCAAGGATTTATTTAGCATAATTTTTTTTTAAATTGAATGTCCAAATAATTAGAATTGAAAAAATGAAAAAAAAAATCCATTCAATATTTACATCTGTTTGGCGATGTGGATGAAGTGTAGGAGATGGTTGCTCTTCACTTCTAACATCAGTAGATTGAAAATTTGGAAAGTTAGTTTCGATGCCTCTATTCAAATTAGTTGTTTCCTGTTAAAACAAATTAAAATATTTTATAAAACTAAATGCCGAAAAAAGATAGATTTCTAATTTTACAATTAACAATAAATGAAAAAAGGAGGAAAATATCAAACGCATTCAACATTTAAATTTTGTTGGAGATCTAGATGAATGCTATGTGATGGTTCCTCCTCACTTATAACATCAGTAGATGAAACATCTACGAATTTAATTTGTATGCCTCTATTGAAATGAGTTGTGTCATGTTTGAAGAAAAACAAAATATGCACCAAAATTTCAAATAAAGAAAAATCAAATCAAACACATTGAACATTAACATTAGTTTTTCGATTTTATTCTCAAGGAGAATGCAGTGGAAGTTTATGACCTGATTCATAGTCAAATCTCAGATTAGGAGATGGAAGATACGAGGAAAAAATTTCTAGACCTCTATTAAAATGAGGTGTATCCTACTCCAAGAGAATAAAATACCTTATCACTAAAGAAATGTAAATAGAGGAATGTAATAAAACAACCACTATTGCATCAACTGTAAAGATATCACTGGATTACCTCCATTGTTCCACGCGAACTGCTATCAGGGATGACTGTTTCTATTCCTGCGAAAACATTATTTTGAGAAGGGAGATTGGAAGATATGATGTTTCCACCAGCTGGATCCAAATTATCAAACAAATGGCCAATCAAAGTATCATCCAAGTCATGACATACAATGTCATCATTGCCTCCACCATGGATATTTTGCAACCTTTGGCCTTTCTCACAAGATGTAACTACAGAGACAGAAGGGTTTGGGTGAACATTTTCATCCACGTTATGAATATGATGTTCCTCCCTATTTCCAGATGTTTCCTCAATATTATGATAATTTTCAGGAGAGCGTTGAAAAACAAAATTATAGTGACGAGGAGCATATTTTGTCAACGAACTACCAAGCGGCAATGTTCTTTCCATGATATCATCCATAGTACGATACATACAAGGAACCATAAAATAATTTTCAAGAGTTGTTTCAGTCGTTCTTCTATGATATTTAGCTCTCCTATGATCATTAATTGTGCCCTTATTTTGTTTATACCGTAAACGATGACTTTCATTAGACTTGTCACGCGATGTCGATGAGTTATTCCGTTTTCTTGTACGTTTCCTTGTACCTTCAGATGACATGTCTACAACGAACAATAAACATGCAACAGATAAAATATAGGCAATATAAATTAACAGAAAAGGATGAAAAAGGAACACATTTTTTTTCCACCCACAAAACAAATTAAAATCATTTACGTTATTTTTCCAACCAAATGGCTAAGAAGAAAATTGGATTTTTTCAAATGGCCAAAAAAAAAAAGGATTAAATTTCATGTATCATATTATAACTGTAATGGGAAACCCATATAAATGGAACAAAATTGTAAAGAATTATATGAATTTAAAATATATCTAAATATTTGGAACTATATACCATCAAAAAAACCTAAAGATATAACATTGTTTGAGAATCAATGAGAAAAAACTGATGGAAACACCATGTATAGAATAAGTCACAGTAATTACAATTATGGAAACAAAGAGAAATGGATAACATCCAAACACATTCAAATGAAATTAAGAGGACTAAACGAGACAAAAAAAATAAATATTTTCGAGCAAATTGCAATGGAATTCAATATCCAGCATCTGCTGCATACATAGATACAAGACACCCCCCTAGAATGGAGCCATATAAATATCCATAGTCTTAGCATACATACCCAAAAGTATGCAAATTAAAAAAAAAGGGAAATATTCTCCACGACCATAGAGAGAATACAAAATGGCTAATAGCCTAAGACTCCATGTCCACATCTAATGGTGGAATCTCATCTATAGAATCCATACACGGAGAAATTGCAAAAACATTTCCAGACTCGATCAAATCGTTGCAATCCTACAACGTTGGACACCAAAATCCATTCATTTGTTGATTAGTTGAATTATCAATATCTATTGGGAAGCAAAGGCCAGCCATCATGTCATATAATAGGAAAAGAACTTCACTGCATTTGCACATAAGAACCACACCTTGGATTGTTCGAAAAGGAAGATAAATAGGACATTTCATATTTATATCTATAGAAATTTCTTCCAACAACTTCCATCTAAAGCCCCAATCATCCTCAAAGTAATCAGTTCTTCGTTCAATACATGGGTGACCAAATTGAAAATTATCTATTTCTTCAATTGACCATATAGAAGTGGAGCCATCATTGACAAGACATATCAACTGATTCTTGCACACTGCCAATGACATACACCGAATGTCAGTGATTGGAACAAATGAAAATACCTAGGCATTTTTTATTACATTGAACTAGTAGATTGTATACCCATATCAAGGATAATCTTCATACTTTGTGTCGAGATAGATCCAAAACAATTTACTTCTATAAAAAACTCCATTTTGAGGGGGTGAAGTGCCACCAAATGGAAGATCAGCCCTTCGCCAAACCCTATCAAGACTACTGCAAACATAAAATTTAGATTGAATTCTATCATAGATATGTTTTAGAACAACCCAGTCATATTTGTTGTTGCTCACATTCTCCAATAACGAAAAGAATCCCCAGTCTCCAATTTGTATTCGCCCAATGTTTTTTAAGGCCTTTGTAAATGGATTCATCACAAAATAGTTTTGTGAATGGGAGAATTTTGTTGGTAACGATAAAACCACCATTGGTCCAATAGTAGACTCCACCTTTTATCTTGGATCTATGAATCACAAATGAAAACGAGATATGCGCCCATTTTGATTAAGGTATTCAACAGCAAAATAATTGTCTTCATCATTGATGAAAGGAACCATAAATCCAAATTCATTTGTACAGATATTCTTGCAACACAACAAGAAACAAGGATTTTGCAAACAGACTTCCATTGTTGAAAAACAGTGCTAAACTTTATCACAACTGATAAAGGGAGCCAAAGGAAGACAATTTCAAGAATTTCAAATGGAATACAACTCCAAATAGTTGGATCCATGATAAAACAAGGAAATCACCTAACATAAAAGAAAACAGACGTGATATCAACAACAAAAATTTCAATTAATGGTGAATAGAATACGAAATATACAAAAGCAATTTTCCATCTACAAATATAGTAACATGCACACATACATAATGTATAAAATGATATGACCCACAAGAACATTATTACAGTACTTAAAAATAACTCACAAATTTACTATTAGTCTTAATAAGTATTTTTCTTATGTCTGTATTAATGTCTATATTTCTTAAGCCAAAAATCAAAACATGATTTGTGGCTTACGAAATATTAATCATATATTTTAATTAAACAGATATACCACCAATATTTTCGCTATCTGTATTAATTTGACCTGGCGGAGTAAGTGACAAATATTCACAAGCCAAGGTTTACAATCTATTATACCATATCAAAGTTATCTTCAGTATTCATTTTAAAGGAGCAGATACGTGAATATCAATAATGAATCTATGAAATTAAATTATGATGCCAATTAAAATAAGATATGAAATTACATATATATTTATGTAAAATAAAATGAATGAGGTTTTGACTTTGTTGACATACGTTTATCATATTTGCATGTGTGCAAATATTAGGTGGGCCCAAGAGGCTCTTATCATTTACAGTTTAATTATTATATGTTTTGATTTTTTTCATTTAAATTTATTATTAACTACAACATGACTAGACAATATTATTAATGATGTGTGTCTCAAATTTCATTATTATCTGTGCATATCGCAAAATAAAACCATCCACGACCAATTCAAACCGTCTATGTTAACCAAATCTAAAGAAAAGGTTTACAATTTGCTATACCATATCAAACTTATCTTCGGTATTCATTTTAAAGGAACACATACATGAATATCAATAATGAATCTATGAAATTAAATTATGATGCCAATTTAAATAATATATGAAATTACATATATATTTATGTAAAATAAAATGAATAATTAAATGTCAGCCATTGTGACTTTGGAAAGAGCGACTTTCATATGTTAAAAAAAAAATGCACTAACGCAATGAAAGTGAGATAAATCACTGCGCAACAGTTAGTTTATTTATAAAGAGGTGGCCAAACCATCTACGTTAACCAAATCTAAAGACAAGGTTTACAATCTATTACACCATATCAAACTTATCTTCGGTATTCATTTTAAAGGAACATATACGTGAATATCAATAATGAATCTATGAAATTAAATTATGATGCCAATTTAAATAATATATGAGATTACATATATATTTATGTAAAATAAAATGAATAATTAAATGTCAGTCATTGTGACTTTGGACAGAGCGATTTTCATATGTTAAAAACAAATGCACTAACGCTATGAAAGTGAGATAAATGACTGCGCAATAGTTAGTTTATTTATGAAGAGGCGGTAAATACCTGGGTCAGAGTGCATCATCAAACAAGCTAGCAATATGGTTACAGAGATAACATAACAAAATGCTCGCTACATTCAAAATGAAACCAAATGCTAATGAAAACAACGACGTAAAAAATAGCGCATGTGTATTCAAAAGCTTACCGTCCACAGCATGCGTTTTATAGCCGTGAAGCTTCTCAAAAGGATTTCTTACTTCGATCCAACCAGCGATAGTCCCAGTTCTCTACGTCCAAAATGCTCGCTACATTCGAAAAGAAACCATACACAGTGAATAAACTATAGTCTGTGTGAATAAAAAACAGTGCATGTGTATTCGAAAGCTTACCGTCCATAGTGTGCATTCTATAGTTGTGAATTTCTCTGCATCCAAAATGATCGCTACATTCGAAATGAAACCAAATGCTAATGAAAGAAATGACTCAAGAATGAAAATAAGAGAGCTTTGACTTGAGACTTGAGTGTCCAACATTGCAAAAAATCAGCGCATGTGTATTTCAATAAACAGTGAATAAACTACAGTATTCCTGAATAAAAAACAACGCATGTGTATTCAAAAGCTTACCGTTCAGAGTGTGCATTCTATAGCCATCAAGATTCTCAGAAGGATTTCTTACTTCGATCCAACCAGCCACAGTCCCGGTTCTCTGCGTCCAAATGCGTTGGCTGCTTTAAACTAGGTGGCCTTATGCTCTGAAATAAATTGAGAGTTACGATGCCAACCATCACAGTAGATAGGTGGATCAACTCCATGGAACCACTCTGTTGAAACGTTTGGGCGACGCTCTGGTTCACCTTCTCGTAACAGTTCCCGCTTGAGTGATAGCTCTGCAGATTTCTTTGCTTGTGGAACTGGGTGAGGATAATGGCCATTAAATAATTCGTTGCGTGTGGCACACTGCTCTCACTGGAAGATGGATGGACATCGATATTTCTGTTTGTTTGCAGAGATGACTTCCTCCATAAAAATCCCATGATTAAACCTAAAACTTTAAGCTAACCACATGCCATGCGGCTTCGAGGATACAACTTTCTCGCCCGAAACGTGTCCTTCTTTCGCTCTAATCCCTCATACTCTCATACGTGGAGATAAATAAGAGGAACAGTAAATTTTTAATGATCATTTGGTAAAAAAATAATTTAAGTAGGTTTTAAACACTTGATTTAGACATGCAAGGAGGTTATCTCTTTTGATTTCATTCAGTGATTAAGTGGCGACGACGAGAATATACCGGCATATTTCAATCTACACCACCCGATGAAAAATATTAATTATCATAATCACTAATGAAGTGATTTCCGATAGGGAGCTATGCCTATCGGTGTAAATATTTTTACCTTGATGGAAACCTACTTGATGAGTTTCCTTTTGATAAGAAACCTATGTGTTAAACATGTATAAATGATTTATCTACATGTCAGTTCAGAAGTGACATAGAAAGGTATTCTAGTTAGGATCAGAGAAATGATAAATATAAAATGTCAAAATGTATACGCAGGTTTGATGAAGGCAACCTGTGTACATATGCTACTTGGTATACAAGAAACCCACGTATACATCCATAATTAGTATATTCACAGTTATTATGAAGATAAGTCGTGTATACACACAGGTACAAAGAAGCAAAGTCACATATGCCTTTTGCGCTCTAAATTATGATACCAACAAGCATTACCATTGTATTAAACCAAATTATTGAGCGTTGTGTCATCTATTTGATTCCATCCAAGAATACCATCAACTCTTTTGTGGTTTTAGCTCATGGTATTGGTAAAGGCTAAAACTATATAAGGAGAAGATCATAGTACATGTTGTGCATGTGGAAGGTATGTTACTGAATACTTCTCTCTGAAGAATATCTACATGGGATGAACTCTATTTTATTGGTAGATCTGAAAGTATGATGCACCCTTGGATACAATGATCGATTTGGATCTCTAGACCTAAAATGACTATGTATTTTATCTATTGAAGATATGATTAGATCTGTTACCTAGCACATGTTTTTTGAAGTAAAGTGAAGAGATCTCAGTAAGTATATAGATCTGAAAAATTCTGAAAAATTATTATTTATAGATATATAAGAGGCTTTGTCTCAGAAAAAGTGCATATGGATGTCAGGGTTTTTTGAAGTTTTCCGGAATGGTTATATGTTTATTGCTGTCATATTTCTGTTGTCTGTCAATGAAGTCTTCATGTAGATCTGGGTTTCTTAAATATTGTATATGCTACTAAGTTGAATATGTAAAAATTTGATCAATGAGTGTTATAAGTCAATTTGGACACCATTCCCAATGACCTGGTTAACTAGACATCATACCCAGAACTAATGAAAGGGGTCTATCATCCCCTATCATTTCAGTTGCTATATACCATAAGACAAAGAACAAGAAAAAATCATCCATGACTTCCATTGCAAGGTTTCCAAGATTTGAAGTACATGTAATATCACCTATGAGCTCACCAACACAGTCTCTCAAGAATATAAGTGCGTTGCATATGCAGGTAACCCCACTCAAGGGTGCTTTGCAAAGCACTTCCCGGCACTCAAGGGTGCATTGGTCAAATTGGGAGAGAAATTTTCATCATTCCAGAATCTCCACTTGGCTAGTGCCTTCTAGAAGAGTGCATATGTGTGAAACTTCGAATCCATGTGTCCATTTTACATCTCTGAACTTGGGAACATGTCTTGCCTATTATGAGAAATTCATTGATTGTAAAACTACCTTCAACTCATCTATAAATTGAGCATAGATCCTAATGCTTGAGAAGGAAAAAACTGAGTAGAGAAATGCTGGTGGAATTTAAATTGAGGATTTGATTTGAGTGATATGCTACTGGAGATATGCTCATTGTGATGAGGCTAGGACGATGCTGGAGATGGTGACATCAAATCAATCGCTGGTTGTAACCTTCCCTTCTATCCATTAATAAATATTGATGCTTACTTTCTAACATATATATCTATTTAAGCTTATGTCTTTCATATTATGGATTCCTATCTGATGTATATGTTTCATGTTTCACTGATTTAACTGATTAACGTGAATAGACATATGTATATTGCAATATCTTTGTTGTTTAATGTTCATTATTGCAAGAAATATTTGGGCGATCTAGCTTTGATTTGAATCTACAACAAGAGAAACAAAAGGGGAATATGAATTGCTTGGACCAGAAGTAGATTTCTTGATCTATTCTGTGTGTCTATTTATTTTTAGGAAAAATATTTGCAAATTTTTTAATATTTTTTTTCTAAATGTGCACCACATTTAGGGAAGAATGTTTTATCCATAATCCATAATTCCACATAACAAATTGGTGACTCCACTGGGGATTTTACCTTTCATCCTTGGTGTGTTTGCCTCTATTTATCCACCTAGTAGAATTTTCTGTTAAATATTAGGTTTTTTGAAATCAAATTTGCATTATAATTGTGTTAAAGAACTTGATTTTTTGTTCTCTGCTGCACCCAACGCACTGTTGAATAGGACACCGTGCTTTGAAAAGCACTGTCTCCCACTCAGGGGTGCTTTGCAACACACTGTCTCCCCTTAGAACCAAAAAAATTCCCATTGAATTTTTCATTGCATTTGCTTTTAGATTTTTTTTGTTATGTTTTCAAGTGCCCGATGCCTCATAGAGACCAGCAAATTTACCTGAATCTTCCTCCCTTAAAAGATAAATTTGTTCAATGTCTCTTTAAAGTGTTTTTATTTATCATTGATGAATTAATTTCAAAGTATTTTCATTATTGCATTGGATCCATTTTCTTTTGAAAAGGAAATTGTCGTTAAATTATTCATTTCCTATAGGAGAAATTGTAGTTAAATTCTTAATTTTTCCTAAAAAGAGAAATTGTTGTTTAATTCCTCATTTCTAAAAGTAAAAGGCATTTTTTTTGTTGATTTGATGCACTTAGTTTCCTTTTTTGCATTGACATTAAAGGTTCTGAATAGAAAAACCTGCATTTTCATGTAGTGGATTGTGTGTTTTGCATTGGAACGAATTAGGAAAGCTGCATATTAGTTCGTGCTCTTTATTGTTTTCTCTCAAATTGATTTCTCTTTCCCTCTAGTAGCTAGGATTTTCATTGAAGAAACTAAAATTGAAATTTTTCTTATCATTTTAGTTTTTAGTTTAAGAATTTCGATCACATCACTACAGTGAACCTTAAAAGGAAAATTGATAAACAAGATCAATTTAAAATTTACATCAATTTACCTAACAAAGCATTGGAACCCTAACAATAACATTTAGAAGGTGTAGGCTAGAGATGTGTTCTGACTTCATAAAACATAGCAGCTATTGTACATTGTCTCCAATACATTCTGGGTGTGATACCTCACTCCACGTACGTAATTATATCGTAGCTTTTCCACGTACCTTTGGGTATATCAGGCGGTGTTATAGTATGAAAATTATAAAGGGGTGCTCTCACTATGCGGCTTTGCATCATGTAGTGCTAATATGGACTTTGGCCTCCATGTACCTTCAGGTATATTTGGGAGGACAAATTTAGGTTGCTATCCATCCATAGTGAACCAAGTCGGTCGCCTTGTAAATTGTGATACACCAAACAAAATGTTCGGGGAGATTTCCTGCCTGTACTTCTTGGTTCGCCAAGAGGTATTCTGCAGTTCACAGTTTCTTGGTCAACCTTTTGCCTAACATTACCCTTTTATTTTGTTTATTTGTTTTTGGTTAAAATAAATCAGTCATCGTGGACGAACAAAATATTTTTCCCCATCGTTCACGCATATTAGCATTGAAACCACCTTTACCATTGGAAATTACTTATGGTCGATGAAGGTAACATCATTGAACCGAAACTAGTACTATCAGTACCTCTGGTGAAGCATCATCTTCCCATACACCAGAATCAGCACAATTTTTTTCTGCAAATCTTGGTTCGTCTACTGTTTTTTAGATGGAGTCCTGACAACTACCCATGGTCACGATCCATCCAATTAGTGAGACCATACCTCCTGAATCAGACGTTGTTCAACTAGAATTTGATCTAGATCATGTCGCTTCTTTTATAGAACATATGAATCCTGAAGTCGAATGACTGGAAGTTTCTCCTCCATTGGTCATCCCACAATTTTCTGTAGCCATTGAGTCTCCCATATCACGCAGTCAACCTTCTGAAATATACTTTGGGCCTGAAGGCAAAATCCTTCCACCTAGTTTAATTTCGATTGAAGAAATCCCACAATATGAGACACCATTAAATCCAACCCATTTTGGGGAGGATATTTTCTTATACAAATATTTTCCTCGATCACCACCCTCTGCTTTTGTTGATCCTGTAACTATTCCAATTCTTGTAATTTCAAAAGGGTACACATTTGGTCAAGTAACCATGCCTGAACCAACATCTTTGGTTGGGCCATCTTTTCCAATTACGTCAGCACTTGCCCTTGCTACCCCGTCGATGTTTACAGCTTCACCAGAATCATATTTACATGGAGGCCCTTTGCTTCCATCAAGTTATAATTCTTTGTCTGGAATTTTCTTTGGTGCGTCTTCAAACCCATGGAATTCACCAATGTCATCATCTAGTATTGTAACTGGTAAACCTATAGTGAGTATTGAACGACTTGATTCTTTATACACATCATCAGGGCAATATCAAGCTGTTCCTTATGGGTGTGTTCCATCTAGTACCGTATCAACTGGACTCCCTGCATTTGGAGAGAAATATTTTCTGTCTTATTATCCTCTTCATGATGGGGGCAACCTTTGGTCACCCACTTTGATAGTACTCCATCCTTTTTTGGTCAACCTAATGTTGAAATGAATGTTTGTCAATGATAGCCCACTCTATATATCGAACCACACACGGTTGTACACTTGTATCAACCGATTCAAACTGTTACACCCACATCAATTCCACTTGTTAATACATCTTTATCCTTGTTACAGAATCAAAATTTTGTACAAAAATCGTTTTAGGTGGGTCCTTCAACTCAATACCCTCAATTATTGGGCCCATGGACTCCAAAACCTTCGGCTAATTTACAACAACTTGTACCTTAACTCATTTATTCACAAGTTGGATTACCATATTATGGAATGTCACAACCACAACCAAGTTATTCCTATCCTCAACTGAATCCATGTTATCCTAATTTGGGTTATAAAATTGGTGGACAGACCCCTTGGTAGCCTTAGGCGCAAATGCCTCAACCTTCATTTCAACAAGTATCATATCAAGGTTTTGGTCAATAGAATCCTCAAGAATTTGCTATCAAAACAACTCCTATCTAGGTTACCAACAACATACTGCTTATGCTGGTGCTCAAAGGCCTGTTGCTCAAGCAATTCCATCATACCCTATCTATGCTCAACCTGACCTTAATCGACAGTAACCCTTTGTTTCAACTTTAAATTTACCAGATTTAAATCGGCTAACCAATGGTCTAATCAAATCTGCTCCTTGGTGGCCAGTGGTACCTCACAAATTACCCTCAGATATTCCTAAGTTCAATGGAAACCCTGGGGAAGACCCGTAGACTCATGTTATGACTTACCATTTGTGGTTTTCATCAAACTCCTTGAATTATGACTATGTTCATCTACTTCCTTTCTAGCGTATGCTCACTATTTCGACTAGAAGATGGTACATTGAGTTACCTAGAGCTTCTTTTGATAATTTTACTACCCTAGATACTTTATTTTTGACTCACTTCCAGTTACCCATACGATATGAAACTGTAATGGAACTCTTTACTAAATTTAAATAGACTAATTTTACTCACGTTTCTGATCATATTCATGAGTGGCATCATCGTCATAGAATGGTTAGGAAATTTGTTCCTAATCAGCTCCTTGCTGAGTGGTTCATTAAGGCCTTGTTACCATGTATAACTGAGGATGTGGCTAAGGGTGGCATCGTCACTGAAGAGCAGGTCATTTCTCATGCTAAATATTTAGACTTGTTTTATACTCGACCTAGCACACTCTATGAAAAAATTCCAAACACGCCGCGATCTAATTTTACTATTCCTCCTCAATTAAAGGACTCACATGACAGAGATGGTATGATTGGTACTGCAAGCACACATCATACTACTGCATATGATCATGCACCTTCTTCTGAAATTAATTCTATGTCATTTAACAAAGGTAAAAGTGACAAGCAACCTGGAAGTAAGAAAAAAGGGAAATCAAAGAAAAATAAAACTTATAACCCATAGGAAAGATCATATGATAAATCATTTGGAAATAGGAAACCTTGTTATCCATGCATAATCTATAATGAGGAACACTTTTTTTGGGATTGTCCTCACCACGCTAAAGTCTCAAAAATGTTCAAGGCTTCACATGTGCTAGCTGTGTTGACAGATCCATTTCCGAATCCAAAAAAAATTTGGTTGCTACAGATCCAACTTCTATTTCCCAAGTGCTTATGTTATCTATCACAAAACATTCAACAGATATTCTGGTGTCAACACGTAATAAATATTATGGTAGTAAGGGCACTGATCAACCTACTACATCGACCACGAATCTCTCTATGGAATCAGTACTACCTACTTCTATTCCTGAATTGAAAATTAAGCCACCAAAGGGAGTCATTGATAAATCGACATATAATCCTTGAGAAAGAGCTGCTCAAAATTACAATATAGTTGAAGATTTGGCCCATTCCCCTTCATCTATTTCATCTCTTGAGGTATTACAAAATTTTCCCTCCCAGAAACATGCTTTATTGTTGGCTATTGTTGGAATTGATCCGACTGATTCTAATCTTGTAGTCTTTAATCATACAGGCTATGTGCCACAAGTACTAGTAGAATTGGCATTCTTCATACAAGTAAATGTTATCAATCACCTTGTTGATCATACTATTATTGATGAGGGAGCATCTAAGTGCATTATGTATCTAAATTGTTGGAATTCAGTTGGTTCACCATGCTTATCTCAGTCATCAACGACATTGAAGGCTTTTGATGGACGTACATATAAGCCTTGTGGTATTATCAATAACCTCCATGTTGAAATATGGGGGAAAATAGTGAATGTTGATGTCGAAGTTGTTGACGGAACCCTTGACTATAATATTCTACTTGGAAGTCCTTGAGTATATGCTATGACTGCAATTATTTCTACATATTTTAGAATGATGGCCTTTCCACACAAAGGTACTATCACAGTCATAAATCAACCATCCATATTTTCCTCCTCCTCATAGGTAACTGGAAGTGTTCCATTTGTTCATGCACCCCAAATTGCAATTCAGAAAATTGGTGTAGGAATTTTAAAGGATTCCACTCTCATGGGAAAATTTTCATTACCGCTGCTTGCGACGTCGACATAAATTGCAAGTATAGAGACCTACTACATGATCTCTTCCACTCCATCTTGCTTAAGGAAGAGTACAGGTGATTATGAAATTGTTACATTAGATGAGTTTTTGCTACCCATTCATATTGAGCTAGCATAGAAATAAATCTATCTGGCTTGGGCGACGAATCCGAAATCATCATCACCGATTCTTTGGGTTGATCGTTCCTTAGATTTTGGTACTCCATCTGATCCTTTTTCCTCAACTTTCTTTACAGATGAGAGTATTTTCGAAACCATGATGTCAGAAAGAGAACCATGGGAATATTATCATCATGATTCCCATCTTCCTGATGAGGAAGATAATCTTAGTGAACTATATCACCCATCAATCAAAAATTTATTTTCGAATTCTTTACCTATTAATGCAATCGATTCCGAGAAAAAAATTTCAAATATTAAAGAAACTATTTCTATTGATATTTCAACCAAACCTAGCGTGGTAGAAAATACACATGTCAGCATGTCTTGTTCTCCATCAAAACTTGAAACATATCACTCTCTCTTTCATGAGTTCCGTGATATATTTGCTTGGTCTTACAAGGAAATTCCATGCATAAATACTAGTATCGTTGAACACACTATTAATATGTATCCTAATGTCAAACCGGTGCGTCAACGCCTTCGTTTTGTTCATCCAATGAAGGTTGTTTCCATCAAAGCAGAAGTTGAGAAACTTTTGCATGCTGGTTTCATTTTCCCTATTCTGCTAATTGAGTGGGTTTCCAGCATAATTCCTCTCATGAAAAAATAGGGAACCATCAATGAATACGTCAATTATCGGGATTTCAATCTTGCTTGTCCAAAATAAAACTATCCTACTCCCTTTATCGAAAACATTATTAACGATTGTTCTGGATGTGAAATTTTTTCGTCAATGGATGGATTTTCTGGCTACAATAAAATCAATATCCGCCCAGAGGATCCACATAAGACAACATTCATTTATCCCTAGGGAAAATTCGCTTATCGGAAACTACTGTTTGGTTTAAAGAATGTTGGGGAAACTTTTCAAAGAGAAATGGATTATGATTTCAATGACATCAAGCACATTGTTCAACCCTATCTAGAAGATTTACTCGTGCATTCACGAAATCAGACTCATCACCCGATGTATTTGAGAGCCATATTTTTATGATTTCGACACTACAAATATGCCTCAATCCACATAAATGTGTGTTTTGTGTTGGGTCTAGTCATTTTCTTGGATTCTTAGTCTCAAAATAAGGAAAACGAATGGACCAATTGAAGGTCTAGGCCATTCTTGATTTTCCTGCACCATCAAATTTACTACAGATATAGAAACATCAAGGAAAGCCTAAATTCCTAAGGATGTTCATACCCAACTACGCTGAAATGGCTAAAGGATTTACTCGACTCTTGAAAATGGGGTTCCCTTCGATTGGGACCAAGTTGCACAAGCTTATTTTGATGCTGTCAAGGATACTCTTGTCCAGATGTCATTAATGTATCCCCCAAATTATCGGAATGATTATTTCCTATATATCGCCGCAGCTGATACGACCATTGGTATGATATTTATCCAAGTAGAAAATGGGATAGAGCATCTGATCTATTATTTGAGTCGTAATCTCAATGATACAGAAGCCAAGTATTCATACGTAGAAAATATATATTTGGCAGCTATTCAAGCTGTCCAAATATTTCACCACTATATCTTGTTCTGAAAGACTATTGTCATTTCAGATTGCAACCCCATGACTTATGTCTTATCACGTCAATTTTTTGGGGGCAAATATTCAAAATGGATTGTCATTTTATAGGAATTTGATTTGGAATTGATCAAATCCAAGTCAAAGAAGTCTTTAGTTTTGGCTGAGCTTCTCTGTGACCTTCCCTCTGATAGTACTGCTACTATTTCAGAACCATCAATTCCTCATGACTCTCTATTTCTGATCGGATCATCTGATGCTTGGTATGGAGATTTCATAATTTATCTCCAAACTCAAACTTTTCAACCTGATACCTCTCACTTTGATCAGCAACGTATTCGATACCAAGCCAAAGATTATCTGATTGTCGATGATACACTTTATCGTCGTGGTGTGGATACAATTTTAAGAAGGTGCCTCACTCATGAGGAGGCCAAAAAGGTTTTAAATGATTTTCATGTTGGGGCTTGTGTTGGAAACTTGTCTGGATATGCTACTACACAGAAGATACTCCGCATTGGTTACTTTTGGCATACCATATTTTGTGACTGCATTCTCATGGTCAGAAGTTGTCATGCGTGCTAATTATTTGATCATAAAATCTGCAAACTGCCAGCACCAATCCATCCTATTGTCTCTGTGGGACCACTTTCGAAATGGGGTATTGAATTCATAACCTGTAACCATGTTTCATCTGGGGGGCATGGTTATGTTATTGTCACAGTAGAATACTTTACCAAATGGGCTGAAGTGATGCCAACATTCAAAAACACAGGATAGACAACTGCATTTTTGTTCTTCAATCATGTTATTTCACAGTTTTGGGTCCCACAGGCTATAGTTGCAGATCATGGGAATAATTTTTGCAAACACATGATGACTGAATTGACTGCCAAGTTAGGATTGTCACATGATAATTATACTCCTTATTATTCATAATCAAATGGAAAAGTTGAGGCTATCAAGAATATTCTTAAACATATGCTTCAACGAATGATAGAAGTTTGTAAAAAAAATTGGAATTTGATCCTGTACTCGGCCTTGTGGGCGTACCGAACCTCGGTGAGAAACGAAAGTGGATTTATTCCCTTTCAATTAGTGTATGGTCTGGAAGTTATCTTACCAATCCAATGTGAAATATCATCATTAAAAATCACAATTGACTTGTTACCTAACACCTCATAAGAAGAAGTGTGTCATTTTAACATCATCCATCTTTATGAAACGCATCGTGAAGCCCAATTGGCCTAAAAAGCACATAAGAGACATATAAAGGCACAATATGACAAAAATGTCTAGCCTCGCATTTTCTCACAGGGCGACTTGGTCCTTCTTTATGATCAAGAATTTGATGTAATAGGTACAGTGAAATTTGAGCCATTATAGCATGGCCCCTATATTTTCAAAAGAGTTCTTGCTAAAGGTTCCTACAAGTTGGTGGACTACGATGAAGTTCCATTGGCACAATCTCGAAATTGGTTGTATTTGAAACGTTGCTATGCTTAATCATAAGCATAGTGATTTTTTGTATTATATATATATATATATATATATATATATATATGTGTGTTTTTGATTTGATTTCACTATCTTTGTTCTCTTTTTAGAGTTTTCCTGATGTTAGTAATCCGCTTTAAATTTCATCACAGATGTTTGAATCTTTGGAACCATTTGTTGGATATTTTGATGGTGCTATTTGTAGTACGCAGAATCTGTCCTCTACGGCGTGGGCCATTTTTGCTCCAAAAGGTGAGTTAGTGAGTTTTAAATGGATTTGTATCGGTAGATCGACAAACAATATCGCTGATTATAGCGCGTTGATTTAACTTCTCTCTAATGCCATTTCATTTGGTATTAATCACATTATCATAAGGTTAGATTCACAACTTGTGGTATTACAACTTACTAATGTTTATACTATTAGAAATCCAACACTGCATGGTTTGTTCCTAAGAGTTCGAATTTTGTAAAGACACTTTGATTTTATTCAATATCAACACATTTAGAGAAATATGAACACAATGACTGATTCTTTGCCTAATCAAGTTTTAGAAAAAAAATTGCAACACATGTAAAGAGAACATTCACATAATTGAATAGGATTGTGCAATAAACATAGGAAAACACTAAAATCAAATAGATAGATAGTTATAATTTTTTACAAAAAATTGTGCCCAAGACACATTGGTCATCTGACCTCAAAATGTATGTAGCATACATTCAAAATTAAACTAGTGATTCTCACGGTAGCATTCTATAGATCTAGCTATCCTATGCAGTAACTGCATCCAGCGGTTAGGAATGCCTATAGTGTGGAGCTACTATCGCATGGGTAACTCTTCCATCCAAAAGTTTGGAATACCGAAGGTCAACCCCTCTATGTGCTACCGAAGCTTAGACAGAGTCTTAGCCATGTCTAGATCCTGAAGGACTGCTCTCCCAACAACCCTCTCTACTGGCTCATCTACTCCATGCTCTGGTTCCTCCAGTTGTTGAGCTCAACCAACATCTGTAGTACATCAAAAACTTAGTTTAGTCTTGGGAAAACATCAAAAAATAAAAAAGCGTTGTATAAACCTTAGGAAAATAAAAAACATGGTCAAAACATTCTTACCTATTGCACCCCATTGAGTGCCTTCTGGTAAGGCTAATTCTGGATCTCCTCGGAGATCTATGCCTGTGTATGCATACTCATTAATGGCGATAACCTGTCGCCAAAACCAAGCGAAGAATGCAGTCAAGAACACAACGGTCAACTGGCCTACATGCCTACCCATTAGTTCTACCCATCTCTGCATCCTCGAATATCTAGGGTTAGACACACCCAACGTGACATGCTGAGGCTACATCAGTGGAATTTTCTCTAAGGAAAATGAAATGAGGATCGAACCATAACTGAAGTTTTTCTTCCCTCCTCCCTTTACCTTGTTCATTTGTTCCTTTATTTGGGAAAGTACAACTTCAAATCAATCGAATATTATTGGCTCCATGCACTCTAGCACATATTGCATATATGATCTATTCACTACATGTAGTGTAACGGTGCCAGCTAGTTTTGCGATCGTGAAAATAATGGTTCTCAAAGGAAAATATCGAATGTCATAGATGATTATTTTCCCGTCCTTTCTTATTTCTACCCCTGGATAGCAATATTGCAAAACATAATCTGTCACAGTCTCTCCTCCGAGAGCAAACCCTGAGAGGGAAATAGGCAAGCCTCTCCTTGAAAAGCCTATAAGAAAGTATACATCCTCCACTGTAATAGGAACAACTTTGTTACTAATATGAAATGCCTTGATAGTTGGATCCCATGCTCGAACTAGGAACTCCAAGAGTTGTATTTCTTGCCTCAACCCTGACAAGTGGAAGTACTTTAACAACCCACAAACTCTTAGGGCTCTTACTGTACCTAGATCACTTAGGGCAACCATATTATATTATTAATGTTCTCTTTCTCTCCATGTAATCGTCATTATAGTCCGATGAAATCCTGAAACATAACCATAAGACTCATTAGGCTCCTTTCAATGCAAAAAATTAGACAAATTTTGAGCATAGTGCAAGAATAAAAAATGGAGATTGCGCCCAACCCAATCTTCAACAAGGGATAGTGCATTGCATATGCAGCTAGACTTCAATTTAGGTGCTCTACAACTCATTTTTATATGCTCAAGGGTGCGTTGCTCTCTTTCAAAGAAAAATTTACCCTAAGGGGCCGAAAACCCTAAAAATTTGCAATTAAAGGAAATAATTTGACTACTGAAAGAAAGAGAGGGTTCATGGCACTAACTTTGACCAAACGGCGATGAAAATTGTCCACATAAATGATCGCATTCAACGGCTGAAGTTCTGGGGAAAAAACAGGTTCAAAGCTCCAAAATGAAAATGGTAACTTTTAAATGGTAAAAATGAATAGTAAAACTATTTTTATTAGTCATTTGATTATTTGCAAATCATATTAATTGATGTGACTATGGTTTTATTCTCTTTTTATCATGAAACGTGTATTTTTAATTCATTTGATGTTGTTCTAAACAAGTTTTACAACTGATGAACAGATTAGTAGTAAATATTTATTTCAAGAATGATTTGACCACAAAACATACTTTTATCCTTATTTTTTGATCCTTTTAAAAATGAAAAAGGACTTGAAGCACAATTTATCTCTTTTTCGAGCTTCAATAATAGTGAAAATGGAACCTCGTGGAGTCTTCTTTTAGCTCTTTTCAGACTCCGATAATGTTAAAATATTGTCGAGCACTTGTCTTTTCCAGCTCGTAAAAGTAAGGAATTGATATCTACTCAGTATAAGGACTGAGATAGATTATTTATGGAAAAGGAATGACTTATTCAAAGATGTCTAAGATGTTCTCTCAGATATTATTTTACACTTTTTCGAATCTGAGCGACAACTTCACAAAAAAGCACTTATGGAGATTTTGGAACGAGGCTCCCTAAGCTACGAATTTTGTATATTTTTTGTATTAATTAGTCTAACGCAGGGGTTTGGGATAGGTAAAATCCATAAACACATTGAAATGGGTCAAAAGGTAGACCTAGAGTCCAGAAACCATGGTTTGCTGACCACAAGATAGCGTAGGCTACATTGATATAAATATATGAATAGTTTGAGTCTAGAAGTAGGAATGAATTAAGATTGATGCTACGTGTGAACTATTAGATATATTTTTGGTTGTTTAGGGTAAGGACTCGTGCTAGCTGTGTGCACAAATATCCTTAGTCCTTCTGTGTGTGGACCCCGCTAGGCTATGTGCGCAGGCTGGTTTTGGTTGTAAGTGAATCTGAATGTTAATGCATACGAAGTATTGTTAAAGTATCTATGTGCTATCGAAATTGGTTATGATTACTGCTCAAGCGTATCTGTGATGATTAGTTAGCTGCAAATGTATCTTTCTTTTGGCATAAGTGTATATCTGATTTGTTATTAGCTGTGATTATAGTTCTTTGTGATGGTATGTGGTAACACGCATGTGGATGTGAATGTATTGATTAGATCTGACAGCTCTGTCCTGGTTATATGATAATTAAACTGTTAGAAGGGCTGTGAATAGAATCATTCTGCGTGAACCTAGTAATTTATAACACAAATCTGCCTCACATTACCTACACTCTCCCAGGGTGTAGAAACCTATTTCCATCACCCTCCCATACTACTTCGGGTGAGACCTTCGCTTGCGCAAGTAGGTCATTGTCGAAAGGGCCAATAGTATATGGGGTTTTTTGGCAAACCTTAACCTCTGAAACTAGGTCATGACCCGTCAAGCCAAAAAATGGTTCTATTCTCTGGACTAGGAGCATTTTGAGAGAGAGATCGGGTAATGCCACGGGTTCCTCGGAGACCTGAGAGGGTGGAAATTGAATACTGGTTTGAAAGATAGATTTAGGAGTTTGTTGTAAAGGATAATCGTAGCACAAAGTTGACAGCTGAGAAGTGGAAGAACAAGTACATCTTCAGTGAAGTATATGAACTTTTATATGTAACCTTTGTGCACGAGCTTCAGGAGTGGTTGTCAAGGCTCGTAAAATTCCAAACGTACTCAAAGGTCAATAAGGTAACGCAATGGACACCAAAATTGATTCAACAGTTGGAAAGGACTGACAATATGATCACCTGTACTATAGATGACTCGGTAGATAACTTGCTGGGAAAATTGGTGACAAAATTTGCAGCTGATCAGTTCGTTTCCTAATCTGAGGTAGAGCAGAGATTCTTGAAGGGTTTCTGGGGTAAGTTCTTGAAAAAATTTCCTTTGTTAATCAAAATATTACTGTGTGAAAAGGGCGTTCGGTGCAGCCACACCGAGTGAATGACCTCTAATCTAAGCGAGAGCACAAGACAAAGTGGTAAGTACTATCGAACTAATCAAGAAGGAGATAGATATGTCTACAGTCCATTAAGAGAATCTACTACACATAGCCCTCCAGCTACACCACCTTCAAGTCAACATAAGGGTAAGAACTCACCCATACCTCCACCACCACCAGAAGACGATATGGCCACGCACATGAAGCCACCTACCTTTAAGGGTGTAGGCGATGAAGATATGGACCGATTTTGGTTTGTCTCATAAGCGGTATGGGCTTTGCAGAATGTGTCTATCGACACTGTAAAGAGAGCGCAACTATCACTAGCCTTTGAAGGAAGGGCCTTGGATTGATATATGGTTTACAAAGGACAAAACACAAATCCATCTATTTCGGAGATTAATACAACTTTAAAACAATAGTTTTAGAAGCCTAAGTGCTACTCTTAGATAGTGGTCGAATTGAAAGAATTTAGACATGGGCCCATTGAATCGGTATGGGAAGCTAATCAGTGACTAAAAAAGGTTATTAGAGATGGGGAATTTCAGTATGATGATAGGCACCACAAGGAATGGTTTATCGCTATGCTGCTGCGTCACCTGCGTGGACCTATGGGTTAGTAATTGATCGGAATGCAAGAGAAGGCTTTGGATATTTCTATGAAACTAGAGGCTGCGCCGAGGGACAATGCTCAGTTCAGGGTATAGCAGATCCATGGGAAGTTTGAGGCAATGCACCTTCAAATACAAAACTTGTGAAAGGAATTGGGGAAAGAGGCTAGTCCAGACATATGGTGCATAAGATGTAGGGTGTCTGGCCATACCAAAGATCAATTTCCTTTGTTGGCAGATTACATGTAGGATGGGGGACCTAGCCCATTGCGTCCTATGGAGGTTGTGGGACCAACTGGTCCAACATTATGGTGTGTTGATTGTCATGTTGTCAGGCTACATGATACTAGCCACTCTCCCCATCTTGGTGCTTACATTCCAGAACTGAAGAAGCAATGGTGTCGATTCTGCTCATTTATGGGGCATGACGAGCATAATTTCCAGACCTATGACTTGATGATAGATCAGGGAAACCTATCCAGGGTACAAGCTGACCCTTCTTCACCATTATCTCCCTCAAGTAGAGGAGGCTCCGTAGCCATGGGTAGGGGAGGGGGAAGGGGTGGAGGCATAGGTCAAGGAAGAGGAAAATTGATCTATTACAACTGTGGGGAGATAGGGCACTTTTCGAGGGACTGTATGAACCCTGTGCAAAAATATTTCTATTATTGTAGACAACTAGACCATGTGATTGAAGACTTTCCAATTCTAATAGTAAAAATGCAGGAAAAACAACATACATCTACGTAGAATGTACAAAGGTTTAAGGTGGAACTACATGATGAAGGACCAAATATTAATATCATAACGCGTGGCATGGCTGCTAGAGGAGATGAGGATAAATACGAAGCTAAACCTCTTATCTAGAAAGCAGTGGTCAAACAGGAAATCTTGGACCTACAGAAGGAAAAGGAAACCTGTGTGGCAACTCGCAAGGAATTTAATAAGGATGAGGCACCTACATCAAAAGGTCGAGCAAACCTGAGAATAGACGATGAAGTTAAACCATTTTTACAGGCATGTATGAAGCTGTTACGTAACCAGAAGGCAGTAGAAAATCTACAAGCACTAATAGACATCTATGCAGAGAGAAATAACCCACCCCCAGAAGTGAAGTATGTGCACAAAATTTACAAGAATAAGAAACACATTGGTCAGGAAGTGCAGGTGAAAACACAGATTGGTGAATATGAAATGGATCAAATTATTTTGGACCTAGGATCATATGCGAACGTACTTCCCAATAAAACTTGACAGCGAATGGGACAACCTAAGTTGGAATGGTCCACTATCCATTTGCACATGGCCAACTAGCAAAATATCATACCATTGGGAAGACTATCAAAAAATACGGTAGATATTGTAGGAGTTAAGGTTCACGTCGACTTTGAGGTCATTTAGATTGTGGAATATGTGGACCCCTATCTTGTGCTCCTAGGACTATATTGGGCAATAGACATGGGAGGTATTATCAAACTAAAGAAAAGAAGCATGGTGTTTGAGAATTAGGGTACAAGGGTGATAGCCCCCCTAGACCCTGCAGAAGGAAAGCAGTATATAGAACCAGTGCGTGAAGAAGAGGATGTGGATCACATATATAAGTTAACTACTCGGGATAAAGATTGGATCAATCCTATGGCTTATGGTGTGCTTTGCTGGGAAAAGGACAATGAATGTTTCTTTGACTCCGACGGGGAGATAGAAAATTAGTAGAATCGGTTACATTATGTATCCGCACTGTGATGTCTTAGAATCACAAAGAAATTCCAATGCATCTCCTCAGAGGTAGTATTAGGGAGTTTTTGTGAGAATTTGAGGCTCAAGTCCCACGAGATCGAAGGCTTTGGGCCCTTAATCTAGCCAAGAAAGCAACCCTGGCAAGGTAGTGGGACTTGCATAAAGGGACGTTCCAAGATTGGGAAGAGTGTCGAGACATGATGGTCCTATGGTTTTAACCTCTATTTCACCTGTGCATAAAGACCTTCCTTGGCCTAGGGGACCCCCGCAAGCACTTGTCCACATGGATGGAGGAATGGTGTGAATGGACTACGAAGGAATGGGTTCACCTGTTCATTCATGCCTTGGGGCCAATCTCCATTGCATGATATTTAGATGCAGAACCACACCAATGCACCTGCCACTGGGAAACATTAAAGGACAATTTTGTAGGGACATTTGGGTTGGTAGGTGGAACAGAGGCACTCGATGAAGCTCTGTAGGATATAGATGCCTTAGTATTTGATGAATCACGCCCCTGCACAGCACAAGCGACACCATATGGGAAAAAAAGATGGAAGATATTGTCAACTCACTCAATTTAGCAATAGAAGAGTGTGATGAAGACCCATGAAATGTCTCTATCCCAGAGTCGGAGGTGGAGCACGTAGTTGTTGGACCCCCACTACAGACTGTTGATGTCACTAAGCCTCTAAAGTTGTGAGGAATTCAACATTGGAACGGAGGAGCAACCTAAGCTAGATAAAATTGGGGACTACTGGGATGATGATACTATACGAAAAGTTGCAGAACTCCTCATGGAATATCAAGACTTGTTCTCGAAAAAATTCTCAGAACTCAAAGGGATTACAGGGGACCAAGGGGTAATTCCCATCACTTTAAAACCATACGCGTGCCCTGTGAAGTGGTGCCCTTATTGGTTGACCCCTAAGTACAAAAAAAAGGTCAAGGAAGAAATTGAAAAAATGATAGCCGTAGGTATTATCGAACCAGTCGAATAGTCAGATTAGATAAGTCCTATGGCGGTTCAAGAGAAAAGTATTAAGGGAGAGATATGGATCTCTGTTGACCTGCACAAATTGAATGATTCCTACATACATGATCCCTTCCCTACACCATTCTCAGATGAAATCCTTGACAATGTGGCGGGGTAGGAAGCATATTTTTTTACGGTCAGATCAGGATAGAACCTGAAAATCGTAGCAAAACAACGTTTGCCACTGAATGGGGATCTTTTCAGTACATTGTCATGCCGTTTGGGCTCAAGAATGCCCCTAACATATTTTCGCAAGTGGTGGTTGTAGTGTTCAAAGAGTTCATCCACAATTTTTTGGAGTTATATTATGATGACTGGATTATCTTCGGGTTGGTAAAGAAGCATATCTCAGACTTATGTATAATGTTGGACACCTGTCGAAAGAACCAAATTTCCCTGAACATCAAGAAGTGCATATTTTGCGTACCTTTCAGGATCTTGCTTGGTCACATAGTTTATCGACAAGGATTGATGGTTGATCTCCCCAAAGTAGCAGTTATCATAAACTTGGTAGTACCTACAACTGAGAGAAATCTGTGCTCTATCCTTGGACATAAAGGCTACTACCAAAAATCCATTCAAGGGTACATGCTGATCACAACGCCTATGGAAAAATTTCTAAAGAAGGACGTTTTGTTTTTTTGGGATGAGGAGTGTCATAAGAGCTTTGAGCTATTCAAGGAGAAGATGGTCTTTGCACCTATTCTCATCTTTCCTGTCTGGGCGAAGGTTTTCCATGTTCACGTAAATGCGTCAGGGATCGCCCTAAGAGCTATCCTTATATAGCCTGGAGACAAAGACATTGACCATCCAATTGCATTTGCTAGCAGGAAACTTTCTAGTGTGAAGTGAAACTATTCCAGTACGGAGCGTGAGGGGTTGGGCATGGTATATGCCCTGTAGAAATAATGACACTACCTATTAGGAGGGCACTTCAAGATGTTTACATATCACTCAGCTTTGAAGTACCTAGTGAATAAGCTTGTGTTGGGTGGGAAAATATACCAGTGGCTACTGTTGTTCCAAGAATATGACTTTACGATCATCTTCAAGCCCGGGAAGTTGAATGCTGGGCCAGACCACTTATCCCAAATCAATAGTGGTGAAGAACTAACCAACCTAGAAGAATGATTACCTAATGTGGAGTTGTTTTTTGTTAAGGTATTTGATGCACACTTTTTCGACATCATTCACTTCTTTATTGTGGGGATGGCACCTACAGAGTATTCGGTACAATAGAAGAAAGAGTTGGTAACCCACGGAACAGATTTTATCATTATCGCAGGCCATTTGTATAAGCTGGGAGCTGACGAGGTGATGCAAAGATAAGTTTTGCAGCATGAAAGGTACACTATCTTAGTAGAAGCTCATCGAGGAATAGGAGGAGGTCACTACATAGGGAAAGAAATGGTGCAAAATATCTTGAGAGTTGGGCTATGGTGGCCTACACTACATAGTGATTCTCATGACTATTGCATAGCCTGTGATATGTGCCAACTGATAGGAAGGCCATTGTGCAGAGACGAAATACCTCTGCAACTACAAATGGCCTTGCAAGCATCTGAAAAATGGGCCATTGACTTTGTTGGGCCCATCAACCCACGAGGAAAGAAGACAGGTGCGCGCTACATCATCACTGCAACTCATCATGTAACCAGATGGGCCGAAGCATAAGCTGTGAAGGATTGAAATGCAGATACAGCTGCACACATAATTTTTGAGCAGATTATGACCAAGTTTAGCTATCTAAAGATCTTAATAAGTGATATAGGTATGCATTTTGTTAATGAAACAATACAGGCCTTGACTAAATAATTTTAGATCCACCACACAAAAATCACCCCGTATCCTCCATAGACAAATGGAGATGTAGAATCTTTTAATAAGATCTTGGAGCAGGCACTAACCAAGGTCTGTAATGTAGATCGCAGCGACTAGGATGTGTGCATCTCGTTAGTTCTTTGGGCCTATCGAACCACCTGCAAGAAGTTGACGAGGAAGACACCATTTAGGATGGTCTATGGCATGGAGGCCATTATGCCCATGGAGTATATTTTTCCTAGCATGTGCATGATAGCCTTTACCGATATGGCAGAGCCTGATATCATGGAGGAACGGTTAGCACAGCTTCTGGCCTTGGAGGAAGATCGTTTCATTGTTAAATTCCATTAACAAGTTCAAAAGGAAGGGGATAAGGTATGGCATGATCGACATATTTGTCAAGAAAAATTTGTTGAGGGAGAATTTGTCCTGCTATACGATAGTCATTTTGCAAAACACCCAAGGAGTTTTTGTCAGCATTGGCTAGCTCCCGATATGGAAAAGGAAATTAATGATTGGGGAGCAGTCCGGTTGGCCACCCTGTGTGGTGATATGGTACCAAGATATGTCAATGGTATCCAACTCAAACCGTATTATATTATTTCAATGGAAGCACGGGGGTAATCTACAACTGCGAAAGCTAGCCATTGAAACAGTAAAGCTAGGTAAAAAGAAAATTTTACCGTTGAAAGGAGCAGACAACCAGCAATTAATGAGGTGATTTTCAAATATTTTTTGTCGTTTACTTGATGGTAATTTCCTGATAAGTTTCACCCAACCATTGGTTGATCTCCAAGGCTATAAAAACAGAAGGATGGCTCAGAAAAGGGCTCCGTGTATCTTGAGCAGTTTGTGTTTTGAACGATTTTGTGACTATTGCACCTTGTTCATGTCTAAGCATGATTTCCCCTCAGATAGTAGCCACCCTAAGTTCATTTTTCATGCTAGAATGAAAGCATCTAATCCCTCCGAATCTTCCCAGACCGTGGCCTCAACGGGGAGATAATATGAGCAAGTGTTGGAAGTTCACCCTGAAGTCAAGGAGGTTATGTCCATGCTGAGCAAGGGAAAGTAGAAAGGGAAGGAAAAAGGCCAAGGGTTAGGGAAACCTACAAAGTGGGCTAGACGGAGGCCCCGCACCTCCCCTCAGAATGTGAAATCCCCCCAAACAGTGCCCCAGGCACGTTCGCCTAACCCTTTGAAGTGTTCTCTGTCTTTTCAGAAAGAGGCTCAGATCCCTGAACTAATCAACTGGCTGCCACCCTATGTATGTCCTCGCAGACCCTCAACATGCACACCTAATAATCTCGATGGCCTGCATGCATACTTGCAAATGTTGATGATTCCGGGAGAGGTCCTCATAATTGGCGATTCCTTTGGAAAAATTCACTCGGTAAAATTCGATGACCATGACCTGGGAAATTTGGATGCCTTCCCAGAACTGGCACCTAAGCTATATCTTGAAATGGTATTGGAGGATGATGTGTTGAAGTTAGTTTTCATGCCACAGGCGTGAAAATTGGCTAGTTCTAGGCTCTTAAACCTGCTGAGGATGCCTCATTTTGGCCACTACAACGTCACAGACCGACCTGTGCACTAGCTGCTTGCCCTGGTCCATGATGGCAGCTTGTGCATCTAGGATCGAATCCCCATTGATGCCGCACTTATTCACTGTATTACTGGTCTTCCAATGGAAGGGCCAGACCCTATGTTGCACGTTGGCAAAAAGTATGATCAACAAATCGCTGAGAAGGTGCGCGAGGACTACCATATGGAGCGGAACACTCAAGGATTCATGATCAGCACTATCACTGACCCTAGTGCACGCATGGGCAGCTTATTTTTAGCATGCAAGATGATGTGAACGTGCTAGGTTTCATGGTTCATGCATATTTAATTCAGCTAGAAAGCCACTGCGGAAAAGGGGTATGCTACAACTGTGCCCAGTTTTTGTGCAACGAATTTCTAGAGAATGTGAGGGAGGCCCAGTACCAGGGAAAAGCACTATGCTACTCATGGCTATTGCTCCTCATCACATTGGTCACATGGGAAGCCCCCAAAGACTCAGTTATCCCTGAACTCGAGCCAAGTATGTGTGAGGGGGCACGATACGCGAACTTGTGGGATTCCAAGCATGCGAAACATATTGAGGATAATCAAGTCTTTTGGGTCTTATTTTAGAGTGAGCTCATATATGTTATGAATTCCTGGCCACACTTGTCACTAGCCATTTACGATAAGTACAAGAGCATCGCAACGTTTCAGGTGACAATGCACAATGTACGGATCAAGGGCTAAAAGGATCTAACATGGGCATCACTCCCATACATCATTGCAGATGAGAAGATTGACCGCATTATTGTTGGTTGGCCTCTGCACTGGAAGCTTGAATTCAAGTCAGGAACGAAGGAAACTGCAGGTACAAGCATCAAAAAGGTCACCCCGCCCACCATTTCCAAAGAGACCGGAGGACAAGGTAAGAGTACTGGGAAGGAAGTGGAATTGAAAGAACAAAAGTGTTTGTAGAAGGGTTCGCAAAAGGATTCACAGAAGAATTTGGAGAAGGATTTGAGCGCAAAGGGTTTGGATGCGGGAGTTGTTTACTCTCGTCCGGGAACGAAGCAAATGGGTGCCCCTGTTAAGGGACCACAGAAGAAGCAATGCACTCAATGGCCAAAACGAGATATAGGAGTTACTCTGACAGAGGAGGACCTAGAGCAGATCACAGACATAGTCACCCTTGCTGCAGAAGATAAATGGCTGGCTCTAGAAGAGCAACAGAAGAACACGGTCGACACCCTCTAGGATAAGCTACGGGCTCTACAACTGAAGACAGACACATTACAAAAAAGTATGATTCAGGCAAGGTCGACCCCAACAACAACAAGCGTGGTAATCAGTACACTTCAAAGTTTCCTCTACCCTCTCCCACGCATACCCCTCATGCTGAGTCCACCCGACCTAGGAGTGCAAGTCCAAGCCTGTGCAGAAGTGTAATAGGATCTCACCCACCTTCAACACGAACCATTGCAAATCCTCCATGCATCCATTTTTGAAGAAATTCAACACAGAGACCACCGAGTGCACCAGCAGCTTAGCACATCTAAGCAAAAAATTAACGGAAAAATTGCCAAAGTATCTTAGGAATAGGGTACACGTACCCTCACTGCTACGCAATAGAAAGAGTTGGAGCACCTAACTATTAGGCTCTACACATACGTCATCGAAGATATACCGACTTCTGCCACCCCTCAGGATAAGATTGAAAGATTGGTTGCAGTACTAAGGGCCTCAAGGACCGAGATCCATGTGGTAAAGATAGATATGGAACAACAAATTGTGGCCTTGCAGGCCAAGTTACAGCTGAAAATGCCACCTGAGGTAAGGGCCCAGTGAGCCGAACTGGTTACAGAGGCCACCAATGTCATTACAGGTCAAATTTCTCAGGGCGCAGAATCATTGGAAACAACTATGAAAATGTTGACCAAGGTGCAGTGTGATCCTCTCTTGTGAAAAATCAACCAAAAGTTGCGCTAGAAGGAGGAAGAGTTTGAAAAAATGGAGGCTACACTGACCAATCTGGTCACCACTCAGTGCTTGGCCCGACTGCACATCAGCCATGCCCTTCAAGATGACATGGAAGCTCTCCGACAGTGGAAGAAGACTTTGAGTGATCAGCTCAAGCCATGGGTAGATGAGGCCCTCAAGTTGTCTCAGGATATTGACATAGAAGTTAAGTAACTAAACTAGAATTTGGAGAGCGTCACTGCTACTACAGAAGGCCAAACTTCATAGAAGCTAGTGGAGATAGCCCAGAATGCTGCTACACAAAGTGAAGGAGTGTTGCCTCCACTGGTTGATGAAACCAAGTAGCTTCGGGTGAAGATGCAAAACCCATGGCCATAGTGACTCGGGACAAGTCACAAGATTATGTTGGGAGCCTATTGGAATGGGGCTTCCTAAGCTACGAATTTTGTATATTTTTTTTATTAATTATTCTAATGTAGGGGTTTGGGGCATGGCAAAGCCCCGAACACATTGTAATGGGTCAAATGATAGACCTAGAGTCCGCAAACCATGGTTTGTGGACCACAGGATAGCGTAGGCTACATTAATATAAATAGATGAATAGTTTGAGTCTAGAAGTAGGCATGAATTAATATTGATGCTACATGTGAACTGTTATATCTATTTTTGGTTGTTTTCGGTAAGGAATCATGTTGGATATGTGTGCGAAGATCCTGAATCCTGCTATGTGTGGACCCCACTACGCGATGTGCACGGGTTAGTCTTAGTTTTAAGTGGATATGAATGTTAGTGAATACGAAGTATCGTTGAAGTATCTATGTGCTATCGGAATTGGTTATGACTACTACTAAAGCGTATCTATGATGATTAGTTAGCTGCAAATGTATATGTGTTTTGGCATAAGTGTATCTATGATCTGTTATTAGCTGCGATTATAGTGCTTTGTGATGGTATGTGATAACACGCACGTGTATGTGAATGTATTAATTAGATATGATAGTTGTTTCTTGGTTATATGCTAATTACACTGTTAGAAGGGCTGCAAATTCATTCTGTGTGAACCTAGTAAGTTATAACATAGATCTGACTCACATTACCTACTCTCTCCTAGGGTATGAAAACCTGGTTCCAGCACCCTCCCATAGTACTTCAGGTGAGACCTTGGCCTACCCAAGTAGATCATTTCTAAAAGGGCTAGTAGTATAGGGGTTTGTTGGAAAACCTTAACCTCTGAACCTGGGTTAGGACCCCTCAAGCCAACTGGAGTTTTCTTTCGTCCTCTTTTTCAAACTCTCTAAATATCAAAAATGACGGGTGTTGTGTAACCAACTCCAAAAATAGAAGAAAAAAGATATCAACGCCTTAGAAATAAGCCACTTCGAGGGGGCAACCTCCAATACATTACATAAATGAAAAATTCTTGGATGATACAATTTACAAAACCGCCTTTCTATATATAGGAGTCGATGGGGCCATAATGTAATCCTAGTGGCCCTAATGTAATCCTAGCCAACCTAACAATACTAATTTAAGGGCACAATAATAACAAAATGGGGGTTACAAGGGTTCAATAATAACGATAAGGGGGTTACACTAACAATAATAAGGGACTATACTAGTGATATAGGGACCTAACATGCCCCTCTCCTTCAAAAAAGTGTTGTCCTCAACGCTTGAGTAGCTCTAGGTGCTTCTGTGTAAAATTCTCATCCTCCCATGTAGAATCTTCAGTGGGTAAGTTCTTCCACTTGATGAGATACTCTGAAATTGATCGATTCCGTAGCTGTCGAGTTCTTGTTTCCATGACCACTTCGGGTTCCAATATTATTTTTCCTTCCCCATCAAGTTCTGTCAATATTGTTTGAACTGGAAGATTTTCACCTATAACCTTTTTTAAGCATGAAACATGGAAAAATGGATGTACTCGCGAAGAAGCAGGAAGCTCCAATTTGTATGCCATAGAACCAATATTTTGCAACACCTTGTAAGGACCATAGTACTTTGGTGATAATTTATTATCCTTCTTAGCTTGCTTGAGGGACATTTTTTTGTATGGTTGCAGCCGTAAAAATACCCAATCTCCTACATCAAAACTTCTCTCGCTGCGATGTTGATCTGCCTGTTGTTTCATTCGATTTTGTGCCAAAAACAGGTTATCCTTTAAGAGTTGGAGAACTTCTTGCTGATGCTCGATGTGATCTTCCACTGCTTGAACCTTTGAATTTTCCCTTAAAGATGATGTGATCGATGGTGGATGATATCCATAAAGTGCCATAAATGGGGTCATTTTTGCTGCAGTATGGAAGGAAGTGTTATACCACCATTTAGCAAGAGGTAACCACTTGACCCATTGTGTTTGTTTATCAGATACAAAACAACGAAAATATCCTTCCAAACATTTATTTACGATCTCAGTTTGACCATCAGATTGAGGATAATAAGATGAGCTATGAGCTAATTGAGTACCCAAACAAGAAAATAACTCCGTCCAAAAATTTCCAGTAAAAATGGGATCTCTGCCGCTCACAATAACCCTTGGGATTCCATGTAGCTTTTGAATTCTATCCATAAATGTAGTAGCAATTGTACTTGCTTTAAATGCATGAGATAATGCACAAAAGTGTGCATACTTGGTCAGTCTATCAACTACCACCATGATGACACTCTTTCCTTTAGACTTAGGTAAACCTGTGATAAAATCCATTGAAATCTCCTCCCAACGTTGACTTGGAATGGATAAAGGTTGTAGAAGTCCCGGGGTCTTAATTGTTTCCACTTTATTCTGCTGGCAAACCAAACATTTCGCCACAAAATTTTGAATATCAGATTTAAGGCCATCCCAAAAAAATTCTTTCTTCACCCTGTGGTAAGTTTTTAAAAATCCTGAGTGTCCTCCTAAAGGAGAAGTGTGCAATTCGAGAAGAATATTTTGTTTTAGTTGGGAATTCTTACAAAGATATAAGCGATCTTTGTACCATAAGGAATCATTTTTCCAAATAAATGTATCAGATGTACTAGGATCTTGCTGCAACTTTTGAATGAGTATCCCTACATCTTTGTCCTTCTTCCATTCATCTCTTGCTTCAGTTATCCAATCTGGTTGGATAATAGAAATGGCACAAAGCAATGCTTCCACCTCTTCATTCTTTCTTGATAGTGCATCTGCAACAACATTAAGCTTTCCTTTTTTGTAGATTATTTCAAAGTCATAACCCAACATCTTTGTGACCCATTTTTGCTGCTCTTCTAATGATATTCTTTGTTCCAAAAAGTGTTTAAGACTATCATGATCAGTTTTTACCTTGAAGTGTCTTCCCATTAGGTAAGTTCGCCATTTCTTTAGTGCATGTAGTATTGATAACATTTCCTTCTCATAAATAGGTTTCTGTAAATACTTTCCTTTGATTGGACGGCTTTCAAAAGCAATGGGTCTTCCTTCCTGCATTAAAACTGCACCAATTCCATTTCCTGAGGCATCACATTCCACAATAAAGGTTTTTGTGAAGTCTGGCGTAGCTAAGACCGGTGCATGGCACATTGCCTCCTTAAGACGTTAAAAGGCCTTAGTTGCTTCAGGAGTCCATGAAAATGCATCTTTCTTCAATAATGTTGTTAGAGGTGCTACTATTCTCCCATAATTCTTAACAAACTTGTGATAATACCCTGTTAACCCGAGAAATCCTCGTAACTTCTTTATGGTTGTGGGGACTTTCCATTCCTTAATGGCTTTAATTTTGTTAGGGTCTACTTTAACACCCTCGTGAGATACAATATGACCCAGATATTCCACCTCTTGTACTCCAAAGAAACATTTGGATTTCTTTGCATATAATTGTTTCTCCTGCAATAGTTTGAGCACCCTGTCAACATGTTCAACATGATCCTTCCAAGACCTGCTGTAGATTAGTATATCATCAAAAAATACTAGCACAATTTTCTAAGGAAGGGTTTGAAAATGGAATTCATCAACCCTTGAAATGTAGAAGGTGCATTGGTAAGGCCAAAAGGCATGACCAAAAATTCATAATGACCTTCATGAGTTCGAAATGCTATTTTTGGAATATCTTCGGTCTTCATTCTAATTTGATGATATCCTGAACGAAGATCCAACTTGGTAAAATAAATTGCTCCATGTAATTCATCCAATAATTCATCAATCACAAGAATGGGAAATTTGTCTTTAATGGTGAGCTTATTGAGCTCCCTATAATCCGGAGACATTCGCCATGATCCATCCTTCTTGTGTACCAATACTACAGGAGCAGAGAAAGAACTTTGACTGGGTTGAATTATACCCGCCTCTAACATTTCTGCAATCATACGTTCAATTTCGCTCTTTTGGAATTAAGGATATCTATAAGGCCTGATGTTTGGAGGAACACTTCCTGGAATCAAATGAATAGCATGATCATGATCACGAATAGGTGGGAGTCCTTTGGGAGTTTCAAACACCTTGGAATGATTGTCCAAGACTTGTTGGAGATCTGCAGAAATAGATGATTTTGATGTCGGAACTTCTAGTAAGCATAATTGTGCAATTACGCCTCGTTGTTCTTTCTTTAGAAGCTTTGTCATGACATTAGAGCTTATTATCCTTCCCGGCTTCCCTTCAATACCCCGTAATTCGACTTCCTTTCCTTCTGAAAAAAAAATTCAAGAAAAGTTCTTGAAAATTAAAAGCTACCGTCCCCAAAGATTGTAACCATTGTACTCCTAGTACAACATCAGCACCTCCCATAGGAATGGAAAGCATTGGACTAGTCAATACATATTTCCCCATGGTTAGCTTAATATTATGGCATTTTCCAGAGCAATTTATAGTTCCTCCATTTGCAACCATCACTTGACATTCTGGTGCTGGGTATAGGAAACAATTTAATTCCTTGGCTACCTTACAATGAATAAAATTATGGGTGCTGCCTGAATCAATCAACACTATTACCTTTTTCTTCTTGATTTGTCCTTGTATCTTGAGAGTTTGAGGAGTGGTAATTCCTGCCAGTGCATTACACGATATGGTCGGATTCATTTCTTCCTCTTCTAGAGTTGGTTTCTGGTGTATATCCTCTTCTTGTTCATTTTCTTCTTCCTCTTCACAATCTATGTAAAATAATTTCTTCTCAGCACACTTATGACCTTTAGTGTATTTGCTATCAAAACTGTAGCAAAGCCCTTTTTCTCTTTTTTCTTCCAATTGTTGTGTTGTCAACCTTGTAGGTTGTGGAAATCTAGACGTAGCAACACTTCCTTCTTTATAGAATTGAGTGGTAGGCTTCCTTGTCGCCATTATTTTACATTCAACTTTTCTTGCCAACCTGAATGCCTTCTCCAATGAATCTGGTTCCAAAACACGAACTTCATGTTGGATGTTATCCTTTAAAGTGCCTATGAAGAGATCGATCATGTGGTCCTCTAGAATATCAGTTACCCTTATATTCAATTTTTGGAAGTCCTCAATGTGCTGCCCCACTAAACCCTTTTGTTTGAGATTTATCAATTGGCTAAAGAAGGTGTTGCTCTTTGTATCCTCATAATGTGCTATCATTTCCTCTGTAAAAATTGACCAAGTGACAATGTTTTTACGGAAGCAAAGCCATCGATACCATACAAATGTATTTTTTTCTAAATGTAAAGTTGCAATGCGTACCTGTTGTGTGTTTTGCACATTATGGAGATCAAAATATTGCTCCATCTGTAGTATCCATGTCACAGGATCCTTTCCATCAAACTTCCTCATATCCATTTTTGGAATATGGTGGTCCTTCCCGCCAACATTAGAGGTTATGAAATCACGATTAACATTTATTTTGTTCTCACCATGAGGTTCTTCTACTATATTTCCGCCATTAGGAATCGTTTCTTGTTTTAAGTTTGTCATCAAGCCTTCCATGTATGCTTTTAGATCATTCTTCATGTTTTCCATGTTGTCTTTCATGTTTTCATCGATCTTAGCTTCCATGTCATCAATATTAGCTTCCATCCCCACTTCCATGCCATCCATCTTAGCTTCCAAGCCATTCATCTTATCTTCCACGCCTTTCTTCAAACCATCCATCTTAGTTTCCATGCATTTCTTCAAAACTTCCATTTCATTTTTTGTTGTTCTTTGCGAGAGTGAAATTTGTTGTTGCACTTGCTCTTGTAATTTTGATATGTCATGTTGCCATTCTTCGTCTTCATGAGTCACAGTAGAGCCTTCTAAAGGCTTAATGGGAGTTGAATTCTTTTTAGGGGCCATTTTAGAATCAAATACTGATATCTATTCTACAATATTCCCTTGGAATCAATTCAACTTGATTCTTCAAATAAGACTTATGCAATTCGAAAAAAAAATACACACGTTTTACTTGCTTTTTAGGAGCTCTATATTGAAATTGAATTATCTTTGTAACTGAGAATCTTTAATATCTAAAATTCACTGCTGTAGTATCCTTCTGAAATTTATTTCAAATGCTATAGGTATGATCTGATTTGGATTCTTCAAGACAAGGTTATTTCCAATCTCCCACAATGACCCAATTTTGGACTGGTTCAGTAGAGCGAACTTGTATGACTTTCCACGTGTCACTGTTTTGTCCTTTGTCTCTGAAATTGATAGACAGGAAACTACAGTCCATGTAATTGCAACCACTTTTTACGACACTCAAATCCGATGCCCAGACATAGAGTTATTTAACTTTTCCCACGATCACCTCTTTGAGATGAAAATCAGGACCCTGAAAAAGCACTACCTTCCACAGATCATATCTCCAAAAATATTGCGAACCAAGTTCTGAAATTTTTTGACGAATTTCATCCGGATTTCAGCTTCGCACCTTATGAATTTCAGATTCTGAAACTTCATAGAAAATTTGTTATAGCGCAAATGCCACGATGACATGTTTAGGAGCCTGAAAAAAGACCTAACTTCCACAGATCATATCTCCGAAAATATTGCGAACGAAGCTCTGAAATTTATAGAAAAACTTCCTCAACATTTCAGCTTCGTACCCTAAAAATTTCAGCTTCTGAAGCTTCATAGAAAACAATTTATAGTGAAAATTCCACGATGACTTGTTTGGAGCAGCGAAACCCTAGAATCCAAAGCTCAGATACCGAATGTTGTGTAACCAGCTACAAAAATAGAAGAAAAAATATATCAACGCCTTAGAAATAAGACACTTCAAGGGGGCAACCTCCAATACATTACATAAATGAAAAATTCTTGGATGATACAATTTACAAAACCTCCTTTCTATATATAGGAGTCCATGGGACCATAATGTAATCCTAGTGGGCCACAATGTAATCCTAGCCGACCAAACAATACTAATATAAGGGCACAATAATAACAAAATTGGGGTTACAAGGGTTCAATAATAACAATAAGGGGGTTACACTAACAATAATAAGGGACTATACTAGTGATATAGAGACCTAAAAATGGGGTTGTCACTGTTGTTAGGCTCGTTAAAACATAAAATAGTGATGGGCTTATCAATCATGGCAAGAATTGATTTTCATTCATCATTAGGCTCGTTAAATTATTAAATAGCAATACATTTTTCACCTGAAAGGTTGAATTATAGATCAAGCATATGTTATCCTCCTCAAGATTGTTAAAAAATAAAGAGGTACTGGTCAACAAATGACCAGGGAAAATTTGGGAAAGTGAACAGAACTTTTTACGGTAGCAGGTTGCTCTTGAACATGACACTTCACTCCATCACCGTCACTATTTGGGTTGGGTAATCTTCTTGAAGGTTCATTCATACCTATGGTTCATCATACCTTCACTTTGGTTTTGGGACAATACTGCCAACTCATCTCAGTGTCATCAATATATTCAAGAGAAGTCATCCAGTGAATACTCATCCTTCTTCAATACTCATAAACCTTCATTCTCATTATAGTAATATCTGAACATTGCTATATCAAGTCATACCTTTGTCTCCGAAATGAGTAACTCCCATTTCGTAATAAAGTGACTTCCTCTGGACGACAAATAATTATCCAAGAAGTTCATTTAGAAACATCATATTCTAGTACCATGAGGCTTATTACAACATCAACAAGATCCTCACTTCTAGACTTTTGACCGAAAGATTTTTTTTGGCGTTCGACATCAAATCATCTTTTCATGCCTTACTAAATGTACTGTCGTACCTTGAGGGCCATTGACATCAATGGTGGTTCTCTCGTTTTTGTTAAAATCTCACATCATTGGCTGGTAATCAAACGATGTCTTACCATGTTCGACTATAAATAATTTATTCACATGGCTAGACTTGTACTTGAATGATCGAGTTAAGAAGATAAGAAGATCCCGGATCTAGTTTCATCCATTTTGGTTGCAATTTCAGGATTGATGTACACATCATATGTACAGTGACATTATATATAGATTGTCATCCAAACATGGGCCTATATCTCTAGGCATGTATGTATTGGGCAACATTCCAATGTAGATGAACTTCTACACTATGTACATGTTATTAGATAGTTTATGTGCTGAGCATGAGCATTCGTTCCCTCAAAAATTCATGGTCAAGTGGATATATCATAATGTAATCTATTTTAAGATTGATGCAGGTCACCACTCCACTTCAGTTCTAGCCCATCATAGTGTAAAGCATCTAATTCAAAAAATATTTTAATTATTATTCTGACTTCATCCTTTAGGGTGAAATCTGTTATAGGTCAATTTGGGCACCATTCCCAATGACCTGGTTAACTAGACATCATCCCCGGAACTAATGAATAGGGTATATTGTCCCCTATCATTTTAGTTGTTATATAACCAAAGACAAAGAACAAGAAGAAATCATCCATCATTTGCGTTGCAAGGTTTCCAAGATTTGAAGTACATGCTATATCACCTATGAGCTCACCAACCCATTCTCCCAAGGAGCTAAGTGCATTACATATGTAGGTAACCCCACTCAAGGGTGCTCTCCAAAGCACTTCCCAACACTGAAGGGTGCGTTGGTCAAATTGGGAGTGAAATTCTCATTGTTCTGGAATCTCCAATTGGCCAGTGCCTTCTAGAAGAGTGCATATGTGTCAAAATTCAAATCCATGTGTCAATTTTACATCTTTGAAATTGGGAACATGTCTTGCATGTTATTAGAAATTCATTGATTGTAAAAATACCTTCAACTCATCTATAAATTGAGCACAGATCCTAGTTCTTGAGAAGGAAGAAATTGAGTAGAGAAATGCTCGTGGAATTTCAATTGAGGATTTGATTTGAGTGATATGCTGCTAGAGAGATGTTCATTGTGATGAGGCTGGGACGATGCTGGAGATGGTGACATCAAATCAATCGCTGGTTGTAACCTCCCCTTCTATCCATTAATAAATATTGCTGCTTACTTTCCCACATATGTATCTGTATAAGCTTATGTATTTCATATTATGGATTCTTATTTGATGTATATGTTTCATTTTTCATTGATTTAACTCATTAATGTGAATATCCATCTGTATATTGCAATATCTTTATTTTTTAGTGTTCATTATTGCAGGAAATATTTTGGGGATCTAGCTTGGATTTGAAGTTACAACAAGAGCAGCAAAAGGAGAATACAAAGTGATTGGACCCCAAGTAGGTCTCTTGAGGTATTCTATGTGTCTATTTACTGTTAGGAAAAATATCTTCAAATTATTTAATCTGTTGTTCTAAATGTGAACCACATTTAGGGAAGAATTTATTATCCATAATCCATAATTCCGCATAACAATGAGTGAGTAAATATGTTTAATGATCAGTAAATGAATAAGGAGTCTACATTAATAAAAATATATCTAACTCAAAGCCTCAGATTTCATTCTGAGACTGATCATATTCTATAAATTCAGTATTTTCAGATCTATACGAAATTTGGTGTGAAGGAAAGTGCGTATACACGGAGGAGCAGTAAAGTGAAGTGTCATAGGTACTTTAAGATAATGAATGATCAGGCTTGATATTGTTTCTACATACTGATTCTGAAATATAGGTTTATTACTTTGCTCTGGTTGCAGTGATATTACTGTTATGATTAAAGTTTAGGTTAATATTATTATTGATGATCATTATGATGAGTTGTGTTTAAGCTATGGGATCTAGTGTGAAAATTGATGAAATGAGGTCTGCAGTGGTTCTAAGGGTTGAAGCCTTCAATGTGGAAGTAGAATATTCCTTCCATTAGAAGTGAGTGCTCTGATCACGGAGTTGAAGCTCCCTTCTATTAGTGGTTGGTAAACGAGATCAGGGGGTTGGAGCTCCCTTCGAGTAGCAGCTGGAGAATGAGAGAAGGTTATAGCCTTTCGCAGGTAGATTCCTGCGTACTGATATGAGTATGCATCAATACAATATTGTAAGAAATTTTCCATATAATAAATATTGAAGAAAGAGATGACAATAGTGGTGGTTTTATCCCAAATTGGGTTTCCACCTTAAATCTTGATGTTCATGCTCTTGCGTGATGATTTATTCTATTATTATGGCACATAATTACTACTTAAATATGTGATGCATAACTGATAAGCTGGGTTAAATAATGTTTCTGAAATTTTATCTAAACAATAAATTTATCTTGATATACACAAATTCCTATTAGTGTATCTGCGTATATAAAGTATTTGGTCTAGTTAAAGTCGTGTGTAGAAATCAATAATAGAAAATTAAAAGATTGTGATTATTGAAAATACTGATTCAACCCCCCCCCCCCCCCTCCCCCAAGTATTTTATGCAAAAATTGGTATCAAAGTAGGGCCTTCTGAAGAAGCTTAATTTCTAGAAGGAAGATCAACTAAGATGAGAAATCAAGATGGGACAACATCTATCAGGCCTCCTCTCTTCAACGGAAACAATTTAATATTCTAGAAGACAAGGACAAGAACCTATCTTCAGTCTCTTGGAGCAGATGTATGGGCTATAGTTGAAGGAGGTTATCAATACCCAACTTTAGTTCTAGCAGATACAACAACAAGAAATAACTATGAAACCAATGCAAAGGCGGTCAATCCATTATTGGGAAGTTTGACTAAATCAGAATTTGTCAAAGTCATGATGTTGAATGCAAAAAAGGAGATATGAGATAAAATCATTTTGAGTTATGAAGGTGATGCCAAGGTAAAAAGGGCTAAACTCCAAAATCTTAGAATTCAATATGAAAAAATCAGAATTCATAATGAGGAAAGCATTGGTAGTTTCTTTTTACGTCTAGATGATATTGTAAATTGTATGAGAAATCTGGGTGAAACCATAACCAACACTACTCTTGTAGAAAAGGTTTTAAGATGTCTAACTCCCAAATTCGAGTCAAAAGTGTCTGCTATTGAAGAGAAGTAGGATCTACAAACTCTTACTATTATTCAACTTCATGGGATTCTGACTACATGTGAAATGAGGAAATGAGGTCCATTTGAAGTCAAAGAAGTTGTCTTTAGAGTTGCTGCAAAAGGAAAGAAAGTATAAGAACAAGAAGGATCAGGGTATGTTTCAGAAGAAGATGAGATAATTTTTTTAAAGAAGCTACAACTTGGCACTGGAAGGTTCAGAGGTAAGCTTCCTTTTAAATGTTTTTCTTGTGGAAGAGTCATTGGTCACTATGTGGCTAAATTTCCCCATAAAGATAATCATGAAAAGGGAAAGGAAGTGGCAAAAGGAATTAAGAAACAACTTATCAATAGAGAAAGTTATGATACTCATGAAGATAGTGATGGTATATCAAATAGTGAAGAAGGATAATATGATCAAGATATTAGAATGCTCATGGATTTTTAAAAAGACTCTAGTGAGGCTAAAGATAATTTTATGGATGCTTTAGAAGAAAATAATTTTCTTGAAGAAATAAATAACTCAAAATATGTTTGGAAGAAAACAAAATTTCCATAGATACTCTAAAGAATTAGGTTACAGAAAAGGAGAACCACAATGAGAAATTAGAATGTGAAATACTAAGTCTAATAAAGGAAATGGAGAAAGTGAAAACATTAAATATTATATTTGCTAAAGGATATAAAACCTTAGAGAAATTATCAAGGTACAACGCTCTCCTCTTGTAAAGACATGTCTTGGATATATCGAAGAATCCTCTCAGTCTTCAGCACCAAGCTATCTAAATGCAGCTAAAGCCATCTAGCAACATTTTGTCACTCAAAAAAAGAACAAAGAGACTACCCAGGTAAAGCATGACCACTTCAATACAAGGAAGAGAAAAAACATAAATATCAATCAGCAGGTAAACAAAAATAGGAGGTTTCATAATTGTATAAATTTCTTCTTTAATGGACAATGTTTCTCATGTCATAATTTTGGTCATAAAGATGTATAATATGTTGCATACAAAACCATCAGGACCATAAAATATAGAAAGCAAAGAAATGATACTGGAGTAAAGAATAATAATTATAACAAATTTTCTCCTCTTCAAGGTGAAATTGAATGTTCTTATTGCAATAAATTTGGACATGAAGAATCTGAATGCAGGAGAAAAATTCAGCTAAAAGAACATATACCCACAAATTCCAAGGTATGGAGAAAGAAGGGCTCACAAGTTGAAAGTTGTGCCATAGCATTATTTGGAGAAGGAGAAAAAAATCAATGGTACATTGATAGCAGATGTTCAAATCACATGATAGGTGATAAAAATAAACTTCTTTCATATAATGCATTAGAGAAAGAAAAGAATGTTACTTTTGGAAATGACTCTCCTACTATCATTAAGTGTAAAGGTTCTGTGTTTTTAAAAGAAAAGGTTAAAGCTAATAATGTTATGTATGTGGATGGGTTAAAGCATAACTTTTTGAGTGTAAGCCAAATGTGTGATCAAGGAAATGAAGTTTTCATTAGTTCAAAAGAATGTGTAGTACGTGAACTTGACACAGGAAAAATAGTAATAAAAGGAACTAGAAAACCAAGCAATCTGTATATATTGAAAGGTGGCCAAGAGCAATGCTACTTAGGTAAATATACATAAAATTGGTTATGGCACAGAATATTGGGACATCCCAACTTCTCTCAAATAAGAAAATCTAGCAGACTCAAAGTTGTTCGTGATCTTCCTAGCATCACTCTGCCTGAAACTACCATATGCAAATCATGCCAGTTTGGTAAGCAAACCAGGGTGCAATTCAATGCCAAATAAGGATCAGCCAGTAAGCCTCTTGAACTTATACATAATGATCTACGTGGTCTTGTAAGGAAAAAGTCACCTCTTGGAGAACAATACTATATTTTATTTATTGATGACTTCTCTAGAATGTGTTGGATCAGTTTACTAAAACATAAATATGAATCATTTGAAAAATTTAAGATCTTCAAAGATTTGGTTGAAAATGAATTAGATCTAAAAATCAAATGTCTTAGATGTGAACGAGGAGGAGAATATATATCAAATGAATTCTTTGATTTCGGTGAACACTCATGGCATAAAAAGAAAGTTTTCTATAGTTGGAACCCCGCAAAAATTGGCATGGCAGAAAGAATGAATAGAACAGTTCAATAGATGGCTCATGCTATGTTTGATGAATCTGCAACTCTCGATACCTTTTGGGGAGAAGCATCACATACTGCAGTAAATATTCTTAACAAGGCTCATGTTCGTGTGGACATTGATAAAACTCCTTATGAGCTCTGGTATGGTAATCTTCCCACTATAAAGTATTTTAGAGTTTTTGGAAGCAAGTGATTTATCAAGAAAAATGATGAAAAACTTAGTAAGTTTGAGCCTAGAGCAGATGGAGGAATATTTCTTGGTTACTCTTCTAGAATTAAAGCATATAAATGTTACAATAAAAGACTTCAGAATATTGTTGAATGTATTGATGTTGTAATTGATGAGTCTTTGAAAGCTCCTAAAAGGGAAATAACAACAACAAATGAAGATGATGATGATCTATATTTTCCCTCATCAAATACCAAAAATATAGAAGGAGAACGCAACAAAGCACCAAAAGAAGATATATCTAAAAAGGCTACATCTAGGTATGTTCAAAAGAATCATCCAGAATCCCAAATTCTGGGAGAAAAGGGATCAGGTGTCCAAACAAGAATAACTATTGTAGTATCCCATAGCTATCTAGAATTCTTATCGACTATTGAACCACCGAATGTAAATTAAGTAGTAAAGATGAATGTTTGATTCAAGCCACGAATGAAGAACTTGATCAGATTGAAAAGAATCATACTTGGGAATTGGTTCCAATACCTGATGATAAAAATTTTATTGGAACAAAATGGATATTCGAAAACAAGTTAAATGAAAATGGAGATATTATAGAACTAAAGCTAGACTTGTTTGTAAAGGGTATGCTCAGCAAGAAGGTATAGACTTTGAAGAAAGTTTTTCTCCTATAGCCAGACTTGAAGCCATAATAATGTTCCTTTCTTTTTCAAGTTTTCAACAATTCAAACTTTATGAAATGGATGTAAAATCTTCTTTCCTCAATGGTGATATAGAAGAAGAAGTTTATATAGAACAACCAGAAGGATTCATTCTGGTAAATGATGAGAAAATTGTTTGAAAATTTAAAAAGGCTTTATATGGTCTCAAACATGCTCCTTGGGCATGGTACTATCGTCTTGACAAATATCTTCAACAACAAGGTTTCACAAAGGGATCTGCTGAGAATAACTTATACACAAAAATTGAGAATGATAAACTATTGATTATTGTTTTGTATGTTGATGACATCATTTTTGGAAGTAATGAAGAGTCCATGAGTTGGAAATTTCTTTTTTTATGCAACAAGAATTTGAAATGTCATTACTTGGGGAGCTAAAATATTTTCTTGGCTTACAAGTGCAACAAGCAACAGATGGCATATTTCAATCACAAGAAAAATATCTCAAGAAAATTATGAAGAAGTATGGGGTGGAATACTGCATACCTGTGAGTACTCCAATGGTAACTTGATGTAACCTCAGTTCTCATGATGATTCTCCCATGGTGAATCAACCAGAGTATAGATCCAATATCGGAAGTCTTCTTTATATAACCGGGACAAGACCAGGAATTATGCATGCAGTTAGGATTGTTGGATGATTCCAAGCTAATCCAAAAGTGTCTCACCTTCAGGCTGTAAAAATAATATTCAAATATCTACAAGGGACTCAAGACAGTACATGGTATCAGAATCATTTATCTACCTTGAAGCATAATATGTAGTTGTCACATCCTGTTTCACATAGCTTCTTTGGATGATGCATACATTACAATATATTCAAGTCAAATGTTCACCTCCCATCTCAATTCTATGTGATAATACAAGTGCCGTTAGTATCTCTAAAAATCCTGTTATGCATTCCAAGACCAAGCACATTCCTATCGAGTATCAATTCCTATGTGAACAAGTGCTTGAAAAAAAGTTTAAACTGGAGTATGTTCCCTCCAAAGAAAAAGTTGCAGATATATTTACTAAACCTCTTATGAGGGAAGCATTCGAATATCTTAAACAGAAGTTGGGATTTGTCTCTACCTCTCTTATCAAATTTTCTTAATTTCAAAATATTAAATTCAGTATGTTGGTTTCATAAACGAGAATCACGTATATACGCGAGTTTCTATGCATAAAACCACATATGGTTTTTGCTGACAAAAATTCTTTGGGTCAGTTTTCAAAATAGTCTGTGGTGCTATTGGGTGATCTCTATTTTTGTTCCAGTATTCATGTTACTATACCTTCTTTGATATTTATCTCCTTGATGAAGATGCCTTGATGATTTGGTTGTTTAAGGTGTTGAGGATGCACAAGTTTAGGAGGAATACTTGCCTCATTGAAAAGGATACATTGTTGGATTTCTGATTGGTTGTTGTGTTATGATCTCCTGTTTTAGATTCTTTTGTCTTGGTTATAAAATTCATATCTGTAATTTGATGAAAACGTCATGTTTATACCTATGATGTAAATTGTTATATTAAGTCATGTAAGGAATAGTTCAAATTTGTAAACCCACTTGGTTGGGAAGCTGAGTCAAATATGTAATCCCACTTGGTTGGATCATTGATGTAAGTATGAGTCCTTGGTGACACTCGGTTGAGTCATAGATTCATCTACTTCAATGAAAAATATGTCTAAAGATTCAGCATGAACTCAAAGGGAACATGGTAATTTTATTGCACATAAAATCTACAGAACTCTTATTTCTACAAGGGAAGAGAAACCTTGTTTTTTTATCGATAAACCCTTTACCCTTCATGTCAAAGGGGGAGAGCATATTGGTGTTTGAATAATTGTTATGATTAATGTATACATCTGTTGTGGTCATCAAACCCCATCATGGTTTCCATCAAGTCCAAAGGGGGATATTGTTGGAAATATGATGCAATATGTTGCCCTTTATGGCAACCTACTTGATGAAGTTGTCCTTGATGGAAACCTAATTGATGAGTTGCCTTTTGATAAAAAAACTATGTCTTAAAGATGTAAAAATGATGTATCTACAGGTAAGTTCGAAAGTGGAAGAGAAAGGTAATCCATTTAGGATCAGATAAATGATAAATATAATATGTCACAATGTATACACAGGTTTGATGAAGGCAACCAGCATACATACACTACTTGGTATGCAGGCAACCCACGTATCCATACAAAATTAGTATATTCACAATTATTATAAAGAGAAGTTGCGTATACACACGGGTACGAAGAAGCAAAGTCGTGTATGCCTTTTGCACTATAAATTTATGATACCAAGGGGCATTACCATGGTGTTTTCCCATAGTATTTAGCGTTGTGTCATCTATTGGATTCCGTCCAAGAATACCATCATATCTTCTGTGGTTTTGGCTCATGGTATTGGTAAAGGCTAAAACTCTATAAGGAGAAGAAGGTCATAATGCATGGTGTGAATGTGGAAGGGTTGTTACTGAATACCTCTCTCTCAAGAATATCTACATGGGATGAAATTTTTTTTATTTGTAGATATGAAACTATGATGCACCCTTGGATACAATGATGGATCTGGATCTCCAGACCTAAAATTACTATGTATTTTTTCTATTGAAGAGATGATTAGATCTATGACCTGGTGCATGTTTGCTGAAGTAAAGTGAAGAAATATGGGTAAGTCTATAGATCTGAAACATTCTGTAAAATTAATATTTACAGATCCATACACTAGTTCATCTTGGTGAAATCCTATATATACGTGGTTTTGTCTCAGAAAAAGCGCATATGGAAGTCAGGGTTTTCTGAACTTTTCTGGAAAGGTTATTTTTTTATTGTTGCTATATTTTTTTTCTATCAATGAATTCTTTGTGTAGATCTGGGTTGCTTGAATATTGTATATGCTGCTAAGTTGAATACTTACAAATCTGATTAATGAGTGAGTAAATATGTTTAATGATGACTGACTGAATAAGGGCTTTGGATTACTAAAAATATATCTGATTGAAAGCGTCAAATCTAGTTCTAAGACTGATTATATTTTGTAAATTCAATATTCTCATATCTATACACAGGGTGGTGTGAAGGAAAGCGTGTACACATGTGGTATCAGTAAAGTGAAGTAGTGTATGTATTTTATGATAATGAATGATCAGTCTTGAGATTTTTTCTACATACTGATTCTGAAATCTTGGTTTATTACTGTGATCTGGTTACAGTGATCTTACTGTTTTGATTGAAGTTTGGGTTAAGTTCATTTTTGATGATCTTTATGACGATTTGTGTTGAAGCTGTGGGATAGACTGTGAAAAATTATGAAATGAGGTCTGTAGTTGTTTTGAGGGTTGAAGCCTTTATTGTGGAAGTAGAAGCTTCCTGCCAGTAGAAGCTCATGTTCTAATTAGGGGGTTGAAGCTCCCTTCTAGTAATGGTTGGTAAATGAGATTAGGGGGTTGGAGCTCCCTTCCAATAGCAGCTGGAGAAAGAGAGAAGGTTGTAGCCTTCTTCAGGTAGATGCCTGTGTACTAATATGATTATGCATCAGTACAATATTGTAAGTAGTTTTCCATATAATAAATATTGAAGACAGAGACGACAGTAGTGGTGGTTTTCTCCTGAATTGGGTTTCCACCTTAAATATTGGTGTTCATGCTCTTCTGTGATTACTTATTCTGTTATTATTTCACATATTTACTACTTAAATATCTGATGCATAACGGATAAGCTGGGTTAAAGAATGTTTCTGAATTTTTTTCTAAACAATAAATTTATCTTAGTATATGCAAGTTCTTGTTAGCATATATGTGCATATACGCTAGTTGGGCTAATAAAAGTTGCGTAAAATCAGTAAGAGAAAAGTAAAATATTGTGATTATTGAAAATACCGATTCACACCCCCCCCCCCTCCTAGTATTTTTCCCAACACAAAATCCTTGATATCTAACTTCGTGTGAAGGGTATGAAAAATAATGCTGAACTTTGACATATCTTGGTCCCTTCCGTGCTGCAGTGTGGTCCACTTTATGTATTTATCTTCATAGCTCCCAACAAGGAAATATTATTCCTTGATGGAATCTTGGAAAGAATTCAAATTTGATTAAGATGAAAATAGTGAGGGCTACCTCTAATCCTTCTTCTCACTGTAGGTTTCCCACCAGTTCTTGATGTGGGGGGTGACTTTTAAGAGTGAAAAAGTAATCTTTTCCCAGTTAGAAAAATCACAAACTGAAGAAAATACTTCCAACATATTTAACCATTTATATATGGTAACATCATCTATTTAGCCTTCATATATGGTAATTTAAAAGTTACATTGTACCTAAAATGGAGTGGAACCTCCAGATTAGCTGTTGGGTGAAGATGTGTCACATGTGCGTAGCCACTGAAGGCTCTGAGAAAAGTTGTCCATCATCACGTTGCTTTGTCACTCGAGGGAATCTTCGCGTAATATTTTGAAATGGTTTCATAATCCCTTGTATTTATTTTCTTCCACAATGGGAGGGCATCAGGATCAGCCAGGACAATCGTGCAAAGGTTTAAAGAGTTCGAGCTGTAACTCCTTATACCCTAACCTCATTGGGGAAATGAAAAAAACCATAGAAATACCAACCGATTTGATACCATTGATATATATTTATGAGGGAACCAAATGAAATACATATATAAATAGAAACATAAATACATAACATAATTAAAACTTCAATTCATTAATAGCAAAGTACTGAAAATTGTTTACATGGAGAATGGAAATAAACTAGCTCAGTAAATGGTAGCTTATCTATAAGAACAAATGTGGCCACTACATGCCTTATAAACTATGTACACTGAGACTTGAAAGCCTATTTATTATTTTGAAATAAGGAAAAACTCTAAACATCAAATCACGTAACCCTAAGAGATGAAATGCCAAACATTTGCGGGCCCCATTGGGGAAAATTGGTACATCGAATTCCTAGGGTTGTAACTTTGGAACAAAATCTACATTTGATGTATATGATACCTCGTTAAAAATATATATCTGAGGACTAAAAATTATAGCAGCAAACCCCTACTATAAAATGCAAGTCTATTAGTTTTCCAAAGAAACGTCATTTAGGGCCTCATAATGACTCTAGTAGTTCAAGACTCGAAAAAAACCTAAAATAGTATATTTTAATACAATTAAGGAAATTAAAAGAAATAATGATACAATGCTTGAGTTCCAATTAGAATAGGTAGGTGGGAACCGATATCCACTTAGATTAGTTGCTCATCAAAATTTGTTTGTGTGTGGATGAGCTCGGGAGAATTCTTCTCAAACCCTATGTGAAGTGAGTGAATGATGATTGGGTGCTTGTCATTTGTATGAATGGAAATATTATTCATATTGTTGTTTATTTGGAAACTCTTTTGTTTTATGGCCTTGAAATCATGTGATTCTATTTGTTGCCCTTTTTCGTCATGTATTGTTGATTGCATTGGTCCTAGTCATAATTTGTACCTCAGTTTTCTGATGTTCATTTAACATAAAAGTTGTTTGTAATATTCACTCAAAGGGAAGTTAGTCATGGATCAAAATCAAAACTTTTTTTTACAACTGCAGACTATGTAGTCTCTCTTGGAGACTTTATAAAACAAGACATTCTTTTGAATGGAAGATTGTAATATTCCCAAAATTTAGCCTTCAACTAAATGGAATATTATAGTTTGTTTTATCATTAGGTAGGTAAATAAGTGGGTGGGAAGGCCCATAAAGCTCCTTAGGAGGAATAATAACACTCCTAATGTGAAAGGAGGAAGAACAAGTAGTTGGATTAAGCATGTTTGGGTGTGAATTGGAGGGGATACATGTTCAATAGGTAAACTTTGACCAAGTCAACATCGCTGTCATGGAGGAGTGGCATACATGATGAGACAACACAATTTTAGTGGAGGAAAAATTGCATGAGCTTAGTGGAAAGTATTGATGCGACCCAATGTGAGAAGGCTCACACACTATGTATGGATGGGATGGTAGCCTTTTTTATTCATGTTTTATATTTTCATTTTGATATTGGTCTGTTTAGACTTTGCTTCCTTTTGTTGTTTAGCAGGGTTGTTGTGCTATTTAGCACAAGGGTGTTCCTGATCGGGAATCACTGCCTCATCTTCATGAAAGGAGAGGTTCTTTGGGCTAAGTCTCTTCATTCTGGCATTCTAGCCAAGCTACCTCCTTCTGCTCCAGCGTAGTTTCTGTTTAGAGCTGGGTTGTGTTGCAGGATGCAGCAAAGGGGGGTCACATAGAGCCATTTTTGGGCTTGTTTATCAGTGGAGAGGTAGCCTATCCATTGGGGGGTCATCAAGGAGGGATCCTAGGCATATTTATACATATTTGGAATCATGAAAACCATCTACCATCCCTCATAGTGCAATTACAAACCAGAACTATGTTATTTTTAGTGACAGTTGCTAGGAGGGTTCATTTAGCTCATCAGGAGGGTCTATTTCTGAGTATAGAGATCAACATTATATTTAGAAATACCATTGGAGGAGGACATCATAGTTTCATATCTGTCATAGCCTCATTCTCTTCAGTTGCATTTTGTAGTGACATCTCAACCGTAGGGTTATTTGTCACATTGTAAATTTCTTGGTATTTCTAGCAATCTTTTCACGGTTGGCTAGAAATCATGTATTAGAGCCCACATCTTCTTTTCTAGAAATTTATTTTGTTTCTATAAGACATATTTCATTTATTTATGTTTACAGCAACAACTACACTAATATAGACAACACTGTCACTTCTCTCTGGCATTCTATACAGTTGTCGCAACTCATGTTTTGATTGTTTTGATTATTGGAGGCTTATTCTTATTACTTGAGTGGCTTGACCCTCAATATATTTTTGTATATTGTTTATGATATCTTAATAAAATTATGGATTCATATTTATCCCTCTTATTTCATGTTTATATTTGTTGTGTTTTACATTATTATGTCTTGTATTGCTGCTATTTCCATTTTGGGAATATTACAGTGGTATCAGAGCATAATCTTGGCTCAGCCTGTGCATTCAAGACATTATACCATTAGGAGGAGAATCTTCTCACAGAAAACAGAAGTTGTATGGAAGAAACAAGGGCGTGAATTAATTATTTGGAGAAATGAAGGAAGAGAGGATCTCCCAGCTTCTTTTCCAAACTATGAAAAATCTCAAGGAAGATCTCAAGGAGATGAAAGGGGAGAGATGTATAAAAATTCCAGGAGGTTTTGAAAGTGAAGCAAGCCATAGATATTCACATGATGGGTATGGAAATTCAGCCACAAATGAAAATCCACATCATAGTTTATTACCCACATTCACTGCAAGAATGATGGAGGAAGAAGATGCACCAAGGGAGGAGACCTTGAGTGACTATCCTCAGGAGTATGAGTCTCAATCATGGAGATTCAAAAAGCTCTTGGAATTCCAAGGATTTTTCCAACTCAAGGAAGACAGAAGATCCAAAAACCATAATAGAAGTAAGAGAGGTAGAATATTTCTATCTAACTTTTATGGATTAGCAAAGTGCATAGCCAAAACTTGGGTGAAGGAGCTAGATTCATATTTCCAGCTACACCAAGCTTCAGAAAACGAGGCAATTAGAGTAGCAACACTACACCTTAAAGGTATGGCCCATGATTGGTGATTTTATAGTTCTACTTCTTTTCAACATGAAAATGTAAATACTCATGAAAGTTTCACTAAGAAATTAGTGACAAGATTTGCTATCAAACATTGTGAAACATCTTTTGTTGAACCCAAAAACTCAAAACCTTTGCATGAGTTGGAGAGATCTATTTTACCAACTCCACTCCATATTTATATTGAAGGGGATAAAAACATGCATAACACCTTTCCAAGGGAGAGATCCCCACTTCTTGAAGAGCCCTATTCTATGGATGAAGACATGGAGATTCCTCCTTCAAGGGAAGACCAAGATCTAGGGTCTCTCATTGATGATGAGGCATTTTCACATATTGATGAAGAGGATGAGCAGAAAAGAGCTAACAACACTATACCATTAGGAGAAGATCCGTCACCCCATGGAGATGGGAAGGGAGCCATTTCTTCCATTAGATTATCCCTTTTATCTTTGCAAGGAGTTCCAAATGATATAACATGTGGGAACCAAAGCACAATTTCGAAGCATCATGTATCAGTTATTGTGGTTTGTGAATCTTGGAAGATGGAAGGAGAAGGAAGGAAGGATCAACATCAAGGGATGATGAGAATTCACCCTTATCTATTTCAGGAGGTTTCTACACAAAATAAGGAGACTTTATTATGCAGTGAAAGGAGGAACAAATCAGTCCACTCATATATACAGGCCACTTCAGATTTTGATGTCCCACTACATGGGGGCATTCCACCTGGGAGGCTACTAGATCTGGAGTCGGTGAGATACATATTGCCATTTAGTTCACCACTCTTAGATCCCATATGGGTGGATAATTTGGAGGGGTCTAGTACAATGCAGAGAGTCTGGGATAAACTCAAGGAGGAGGGAGACATTCTCCAATTTTCAGCATTACTCAGTCTCACTACATATTATGCGCTGACAAGAGTTGTTGTAGTGATGGACGATGGCACCACCATGGTGCAAGGGAGCTGCTCCATGGATTTGGAGAAATAGAGGATACTTCCTTTGAGGAAGGAATCCTCCATTTATGGGAGTATATGGAGACCACTCATGCTTACCTTGGCCAAGATCAGGAGGTTCTTTTTGGATGGTAGCTTCTCATGGGAGGCCAACTTCTAAAGGCCACCACTTATAATTGAGCATGAGCAGTTTCATGATGGGAATGGTAGCACTTTGGAGGATTACTTTGGCATGAGGGATTTCAAAGGAGAAGATATCAGCATGTGGGGAGCTTCACATTTCAGATATTTAGTGCTGTCTCTTAGGAGGGTTGATCCATATTGGAGGTCTCAACTTTTGGTAGATTACTCAAAGGATCTTGGTTCCTGCATGATTGTTGATGTCCCAGAGGGAGATGATAGATACATGGCGGATGATGAGGTCATCTATTCTTATGGCAAAGTTTTCTTGACTAGAGCTTCTAAGCTCATGGAGAAGCTACTACATGCAGAACATGTGAACTTTATTTCCATGCACTTTGATGCATATCATTCCTTGATGGAGGAGTTCACTTGGGAGGGCATCTAGCATGACGTATATCAGCATATGGAGAGATGCATATCCTGGATGATGATGGAGAGGTTGTCACAACCACTTCCCTACTTATTGAAAGAGAGGGAGAATGTACAATTGAGCCATTTCTGCTCAATGACCAAGGTACATAGTATAGGATGTATATTTATGCATGATGATTTTTACTTCTTTACTTTTTGTGAGAATCATGTTGTACCAAGGAGGATTATTCCTTCTTGTATATGGTATTGTGATGTAATTGAGGCCATTTTCAGCATTGATGTTGGCCATGCTATTGATGGTTTGTGGGGGAGGCCACGTGATTCTTGGTGTGCACCATTGGCACCACATGTTACTTTTATGATCCTATATTGTAATATGATTGTGGCAGAAAACAAGTCATTGAAAAGACACTTGTTGTTCTTTTTTTTGAGGCAGGCAAGGGATGCATTGCGCTGGTTCCATATGTGGAACTATGATCCACCTCCTCGTTGTTATGTGGCAACCTGTTTTCATTGGTTTTTTCTTCCATATTTTGATGATGTTCTTATGTTTATGGGAAGCTTTGTTGGGAGGGTGGCACAAGAGTTGAAGGTGCCCATTGGGAGTATGATTCTCCATAATTTATATATTGCATGTTTCAGGAAAGACCATGGTAAAACCATGATTTCCACACTACTTCTATTTTCTTCATGTGGGACGAGCCATTTGAAGAACTTGAGTTCTTGGAGGAGGCACTTCATGGATGTTTTGTTTGGTGGAGTGACTTGGGTCATTCTTGGAGGCCATAGTATTTCAGACCAAGATCAGAAACATCCCCATACATACCATATATGGAGAGAGAAACAACTTGGGTGGAAAATTTAATCTCTCCATGCAGCGCCAATACATTGCATAAACCAGGGGTTGAGGATTTCTTTGACAAGCTACCTAGTATGGCTCATTTCATTTCGATGATAGCATGCATATGGGAGTCTCTCATTGGAAATGAGATCCCCTATGTTTGTCATCAATCCTACCTTGAGGAGGCCATTGGACAACAAGAAGGTTTCCACTTACACCTTACACTTTTTCATGATGTGAGCCATTTGGGTCTGCATACTTGGGAGGAACCATTGAAGGGAAGATTTATTGCAGATTATTTTGAGAAGTGGTGGGGACCATTGAGGAGAAGGCCACAAGAAGAGGAAGGTAGGAATTTTTCTCCACCTTTAAATTTTCTTGAGGACAAGCAACATTTTTTAGGGGAGGACTGTAATATTCCTAAAATTTAACCTTCAGCTAAATGGAATATTATAGTTTGTTTTATCATTATGTAGGCAAATAGGTGGGTGGGAAGGCCCATAAATCTCTTTAGGAGGAATAATAACACTCCTAATGTGAAAGGAGGAAGAATAAGCAGTTGGATTAAGCACCTTTGGGCGTGAATTGGAGGGGATACATGTTGAATAGGTCAATTTTGACCAAGTCAATAGCGTTGTCATGGAGGAGTGAAATACATTATCAGATAACACAGTTTTAGTGGAGGAAAACTGGCATGAGATTAGTGGAAAGTATGGATGGGATCCACAGGGGCTTCACTCAATGAAACTCTAACATATCATGTGTGATCATAGCATATTAAACAACACCCTTAATTTGAGTACATATTGGAAAATGCCTTTTAAATTCATATTATCTAAGCCCCTCCCAATATGAACCCAATACACCTTCCCAATTTAAAAAGCCCCTACTTTCACTATATATTGTAGATATCCATTTTTCATTAAAAATTTTTATACCCCTTTATATTTTTCATTACCTTTGAGCTCCATTTTTTTGTGAAACCAGCTCCAGAAATAGAAGAAAAGAGATATCAATGCCTTAGAAATAAGCCACTTCGAGGGGGAAACCTCCAATACATTACATGAATGAACAATTCTTGGATGATACAAATTACAAAACCTCCTTTCTATATATAGGAGTCCATGGGGCCATAATGTAATCCTAGCCAACCTAACAATAATAATTTAAGGGCACAATAATAACAATATGGGGGTTACAAGGGTACAATAATAACAATAAGGGGGTTACACTAACAAAAATAATGGACTATACTAGTAATATAGGGACCTAACATGCCCCTCTCCTTCAAAAAAGTGTTGTCCTCAAAGCTTGAGTAGCTCTGGGTGCTTCTGTATAAAATTCTCATCCTCCCATGTAGAATCTTCAGTGGGTAAGTTCTTCCACTTGATGAGATACTCTGAAATTGATCGATTCCGTAGTTGTCGAGTGCTTGTTTCTGTGACCGCTTCAGGTTCCAATATGATTTTCCTTCCTCATCAAGTTCTGGAAATATTGTTTGAACTAGAAGATTTTCACCTATAACCTTCTTTAAGCATGAAACATGGAAAACTGGATGTACTCGCGAAGAAGCAGGAAGCTCCAATTTGTATGCCATAGTACCAATCTTTTGCAACACCTTGTAAGGACCATAGTACTTTGGCGATAATTTATTATCCTTCTTGGCTTGCTTGAGGGACATTTGTTTGTATGGTTGTAGCCGTAAAAATACCCAATCTCCTACATCAAAACTTCTCTCGCTGCGATGTTGATCTACCTATTGTTTCATTCGATTTTGTGCCAAATTCAGGTTATCCTTTAAGAGTTGGAGAACTTCTTGCTGATGCTCGATGTGATCTTCCACTGCTTGAACCTTAAAATTTTCTCTTAAATATGATGTGATGGATGGTGGATGATATCCATAAAGTGCCATAAATGGGGTCATTTTTGCTGCAGTATGGAAGGAAGTGTTATACCACCATTCAGCGAGAGGTGACCACTTGACCCATTGTGTTTGTTTATCAGATACAAAACAACGAAGATATCCTTCCAAACATTTATTTACTATCTCAGTTTGACCATCAGATTGAGGATGATAAGATGAGCTATGAGCTGATTGAGTACCCAAACAAGAAAATAACTCCGTCCAAAAATTTCCAGTAAAAATGGGATCTCTGTCACTCACAATAACCCTTGGGTTTCCATGTAGCTTTTGAATTGTGTCCATAAGTGTAGTAGCAACTGTACTTGCTTTAAATGGATGAGATAATGCACAAAAGTGTGCATACTTGGTAATTCTATCAACTACCACCATGATGACACTCTTTCCTTTGGACTTAGGTAAACCTATGATAAAATCCATTGAAATCTCCTCCTAACGTTGACTTGGAATGGATAAAGGTTGTACAAGACCTGGGGTCTTAATTGTGTCAACTTTATTATGCTAGAAAACCAAAAATTTCGCCACAAACTTTTGAATATCATATTTAAGGCCATCCCAAAAAAAATCTTTCTTCACCCTGTGGTGAGTTTTTAAAAATCCTGAGTGTCATCCTAAAGGAGAAGTGTGCAATTCCAAAAGAATATTTTGTTTTAGTTGGGAATTCTTACAAAGATATAAGCAATATTTGTACCATAAGGAATCATTTTTCCAACTAAGTGTATCAGATGTACTAGGATATTGCTGCAACTTTTAAATAAGTGTCCAACCTTCTTCATCCTTCTTCCATTCATCTCTTGCTTCAGTTATCCAATATGGTTCGATAATAGAAATGGCACAAAGCAATGCTTCCACCTCTTCATTCTTTCTTGAGAGTGCATCTACAACAACATTTAGCTTCCCTTTTTGTATATTATTTCAAAGTCATAACCCAACATCTTTGTTACCCATTTTTTCTGCTCTTCTAAAGATATTCTTTGTTCCAAAAAGTGTTTAAGACTATCATGATTAGTTTTTACCTTGAAGTGTCTTCCCATTAGGTAAGTTCTCCATTTCTTTAGTGCATGCAGTATTGCTAACATTTTCTTCTCATAAATAGGTTTCTGTAAATACTTTCCTTTGATTGGACGACTTTCAAAAGCAATGGGTCTTCCTTCTTGCATTATAACAACACCAATTCCATTTCCTGAGGCATCGCATTCCATAATAAATGTTTTTGTGAAATCTAGCGTAGCTAAGACTGGTGCTAGGCACATTGCCTCTTTAAGATGTTCAAAGGCCTTAGTTGCTTCAGGAGTCCATGAAAATGCATCTTTATTCAATAAGGTTGTTTGAGGTGCTGCTATTCTCCCATAATTCTTAACGAACTTGTGATAATACCCTGTTAACCTGAGAAATCCTCGCAACTGCTTTATGGTTGTGGGGACTTTCCATTTCTTAATGGCTTTAATTTTGTTAGGGTATACCTTAACACCTTTTATAGATACAATATGACCTATATATTCCACCTCTTGTACTCTAAAGAAATATTTGGATTTTTTTGCATATAATTGTTTCTCCTGCAATAGTTTGAGAACCCTTTCAACATGTTGAACATGATCCTTCCAAGACCTGTTGTAGATTAGTATATCATCAAAAAATACTAGCACAAATTTTCTAAGGAAGGGTTTGAAAATGGAATTCATCAACCCTTGAAATGTATAAGGTGCGTTTGTAAGGCCAAAAGGCATGACCAAAAATTAATAATGACCCTCATCAGTTCGAAATGTTGTTTTCTGAATATCTTCAGTCTCATTTTAATTTGATGATATCCTGAATGAAGATCCAACTTGGTAAAATAAATTTCTCCATGTAATTCATCCAATCACAAGAACGAGAAATTTATCTTTAATGGTGAGCTTATTGAGCTCCCTATAATTGGGACACATGCACCACGATCCATCTTTCTTGTCTACCCATACTACAGGAGTAGAGAAAAAAATTTGACTAGGTTAAATTATACTAGCCTCTAACATTTCTGCAATCATATGTTCAATTTCACTCTTTCAGACATAAAGATATTTGTAAGGTCGGATGTTTGGAGGAACACTTCCTGGAATCAAATGAATAGCATGATCATGATCACGAATAGGTGGGAGTCCTTTGGGAGTATCAAACACATTGCAATGATTGTCCAAGACTCTTTGGATATCTGGAGAAATAGATGATTTTGATGTTGGAACTTTTAGTGAGCATAATTGTGCAATTATGCCTCGTTGTTATTTCTTCGGAAGATTTGTCATGAAATTAGAGCTTATTATCTTTCCTAGATTCCCTGTGATACTCCGTAATTCGATTTCCTTTCCTTCCGAAAAAAATTTCAAGAAATGTTCTTGAAAATTAAAAGCTACCGTCCCCAAAGATTGTAACCATTGTACTCCTAGTACAACATCAGCACCTCCCATTGGGATGGAAAGCATTGGACTATTAAATAAATATTCCCCCATGGATAGCTTGATATTTTGGCATTTTTGAGAGTGATTTATAGCTCCTCCATTTGCAACCATCACTTGACATTCTGGTGCTAGGTATAGGAAACAATTCAATTCCTTGGCTACATTACAATGAATAAAATTATGGGTACTACCTAAATCAATCAACACTATTACCTTTTTCTTCTTGATATGTCCTTCTATCTTGAGAGTTTGAGGAGTGGTAATTCCTGCCAATGCATTACACAATATGGTCAGACTCATTTCTTCCTCTTCGAGGGTTGGTTACTGGTGTATAACCTCTTCCTGTTCATTTTCTTCTTCATCTTCACATTCTATGTAAAATAATTTCTTCTCAGCACACTTATGACCTTTAGTGTATTTGTTATCACAACTATAGCAAAGCCCTTTTGCTCTTTTTTCTTCCAATTGTTGTGGTGTCAACCTTGTAGGTTATTGAAATCTAGGAGTAGCAACAATTCCCTCTTTATAGAAGTGAGTGGTAGGCTTCCTTGTCGCCATAATTTTACATTCAATTTTTCTTTCCAACCTGAATGGCTTCTCTAATGAATCAAGTTCCAAAACGTGAACTTTTTGTTGGATGTTATCCTTTAAAGTACCTATGAAGAGATCAATCCAGTGTTCCTCGATAATATCAGTTACCCTTATATTCAATTTTTGGAAGTCCTCAATGTGCTCCCCCACTAAACCCTTTTGTTTGAGATTTATCAATTGGCTAAAGAAGGTTTTGCTCTTTGTATCCTCATAATGTGCTGTCATTTCCTCTATAAAAATTGACCAAGTGACAATTTTTTTATGGGAGAAAAGCCATCGATACCATACAAACGTATTTTGTTCTAGATGTAAAGTTGCAATGTGTACCTTTTGTGTGTTTTGCACATTATTGAGATCAAAATATTACTCCATCTGTAGTATCCATGTTATGCGATCCTTGCCATCAAACTTCCTCATATCCATCTTTGGAATATGGTGGTTCTTCTTGCCAATATTAGAGTTTATGAAATCGTGATCATCATTTATTTTTTTCTCATCATTGGTTTCCTCTACTATCTTTTCACCATTAGGAAACATTTCTTGTATCAACTTTGTCAAACCTTGCATGTCTGCTTTTAGATCATTCTTCATGTTTTCCATTTTAGCTTCCATGTCATCCATCTTAGCTTCCATGCCAACTTCCATGCTATCCATCTTAGCTTCCAAACCATTCATCTTAGCTTCCACGCATTTCTTCAAACCATCTATCTTAGTTTCCATGCCTTTCTTCACAAATTCCATTTCATTTTTTGTTTCTCTTTGCGATAGCAAAATTTGGTGCACTTGCTCTTGGAATTTTGATATCTCATGTTGCATTTCTTCATTTTCATGAGTCATAGTAGTGCCTTATAAAGGCTTAATGGGTGTTGAATTATTTTTAGGAGGCATTTTAGAACCCAATACTGATATCTATGCTCAATAGGACTTTGGAATCAACTAGAACTGATTTTTCAAACAAGACTTATGCAATTTGAAAAAAAATACACACCTTTTTCTTGATTTTGAGGAACTCGATATTGAAACTAAATTATATCTGTGATTTTAGATCTTAAATATATGAAATTTGGCCCTGAATTCACCCTATGAATCTTCTTTCGAATGCCACAGGTCTGACCTGATTTGGTTTCTTCAAGGAAAACTTATGTCCAATCTCCCACGACTCAATTATGGACTGGTTCAATATAGCTCACTTGTATGACTTTCCATGTATCACTGTTTCCTCATTTGGCTTTGAAATTGATATTAAAGAAACTATAGTCCGTGTGCTTGTGGCCACTTTTTACAGCATTCCAATTTGATGCTCAGAGAGAGATTTATGAATGTTTTCCCACGATAACCTCTTTGAGATGAAATTCAGGAACCTGAAAAAGACCTAACTTCCACAAACCATATCTCTGAAAATATTGCAAACCAAGCTCTGAAATTTTTTGATGATGTTCCTCAAAATTTCGGCTTCGTACCCAAAAAATTTCAGCTTCTGAACCTTCGTAGAAAAAAAGTTATAGCGAAAATTCCACGATGACATGTTTAGAGCATGGAAACCCTAGAATCCAAAGCTCTGATACCAAATGTTGTGAAACCAGCTCCAGAAATAGAATAAAAGAGATATCAACATCTTATAAATAAGCTAATTTGAGGGGACAACCTCTAATACATTACATGAATGAACAATTCTTCGATGATACAAATTACAAAACCTCCTTTCTATATATAGGAGTCCATAGGGCCACAATGTAATCCTAGTGGGGCCACAATGTAATACTAGCTGACCTAACAATAATAATTTAAGGGCACAGTAATAAAAATGTGGGGGTTACAAGGGTATAATAATAAAAATAAGGGGGCTACACTAACAACAATAAGGGACTATACTAGTAATATAGGGACCTAACACATTTTTTATAATTTCCAATATAAAAGCCCTTTACCCCTTACATATCCCCCAATATATAATGTCATTTTTTCCTCATTATATATCCCCCAGTATGAACCCACATGGTATGGTATTGCTCTTACAGTGAAGCCATTATGATGGGACCCTTTGTCAGAAGGCTCACACACTATATATGGAGGGGATGGAAACCATTTTTATTCATGTTTTAGATTATCATTTTGGTATTGTTTTGTTTAGACTTTGATTCCTTTTGATGTTTAGCAGGGTTGCTGCGCTGTTTAGCACAAGGGTGTTCCTGATCGGGAATCCCTACCTCATCTTGATGGAAGGAGAGGTTCTTTAGGATGAATTTCCTCATTCCGTCATTCTGTCCAAGCTACCTCGTTCAGCTACAATGTAGTTTCTATTTAGAGCTAGGTTTTGTTGCAGGGTGGAGCAAAGGAGGATCACATAGAGCCATTTCTGGGCTTGTTTTTCAGTGGAGAGGTAGCCTATACATTGGAGGATAAAAAATGAGGGCTCCTAGGAATATTTCTACATCTTTGGAATCAGGCCAACCATCTACCATCCCTCACAGTGTAGTTACAAATCAAAACTATGTTATTTTTAGTGGCAGTTGTTGGGAGGGTTCATTGAGCTCATCAGGAGGTTCTATTTTTTAGTAAAGGGATCAACCTTCTATTTAGAAATACCATTGGAGGAGGATATAATCATTTCAGGTATGTCATAGCCTCATTCTCTTCAATTCTAGTTTGTAGTGACATCTCAACCCCAGGGTTATTTGTCACATTGTAAATTTCTGGGTATTTCTAGCAATATTTTCCGGGTTGGCTAGAAATCATGTATTAGAGCCCACATCTTCTTTTATGGGAATTTATTTTTTGGCTATCATCCATAGTTCATTTATGTCTGTTTACAGAATAAACTACACTGATATGGACAATGATTTCACTCCTCTTCGACATTCTATACAGTTGCAACAACTCATGTGCTGATTGTTCTGATCATTGGAGGCTTGTTCTTATTGCTTGAGTGGCTTGAACCTCAAGATCATTTTGTATATTTTTGCTGATATCTTAATAAAATGATGGCTGCATATTGATCCCTCTTATGTCATGTTTAGATTTTCTATGTTTTACATTATTATGTCTTGTATTGCTGCTATTTCCATTTTGGGAATATTACAAAAATTGTTTACTGATCATTCCAATTGTTGTTGATATTTTAGGCACTCAAACAATATGGAAAAATTTAAGAAGGTTCAGTTATTAGTGACAAGGAAACCGAAAATTCAATGGAATTTGACTTTATTACATTTAAGCATATGGATTCTGCTCAAGGGCTTTACAGGAACCATACAAGACTAATGATATATGTGTCATTATTGGTTCCAGATATTTTCACATTTTGACTTAGAAGTTTTCTCTAGAATGTTGATTATATAGATATTTTTTAAGGTTGTGTCTGATTTGGATGTCGTGTGATTGTGATTTTCATTGATATGAGAGTCATGTTGCAATGTGTATTTTTATTTGTCAACAATATATTAGTTTTTCCCAAAGGCATGCACAAGAAGACAAAATTTCATTTATTGAAAGAAATTTTACTCAATTGAACACTCATTTTTTCTATCTATGTGCAATGCTATTCATGTCATTCAATTTTTTCTTTCTTATGACATTATTTCTAGTGCAAAGTTAATATTATTGGAAACTAAGTATTAATATATGAAATTTAGTATATAAAAATTTATGAGTTTTATACCTTGATGAAATATCATTTAAATTGGTTCATGCCATAATATGCTTTGTAGAAAAATCATAATATTTTCACAAACCAACCAATAGTTTTGCCAGGGATTTAGATTTTTTAGTTGTGTGCCATTTTATTTGAAATTTGATTAGATGTTCCTTTGTTTAGAGTTTAAGAATAATTTGGTAATGTGGGGTGATGAATCTATAGGGTTGAGTTATTGTTTGTAATCTAGCAATTTCTAGCATGAATCCAACACAAACTACCAATCAATAATAGAGGAATATTTACATTGGTCGAATTTCATATGAGACATCCAATAAGGAACTCATATCTATTTTTTCATAATATGGATTAATATTGGAAGGTTCTCTTGCATATGGAAAGAATACAAACAGATCTAGGTAATTTAGTTTTTGGCTAAAAATGAAATTTTTAAGTGGAAAATTTAGTTTCTTGTAATTATGCAATTTGAAATATATACATACACACACACACACACACACACATATATATTGAGAATATCATTTTATATTTATACTCTGAAACAATTTTTTGAAATAGGGGTTTTTCATTTATGACATTTAAGTTTATTGAAGTAGCCAAAATGACTCCTTAGGATTAAAAAAAAAATACTTATGTAAGGATAAGAATCGTGAATTTTCTAATGGCTCTTGAGATTTTCTTTGCTTGGGTAGTTTAAAGGAAATACTTGAATTCTTTGGAAAATTATAGTTTGAAATTTGTACCTTTTTTTATATGTATGGAACGTCAGTTATAGTGAAACTTGTACTTTAAGGCCAAAAGGAGAATGATTATTCACAACCTATACCATCCTCTCAAATATAGTTGGGACCACATGTACATCTAGTTTATGCAAGAATGAGCCCAAACATTCCACAATATTATTATGTTACACAACCTTTATATGGACTTACATTTACATGAAAACCTATTGTTGATGGTTTGAAAATTCATGAACCAAAGGGGTCTCCCCATTATGAAGTCCCAATTAGACCTCACCCTGTTTAAAGTAGGAGCTCAATTCAAAGTATTGTCCTAAGCACCATAACTATAAAGTTTTCCCTAGCTGCAATTTATAACATAAGAGAGTATGCACATAACCTTTGAAATTTTCAAGTAAGCTTACATTGTGGAACAATAATTGAAATGTGTAAAAGGAGTTTTTAATAAAATGGAAGTAAATAGTGAGTCTATATAATGAAATCTATAGTACTATCCTAATAAAGGCACACGAGGGAAAGGAAATATTCGTTAACTATCTAGTGAAATAGTTGACATAGACACAACGATCATGAAATAAAATACAACACACAAACAACAAGATAATAACCAAATCCAATGAAGTATTTATATTTCCTTAGTACATATGAACATAAAAGATACTACAAATATCCAAACAATAGTCTTACAATATTCATGATACATGCATGAAAATTTGTTGACTCAGCGAGGTTCTGATTATTAGGTGAAAAACCTAAGTAAATTATTACAATGGTAAGCGACTAGCTCCAACATTAGAATGTAAATTGACTTATTTATTCTCCAAAGAAATAATATTCTCTCCTATGCTAAGATAGATAATTTAAGATTAGATTTCTAAAGGGTAAGTTTCTGAAAGCCCTTTCTTGGAGTTAGGAGGGTGTGTTTATAACAAGAGGAATGAATATTCAAATCCACATGACTCTTGAATTTCCCTCATGACTCTTCGACTTCTTAGGTGACCTTTGAACTTATATATGACATTAGAACTTTGTAGTGACTCTTTATTATACATGTGACCTTTCATATTCAACATGTGGCTCTTGGACTTCCACGCATTTACATTTTTTAATTTTTTGAAATATGTAGCTACACTCCACATATTGTTGGAAGACCCGTTGACAAATATGACATTATGTTGACACTTGTACAAGCCATGACTTGGAAAACGCTAACATGGACCTTCATGATGATGTGAAAATGCCAAGTTTCTCTTCCTATTATTTCCTTGATATATTCATGATTGATCTTGCATGTGATTCATCTTAATCCTCCAATATTTTTATCGATATCGAGTCTTTATGTGATCTTGATATTTAATTTTCTCCTATAGCTAGTGTCCCTTCATATTCTTTCTTGATGCCTTATTCATGGTTCCATATTCAAAAGTGTCTTCTCATATGATCTCCTTTAATTCCTCCTTGAACATCATCTTATCATCTTAAGATACAAAACTTGCAAATGGAATTCAATCATAACAAAATGAAATCACTCTAGAAACTGCCTAGTCTCTTTGATTCTCCATGTGATGCACAGAATAGTCTGTATCAAGGTACTAGACTTAGGAGGAGGTTTATGGATGCACAATGAAAAGTTCTAGGAAAGGGTGAATATATGGTGACTATGAATACATAATGAGTAGTAAATAAGGGCCACAAAAGGAAGACTATGTAGTTGAGGGAGTTATGGAAATAATAATGAAGGATTTCTCATTGAAATTGCACAATTCATAGTTATGGGAGATAGGAAGGCACACGAATTCATGGCTGTAAAACTGAGTGAGATAGTGACGAAGTATTTCTCACTGTGATTATGAAATAGACAATTTAGGGAGGCTAGTGACTAAGGATTGCGTAGTTGAGAAAGACAAGAAGGAAAACATGAAGGGATTATTTACTGTGATTGCGTAGTGCCCAATCCTGGGAGGTAAATGACTAAAAATTTTGGAAAATCAGTGAGATAGAGAGGCCATAATTTTGAATAAAATTAAGAAGTGCATAGAAAGAGACTAACTAGATAGGAAAATTGTGCAGTTTTTAAAGGAAGGAGCTTGACGAAGCACTGTGATTACACTGTACTTGGAGGAAATGACTACACAATGTGCAGTTCCAAGAGGAAAGACATGTATACTAAGGCCTTACACTATGAAATTCAGAGTTCAAGGAGGTAGAAGAGAGGGAGTTTGATTGGGGAAGTATCATCTTGAGAAAATTACTAAGCATGGGAAAAAATAACCAAGAGATGGAACTAGCACATTACTTGAACGTGATCACACAATCAAATATTATCAAACACTCAAAAATGAATCCTTTACCACCCAAAATAAACATGTCCCCATTGAAATGAGAACAAAACAAAAATTACGACCAAGTGTGAAACTTAAAGTATACTATGTGCCACAAGTGACAACACCAACTAAAAAATTCACACAACTTTGGGAATAAGCATAATACATACCCCTATGATAAATAGAACAAAATATTACAAGAGAGTACGTCATATTTTCCCTTCAAGAGTTTACATGTCGATACCTTTTACTAGATGTGACACATCCCATACCAAAAGGATACACTTGTGACATGAAGAAAAATTGAAACGGACACTTGCAAAAGCTAAATAAAGATAACGAGACACATGCTATAGTGAAGAGAACACAAAAATTACACTTATGAAATCAAAAGAAATAAAAAAATATAGTCGTAAAATTTACACAAACACTTGTAAAAGAAAAAGTGTGCCAAAGGGACAATTCAGAAAACTCACTACAATAGTAGTACACTTGCAACCAATGTGATAGGGATTGTTAAGTGATATTGTGCACTACCTGTTAGCATAGGTTGTGTAGTGAATTATCCTTATGGAATTCACAATCACTGTCAATAATGATTTTGCAAGCCTTACCTTCAGGATTTATGCAATGCCTATCTAAGCTTGCATAGAAAGGAGTACATTCAGGAGTTCATCAAGGACTGAGGATGTGTGAGAAAGTAACTTTACAACTTAGAACTAGAGAAGAATACTTGAGAAGTTTTCAAAACATCAATTGAACATGAAATGAATATTATTCACATGGGATTAAAAATCATAATATTCTCTATAGGCGCAAAAATTCAAGCGTGGGAAATTTTTTGGAGGGTGTTGATTGAAACATCAACAATTGGTGACAAACTCATAGAATGCCAACATCTTTGTTTTAGTCTAGCTTTATGCACAAGGTCTAGTCCAGGAGGAAGTATGGATTCATCATATGGATTGAATTGGCTTACCCATTTGAGTCAGTTATATATCTAGTCTCCTATATTCCCTTTCTTGGCTAAACACATTAACAAATCTCACCATATCTTAATTGTTTCAATCTAGGAGAAGGGTAATATACAGTTGCAAGTTTAAGATGATCAAAGTTTGTTTTTCCCGTCTGTAGTTTTTCTCCACTACAAGTAGACCTAGATGGTAACCCTACGGAGTCACTACAAGAAAACAAACTTTTCTTTGTTACCAGCAAGCTTGGTTAGTACCCCGAAGAAGTTGCTTTCTTCACATATCTACATAAGAAACGTTTATCTTCTTTCACCCTTTATTTTTTATTCTATAAATTTCAAAATGTTCTTTAGAACATATTCATTTCATTCAATTGGAAGAGGGATCCCAACTTATTGAGAGAAATATAGGTTGTTCCTTTAGAGATAGGTTATATACCTATAATATTGATATGCTCAATATTGATTTTCCCCTTTACTTTCTCTACTTAATTGGATTGGCACGCAAATACCAAATAATTTCAATCTTAAGTTAAATGAATGAGGATTATATAATAGATGGGGTTGTCATTTTTTTACTCAGATCTTTCCTTTTGAATGTATCAATTTTTCCATTGGGACATCATTGACCTTCAAGATGTGTATACCAAACAAAGAAGAGGAAGGCGTGTAAGAAAAAAGTTTCTTGTCATCAAAATAACCCTTTTCAAGCTTTTCCATGAAAATAATTATTATACAAAACAAATAAAGAAAAGACAAGAAAATAAAAGCAATAGTAGAGAAAAAGTAAACCTTAACTGAAAACTAACATGGGGGACAAACAAAGAAAACAAATGAAATGCATGGAGGGTCATGCAATGCAACTAAAGAGATAAAATATATCTAAACCTAGTACTAAACTAATAGGCTAGAAGTTCGAGGATAAGCATAATGGAATTTCCAATTTAACCACCATGACTACTTCTAAAATTCAAACACAAAGACACGAGAAATTAAAAACCATATAAACTGATGTGTAAAAGTAAAGATAAAAAATTGAAAATATTGCATAATGAACTGAAGGTCCTGCTTATGAATAGAAAGATGTGCCATAAAAACTAGTTTTAACCGGTTCAAAAATTTATGTCTTCTCTTTGAACAACAATAATGAATACCTAGAAGGATTCTTATGAATTTCCCTTCATCTATGTTTTCAATTCTAGCTAGAATCAAGAAATATCGAGACTTATTATTAACAATGGAGCTTTCCAAGTAAGATTTCTCTAACCATTGAGCAATTAGATCTCGATATTACAAAAAACGAATTTGAAAGCCATGATACTCATGAGAAAATTAATTTTCACTTAAAGCATTCAAATCACAAAGAGAATATTCTAAGGGGAAATGGATCTGATCTTGCTCAAAAACATTTTCAGGATGTTGAGTACTTGACATAACCATTATATCATGATAAAGTGCCTCAACTATCCAATAATCATTTGAATAATGTAATGATGAATCATGATTATAAATAGACTTAACAACTTCAAAAAATGTAAAAAAAATATCATCATATGTACTAATGAGAAAATTATTAATTGATTAACAATTATTAATACCAGTGTTATGATCATATTAACTAATTAACATATAATACTCTTAATTCTTTACGAGTTCCCATTGTATATGATTACATGCAAGACCAAAAATATAAAAACTTAGGGAATTAAAATTAATTTTTGACACCGTAAATACAGGAAACCAATTTGGATAATGATTTGAGAATGGATTGGGAACATGCACCAAATTAAGTCCAAAATTTGTATCAACATGAGGGTTTCTCTCCACTAAATGAATCAAGAATTTGTTATCATTGAAAGAGAGGAATTGTGTGAGAGGAATGATTAAATTTATGGCATATAAGAAAGGGATAAGAATATGTTTGATCTTGGAAGAGTTTGACAGGGATAAATACTTCAACCCAAGATGACCTTTACCTTAATAATCAAAATGACTAGCTTAAAGGTCTTAAGTATACAAACCCTTGGAATAATGGAAGGGATCCAAATGATAAAGAATTAATCAAGCAAGAATATTTTATCTTATCAGATAGTCTATCTTGAGGATTAAGAGGATTAACTTGAAAACCATGAAATTAATTCAAGAATGAACTCACACCTAGTGGAAGAATTTTAAGGAGATAATTATGTATGACAATCTGGATCAAAATTATTTTAAAATATATGAACAATATTGTGATAAAAATACATAACCATCAATAGGACATGAAGTGCCTTGACTTCCTTATAGGTATCTAAAATTTCTAAATATGGATCATCAAATTTGGTTGGCTTAGAAAAATAAACAGGTAGATATGCACCACGATAATCAGAATTATCAATGAAAACATTGTTAGTTCCATTAGTTTAATTATATTTAATATTAATCATATTAGACTCTTGATAGATAGAACATTTATATTCATCAATCATAAATATCCCTTTTTCATTTATAGTGGTAACATATTCCTCTTGAATTATGAAAGATTTATATGTGAATGAATAATGAATGATGGAGTCAATCTTTTAATCCTCTTATTTTAGGGTCATATTGTTCTCTTCCTATCTGTAATCACAACCATATGGATAAATATATAAAGGATTCAAAGGACTTTTGGTACAACAAGCTTATCAAACATACTTCAATACAATGAATAATGTGCTAGAGGTGAAGAACAATGAAAAGGTTTAGAAGGATAAGCACCTGTGGTAACTAAATCAGATTGAGGTTGTAAGAGAAATGGATAAATATGCATGTTATGCTCTATGAGATTATTTTAATCGGGATAGTAGTCAAAGAGAGATATACCAATGTGACATTCATATTGAATTTTATTTTTTTCAATACGATATGCCAAATATTAAAAAGTGTGACAACTCACCTCTTTAGGTTTTTCATCTGAATATGAATAGATCAAAGGAATTAGAGGATCATTTTGAATTGAAAGAGTATCCCATCCCATAAGTGAAGATAGTAAACTATGAGAAAAAAATTATGGAATGATACCTTGAAAATATAAGTCATTATAAGAAGAAAATATATCATCCCAATTACTTGACCACTCATCACCGCATGTATTAGTGGAAACATGGATGTGAGGGTGATGGTTTTCCAAAGTCTCAACTTGAATTAAGGTTTTGCAATAATTCATTAGAGAAATTTTGAGGTTAAAAATGGGCCTCAAAAAAAAAATGTACAACCAAAATAAAATTTATATGAACCAATAGGATTCAAGATTACGATGTAAATCATGGGGGATGATTCATTATTTTTTGAGTAAAAAAGTAAAAACATTTTAAAAAAAAACTATTTTTTCAACTTATCTCCCTATAGTTTTACTCAAATTTAGAGTGAGAGCACATGTAGGATGCATAATTTACATCCTCATTCAAGGAGTACCCATGTTTCATACTTTTGATTGAACCTTCCACATGAAAAATGAGAAATACATGAAAAAACATGATTTCAATCACATTTTCTCATGTATTTATCATTTTTCATGTAGTAGGGTCCATTGAAAGTATGCAACATGGGTAACCATTGGATGAGTAGTTAAAATTTTCATCCAATGAGTGCTCTCACTTGAGAGTAAAACCATAAGGAGATAAGTGGAAAATACAAATTGAAAAAATAGTTTTTTCTTTTTTTCCCTCTAAAATTTGATGATGAAATCTAATCTTATTTTACTATTTCCACTATTATTTTATATTATTCCTAAAGAGGTCCTTTTTAGACCAAAAAAATTCTCTAATGTGACAGGTTATCAATATTACAAGATTGGTGATCATCTATAAATGTCAAATTATCATCTTGAAAGAGGGAAAAAATGCAGAACATACCTTCAATAATTTTCTCCCTTATATGTCAAATACAATTACCTTGTACTTGATTGTTGCTTGAAACAAGCAGTTTCAAATACAAAGATTTTGAAGTAGTTTGATCAAGTGGATCATGAAACAAGGAATCATCAGACATAAGTGGTAGAGCTTAAAGGGGTTCCCATAAGGAAATCATATTTTTGATGAAATCAGGTTCAAGATTTGATTTATGCATATTGATGTGAATTTTCAAAACTGTAGGATCAACCTTCACCTCAGACTCCTTAAAAAATACCGAACCATTCCAATTTTTCTCCAATATAATATAGATCATGTAAAGTAGTTGAAGGTGTAGAAGATAGATAAGAAATTTTATTTCTATATTTCCAACTTCAACATCTCATAAGGATGCACCCAAATTGGTATTGAGAAAGGAGAATGACAAGGAAAAAAAATGAATAGTAGGTCCATCCTCAAAATTTTGGGGTGTCTCATGAGTCACGATTAACATAAGTTGGAAGAGCATAAAACTTCGAGGGTTTAGATTAAAATTATTTCACAGAGAGAAGAATCAAGCTCTGAAAATTTTCACTGATAAAATTATAGTCAAAATATTCTTCAGGAAACTCATAACAAAGGTGAAGAAATCGATTAAGAAAATACTGTAAATATTCCCCAGATTTAGTTTGGAGCTGATTTATTCTAACCCATACATATTGATAATAACACTTGTCAAAGACTTCTCGAGTCTCCTTAACAAGTTTCTCAAATGCATCTATAGAAGCTACTGGTAATGTATTGCACCATTTCTTGAATCGACCTTCATGTGTGAGAGTGAATATTCTGGGCATGAAATACTTACAACGCATTCCATTATAAAAACAAAAATAAGAAAATTAAAACATATGTCAAGCATCATTAGTCCAACCTCACCATCAAACATAAATTGAGATAAATTTCGAATAATTTTCATGAGGATGGTAAGACTAATATCCTTGCAAAAACATATTAGGTTTATGATATGGGAATGAGCCATTTAACATAGGATATTCTAAACAGACTCAATGGGCACAACTTGTCATTGGGTACTCCTTCTATTTCTAACTATTGGTGGTGTCAAAAATCAATCAATGAAGGTATTCTACCCGATATGAAGTCCTAATTAGACCTCACACTTTTTGGAGTAGGAGCCTGATCTGTATGAGATCTTAATGTAAATGTTCTTGAAGGTTTGGAAATTACAAGTGTTAAAATTTAGTTTTTGAGAGATTTTGTGTTAAATTTTAAACACATACAACATGAAAATAAACTCTAAAATATAGAAAAACAACAAACAATTACACCATAAAAATAAACACAGCATAGTGAATGATGAATGAGTTCACCCCCCCTGCACTACATCTCCTTGGTCCAGCCTCCAATGGATTGGCCCTCTTTCATTATACTAAAAATGGTGATTACATATATTTACAGTAGTCAAATGGCTTCAAAACCCCTTCCATCAGCTTCAAAATACCCAAAAATGAATGTCAAGCCTCTTCCTGATCTGAAATTGGTCAAAAACTGAAGAAGTTACGAGCCTCCCTAGTTTTGCTGCTAACCGCACCATAAAATTCCCAAAATCCGTACCAGTCCTATAATTTTTCCCTGATTTCGGCTAATTGAGTGACAATTTCTTGGATTTTAGGGTGAAATTTTTGGACACTTAAAATGGCCAATAACTCCATAAATCTGAATTTGAAACTATAATATTATTGCACTGATTAAATTTATTTAATAAAAAAATACTGAGCAGTTAAGTTAACCACCAACGGTTGTGATGGGCAATAGAAAATGGCAGTCTCACTAGCGTTTTAATCTGAAGGACTACCTCTGCATCCATGGTCTTGAGAAAATTTTGTATGGTGTTAACATATGGGGGGTTCGGGGCTAAGCCCTGGCCTCTTCTCCAAACTCCAACCGACATAAATTTTAAATAAATGTTCGTTGGCATAGTTTAACAAGGAATGATGGTAGTCCAATGGTGAGGCATTGTGCTGTTATGAGATAGGTCCTATGTTCAAACCCTTTGCAGTGCAATTTGACCTTAAACCAATTTTGGGGGCCCCCGTGCTACCACGTGGCACCCTCCAGTTGGGCCACATGCCAGCATGTGGTTGGCCATCATTCCAACCAATAAAGTCATGCCAATCAACACAAATGAAAATCATACAAGTGGTGAGGCCTGATTGACCCGATGTACCTAGACAACCTTTGACCATTTAACCATGCCCAGTCAGCTGTACGGACTCCTGAATAGGAAACCTACACAATTTTGCTAAATTTTTTTCCTATTTGGGAAAATGAACAGAATGTGTTTCTAGGAACATATGCTGTCGGTTTTATGCAAAACCAATTGTGTCAGATTGGGAACGATGAGATCTACTTGCTCGCTTAGGTTACACACCATCCTAACAACTTTAATTTTTAGCATAATTTTGAGCACCTGATCACTCTCCCCCACTGGTAGCTTTTGGACCCCAAAATATCGATTTCAATTTTTCAATAGATGAGGGTATAGTTCCCTCACCTTTCCAATCTCGATCCATTATTATTTTCTTGGATTTGTTCCTTTGAGCCCCACACGAAGGTACTCCACATTCCCCCATTTTGAATACCTTGTTCCTCTGTCAAGAATGGTGTCTTGTTGTAGTTAATCAAGGTATTTAGGAGAAAATTCCTCAATGGAAGGAATCTGAAAATTTTATCCTTGATCTTCAATCAAAGGAGGCTCATACAACCTCAATTTCTCAATGTTAACAAAAACACAAATTTGCATATATGACAAAAAATCCAACCTAAAGGAATTCTCACCAATATTTTCTAAAATTTTGAATGGACCATATCAAATTGGTTTCAGTTTTTTAACTTCTCCTTGAAGCCTTTATTTTCTAATGTGAAGCCAAACTTCATCACTGACTTGGAATCTACACGATGCTTATTGTGTGTTTTTTGGTACTTGAATTGGATTTTTTCACGTTGTTCTTGAACTTCTTGATGCACCAGTTAGATTTTTTCAATGAACCTTTTAGCTTTGTCTTTGCTATTATAACCATCAATATCAAAATCCTTTCCAAAAATTGAATCCAAAGTAGATTTAGTAAAGTATCCCAAACATGCCTCAAATGGTGATGTTTGAGTTGAAGAGTGCCTGACCCAGTTGTAAGCATGCTGAATATCGTACAAGTTTTCATCCCACAACTTAGGATGCCTTCTCTAATAACCATGAAGGATATTTATCACCGTCCTATTCACCGCATATGTTTGACAATTTTTTTGTGGATGAAATGTTGTACTCTTTTTCAATTTGGTGTCCATCAACCCCCACAATCTTGACCAGAAGTTCCCAACAAAATATAATCTCCATCACTAACAATGGAGGTGGGAAATCTAAAATACACCCATACATTCTTAAATAATAACTGAGCATTTTGTTCATCTATAATTTTATTTTTACATGGCATCAAAATAAAAATTTTGTTGAACCTATCCACAAACTCAAAAATATAATCATGATTCCTTTTTGAGATAGGAAGACGCCCAAAAAAATCCATAGAAACACTCTCCAATGGATGAGAGGGTACTAAAAGTGATGTGTATAATCCTAAATTTCTATTTCTAGGCTTACTGACAACACATAATGAACAACCTCTAATAAAACATGGCACACTTTCAATCATACAAGGTCAATAACAATACCTCTATAGATGTGTCATCATCTTAATTACACTGGAATTACCAGAAATAAGAGAAGTATGTGCCTCTATTATAATATTGACTCTTTCTCCCTATGGAATACAAATATTACCAAGATGACACAACATGTTATCTTGCATGTGATAATCCAATTCCTCTACTTGGTTCCCTTGACTTAATGTTGCATATACATCTTGAAATTCACTACCTTAAGCATATTTTTCAACATAGCTCTCATGAAAAACATAATTATGCATAAGGATAGTAGCAACAATAAAAATAGGCCTAGAAATCATGTCAGAAACATTATTGTAGATACCTTTCTTATATCTTATCACGAAGTGGAATTGTTGAAGAAAACCCATCCATCGAAAGTAACTTTATTGCTGCAACTTTGCTTGCGATTGCAAGTATTACAATGGTTGATGATGAGTGTGAATGACTGTTTCCTTACCCATCAAGTAGTGTTTCCATTTTTTCACACTTTGCACCAATGCATACAACTCCTTGTCATATGTATGATAATTAATCACTACACAATTAAAAGTTTTCGAATGAAAACATATGGGCTTACCATGTTGCATGAGGGCCACAGTGATGGAATAATCGTTAGCATCAGTCTGAATCTCAAATGTATATCTCAAGTATAGAAGTGCAAGTACTGGGGCTGAACTGATATGTTCCTTCAATGCATCAAATGCCTTTTTCTGTTTACCTCCCCATTGGACGACCTGCTTCACATTTTTCAGTTCATGCAATGGAGATGTGATAGAATATAAGTTAGCAATAAACTTCCTCCAATAGTGGGATGCTCCCAGAAAGCTTCTTACCTTTGTAACTATTTTGGTCTTTGGCGAATTCAAAATGACATCGGCCTTGGAGGGATCTATTTTCAATTCAACTCCTCCAACAGTATGACCCAAACACACTAAACATTTTTTTCCAAACTCCCATTTTGAAAACTTTATAAAAGAATGTTCTTTCTTCAAGACATCAAGTACCTTTTTGACATGCATGAGATTTTCTTCAATATATTTACTAAAACTCAAGATTTAATCTAAGTAGACTATCACAAACTCATCTATAAATGGCCTCAATACATCATTCATCACATGCATAATGTAAGTTTCCAAATTTGACATATGTTTATTGGAATATTATAGTTCTTACTGATATTTCTTAACTAAGTAAATAAATGGGTGGAGGGACCCATAACCCATCAATAGTAATAAATCCAATCCTAGGAGTGTGAACATAGCCAAATAGTTATTAGAGCTACATCATGGAATAGTGGAGAAGCTTCTTAATGAATTAAGAGTGGAGATGAAATATCATTAATAAGAAAAACATGGAGAGATGGTGTCAAATAAGATCTAGGAGTACTAAAATTAATATCATAGAGAAATAAATGATGATACGATGGAGGAAGTGGTGCATTAATGCACACATGATGGAGAGGGTGAACATTAAATGTAGATATCATGCATATCATGGAGAGACTACGCAGTCAACATGGAGACCTACATCCACATGTGCAGCATAGATATGAGGTGGGACAAGACATGGGAAGGCTCAAAATCTATATAATTAAGATGAAGTAAAAATCAGAGGAGACTTTGTATTATCTATTTTAGATCTATTTAGATCTATATTTGTCGTTTGAAATTTATATGCACGCTTATGTCGTTTAGCGAAGTCTGTAGTGTTGTTTATCATAGGGTGTTTTCGAGAGGGAATCCCACCCTTACCTACGGGGGACTTCGAGTGCCCACTCTTGGAAGTTTATTTTGAGCTTCCATTCATCATAAAAAATTGGTGCCACATTGTTCCTACTTTCTGCAGCCCATACATCCTTAGAAATAACACATTTCTGCATTAGGGTTTGAGAGGAGGAGGTTGTCCTTCAGTATTTCAGCTGAGGACCATGTGAAGGATTCATCCTATCACCTTGAGCTTCAATATCAGCCTTCCATCACTTGATATCTATATCAAGCATCAGGCCAAACATATCACACCTCCATGGAGCATCAGTCCTATCAAGGATTGTGCAGTCTAGTCTTGTAGATCCATTGGAGGAGGGATGTTTCCAGTGCTTCAAATGGAAATCCTATGAGGGATCTTCCCCTCACCTTTTCCTTATTATTTCCATCACTCTTGAGATGAGTAGATATATTTTTCAGTAGGCATCAACCTCTCCCTCCCATACATTGCAGTTTTTCTAGTTGTTTTGTATGCAACAATTGTCGTCTTGAGAGGAGGAGGAAGAAGCTAGATCTCAAGCTTCTAGCTTGGAGATATGAATGAGGGATCAACCTTCAAAGCATAGATATAATCTATAAAAAATTGCAACCATCTCACATAATTTTATTATTTATATCTACATATCCCAATAGGCAAGGGATCAAACATTAGGAGTGTGAATTTCTGATGTTCTTAGATCTAGATTTCCTTCGTGGGTTATCTTGGGTTTCCATCATAGTGCCCAGATCTACAATATTGGCATCATAAAAGATCTATAGTACCATATATCTACATTTTCCCTTTCATCCACCAGTTGTAAGATCATCATTAGCTGAAGGGATAGCTCTAGTTACATAGTTCCTGATTTGGCATGATTTTAGGGCCATTCTAGGCCACTTTCTTCGCTTGAGTGCTTCTATTTTATGCACTGTACTATCTCTTATTCATATCCACATAATAAAATGGCTCACCTATTTTATCTATATCTATGTTGATCATAACTTATGTGAACATAATCTATTGTTTCAAATATTTTTTTTTTGTATTACTACATTCTCCCTTTTGGGATATTACAGTGGTATGAGAGTATGATCTTTGGCTCAGCTTGTGGAAATTCTTGACAACATATGAAAAGAAGATAGTAGAGATCTGTAAATAATATATGGATTAAGTTTTTTTGCATATTTGTTTAGATCTATGAAGGGTATCTCTAAGGAGATCAATGAAATGAAGATATAAATGTAAAGGGAAACCTCTAGAAGGTTTCAGAATGAAGAAGATCCCAGTACTTCTTATCAGCAGCAAAAAATACCCGAGAAGCATAGAGCTCCTCAAAGATCTACTATGCCCACTTTATTTGACGAGGAAAGTGAATGGTATGGAGATAGAATAAATTTGGAGCCTGAAACTCATGAGACTCTAAGTCTATATTGAAGAGTAAAAAGCACAGTCTAGAGCATTCAAGGAGAATCCAATTCTCCAACAGTTTTTCCAAATCAAGGAAGAACAGAGATCCTAAAATAGTAATAGAAGGAAAAGGCACAATAGATTATATTTGCCTACATTTGACGGATATTCCTCAAGCACTACAAAGGCTTGTAGGAAAGAGTTAGATGCATTCTTCAGGCTACATCATGTAGCTAAGAAAGAGGTTGTTCCGATTGCATATCTTCACCTACAAGGTGAGGCAACTGAATGATGGTTTGGTCACATGGAGCATGAAAAAAGTGACTAGATATTAAGACTTCTTTTAAAGGATAAGGAAGGAGTTTGATAGAAGGAATTGAGAGGCATTTCACAAAGAGGAATTTCTTGAGAAGGAAAGGGAGAATGTCATTCTTTTGACTTTGGAAAAATAGTCACTACATTCACCACTAGCTGCAAAAGTACTTGTATCAAGAGAAGATGCACTTGCATATTTGCAGGGTATTCTTAAGCTCTTGACATATAGAGTCACATGCACGATTTAGGAAATGCATGAGGAAGAGGATGTAGATTCCAATGTTGGTACATTGATAGAATAGAAACCATCACTCTTACCAACAGTTGGAGAGATCATTGCACCAGATGAAGGAACTCTTGTGGTCTTGCAAGATGTCCCAAAACATCAGTTGGTCCAATGTTTGCAATCATTTCCATCCCATATTGTTTCAATACCTATTATTCAATCTTGCAGGAACATACCATGAGAGCCATGCATAACCAAGGATTAGAGCAACATGCTAATTTGAAGTAGCAACCTATCACTGTGCAGAGGACCCTTGATCCAATCAAGGAAAAGATGAAGAGATATCCCAGTTTTTTATTATTGAGCTACACTCAACCCTTTGAGTTCAAGTGTGGAGTTTCAGAAGATGGGATGAGTATGATCCTATGTACAATGCATGGCTATGAGTGCAGCATTGTGCCTCGCCATTAGAAAATAGATTCATCATTGTTAATGAGAAGAAGTGATGAGAAGAGGACCCATTCATTGTTTTAGCACTCCAATGGAAGCTTCACTCATGAAGCATTGGAGATTCAGATGATATATGGTGTACATGTTGAGATGGGCAATCTTTTCCCTTTTCAGGATGACACCTTCTCAATGAGCATCTCACATCTCAAAGAGAAACTTCTACCTACAACATATTCAGAACCTTATGGGTTTTGGAGGGTCAATCATGAAAATATATCATGGAGAGATATCATGGGAGGTGCACTTCAACATATCATGGAGTGCAAATATCTTCAACAGTTTCAGGAGGTTGGTGTCCTAAAAGGGGAGGATACCAAGTTTATGAAGAATGAGATCCATCATGCACATTGGAATGAATGGATGTTTATGTGGAGCAAGGGGTTGCAAAGCCACTTTCAGAGCTATGATATAGGCCAGCAAGAACCTTGGCTATTATGGTTTCTCTTGGGTGAGTATGGTTACTACCCAACAACATATTTTTTCATGATCCATGCCTTTCACAACACTGAGGTAATGAATGAGGAGGCATGGTTGCGCTGACTGCTCTTTGGTGAGTATGGTTAATACCTAATAGATTTTATTTATTTAATCCATGCCTTACATATTAATGGCATAATTTAGTAAAATAAGGCATGCTTACTTTTATTGATGCTCAGAGAGTTTGTTCATCACATGACATGTCCCACGTTTATGTGTTTTGTATTGTTTCGAACATGGCATAACACTCTCATGATGTGTGATAATGGAGTTTGTTTTTATTGGGATGATATGACATTCCACATGTCAATCAATGTGTTATTTCTCCATGATCCACATGAAAATGTGAAAAGGAAGCAAGAGATTTCATTTCTATGGTTACTCTTGGGAGATTTTGGATTGACATACTCCCCTACCTTGCATGATAATGATGGAGGATGGCAACAAAAGGAATTCCTCCGATGACTCTTATTGGGAGAGTATGGAGACCATAATTGGTATGATGATGATGTGGTGGGGCAGCAAGACACATTGTTGTGATGGATTCTCTTGAGAGAATATGGCCAACCCACTTGGTATGAGGATGGTATAGTGTGGCATCAAGAAGCTTTGCTGCAATGGCTACTATTTGGAGAATATGGTTTGACATATTTCATGTCTACCCATATGTCTCTACTTCTTATTTTACACAATGGTGGGATGATTCTTGGATCCAACAAGGCCAACAGGGCTAAACATGGAAGCATGGAGAGACATATTCTACTTCATGAAGCACGGGGTGGAGGAATGTTTTGTGAATTAGGACTTTCCTTTTATGGGAGGAACCACTTAATTTCATGTATGTCATGTATTGATGATGATGTTGGACAACATGTGGTTGTGACTTGGAACTTCATTAAAGATGAGGGACATCTAAATACACAGTTGGAGGTCACTCTAGACATTCTAGAGAGGCAACTTTGGAGATGGGCATGCATAACATATTGCAACAAATGGGAAGGCCTTCCTTGTGAGGATGCAATTTGGAAGGAGATAGATGGCTAGAGCATCTATTTTTTTCAGTTTCTTAAGGTCAAGCAACATTTTGGCAGGGAGGACTGTAATATTCGAAATTTTACATCTGTTTATTGGAATATTAGAGCTCTTAATTTCCTTGCTTAATGAAGTAAATAAATGGGTGGAGGGACCCATAAACCCTTAAGATGAATAAATACACTCCTAAGAGTGTGAAAATGGTCAACTAGTTATTATACCTACATCATGGAATAGTGGAGAAGCTTATTAATTAATTAAGAATGGAGATCCAATAGCATTAATAAGAAAAACATGGATAGGTGAAGGAGTCGAACAAGATCTAGGAGGACTCAAAGTATGATCATAGAGAAATACATGATGAGATGATGGAGGAAGTGGTGCATTAGTGCACACATGATGGAGAGGGTGAACATTAAATGCATAGATCATGGAGATCATGGAGAGACAATGCAGTGAACATGGAGACCTATGTCCACATGTGTAGCGTAATTATGAGGTGGGCCAAGGCATAGGAAGGCTCACACTATATAATGAAGATGAAGGAAAAATTAGAGGAGGCTTTGTATTATTGATTTGAGATTTTTTTAGATATGTATTTTTCATTTGAAATTTCTATGCACACTAACGCTATTTAGCTAAGTCTGTAGTGTTTTTTAGCATAGGGTGTTTCCGAGCGGGAATCCCACCCTTACCAATGGGGGACTTTAAGCACCTACTATGGGAAGGTTATTCTGAGCTGCCATTCATCATCAGGCATTGTTTTGAAGCTGTTCCTACTTTCTGCAGCCCATACATCCTCAGAAATAACACATTTCTGCATTAGAGTTTGAGAGGAGGAGGTTGTCCTTTAGTATTTCAGCTGAGGAATCGGTGAAGGATTCTTCCTATCACCTTCATATTTAAGATCAAATTTCTAGAAATTCATATATGTATGAGGAATTAAGACAAAAATATCATACCTCCATGCAGCAGCAATCTCATCAACGATTTCACAGTCTAGTTTTGTAGATCCATTATAGGAGGGAAGTTTCTAGTGCTTCAGTTGGAAATCCTGCGAGGTATACTCCCCTCACGTTTTCCTTATTATTTCCATAATTATTGATCTGAGTAGAAATATTTTGTAGTAGGCATCAACGTCTCCCTCCTAGATAGCATAGTTTTTCCAGTTGTTGTGTATGCAGAAGTTGTCATCTTGAGAGGAGGAAGAAGAAGCTATATCTCATGCTTCTAGCTTGGAGATCTGAAGGGGGGATAAACTCTCAAAGCATAGATCTGATCTATAACACATGGAATCCATATCACATCATTTTATGCTTCAGATTTGCATAACTCAGTAGTCAAGGGATAAAGCCCTAGGAGGGTGAATTTTTTATGTTCTTAGATCTGGATTTGCTTTCTCGGTTATCTTAGGTTTCCATCATAGTGCACATATTTGCGAGCTTGGCATCCTCATAGCTCCGGAGAACCATATATATTCATTTTCCCTTTCAACCAATAGCTATAAGATCATCATCAGCTAAAGGGATAACACAGTATAGAGCTTCCAGTAGCTCCAGTTACGCAGTTCCTGCTTTGGCATGATTTTGGGGTCATTCTAGGCCACTTTCTTGGCTTGAGTGCTTCTATTTTATGCATTGTTGTATCTCTTATTCATCTCCACATAATAAAATACCTCACCTATTCTATATATATCTATGTTGATCATAAATTATGTTTACATAATCTGTTGTTTGAAATATTGTGTTTGTGTAATATTTCATTCTCCCTTTTTGGATATTACACATAAAGGTAGTTAGAGCATTGCAAAGACCAAAAGGAATAACTATTGATTCAAACAAACCTTGTTTTTTTGTAAATTTTTTCTTCCCTATGTCACCTTTAGAAATTATATTTTGTTGATATCTACTCCTTAACTCCAAATTAGTAAAATAATTTTCATCTTTCAATTGATCAAGTAAATAATCTATTATAGGAACTGGGTAACGATTATTTACCATAATTTTTTTCAATGCACGGAAGTTGACACACATGTACCATGTTCCATCCTTATTTTGCACCAAAGCAGTAGATGACCCACATGGAAAAGTACTTGGTTTGATGATCCCTTTGTCTAAAAACCCTTTAATTTTCTTTTAATTTCTCCACTTTCCATCACTCACATCCTGTACATGCCAATGTTAGGAAGAGGACAATCTTGCTACAATTGTATTTCATGTTGGATTAGCTTCTTGGGAGGAAATAATTTTGGCTCCTAAAACATCTCATAATGTTGGTTAACAACCTCAACCAAATCAGATTTTAAACTTGAGTCACAACCTTGAAAAACTTCATTTTCAACATCATTATTTTATTTGACCGTTAAAAGAAAAAGTTCTTGCAAGAGTTAATGAGTCTCTTCATTTGTTCGACATTTACAAGTGAATGATTTAGTTTCTATAAATGTGCTCTAACGATATACTCTATAACATATTTTAACAAGTGATACTTGTTTTCATGGTGATGGAAAATAACTTTTCTATCATACAAATATGGGCTTCCCAAAAAAATTCTGGAAATATCAAGTGCAACTACATCAAGTTTAACTTCATTAAATATTGTTGTAATTGCAAATATAAGTATGCATTTCCTCGTAACTTGTAAGTTTTAATTCTTGAATATCCAACCCAAAGGATAAGATCTTGTACGAGGAATGGTTTCTAAATTGAATTTTTTTACTAAGTCTTTGGAAATCAAATTTTCTTGTGAACCACTATCAAAGAGTGTATAAGTTTTGGTGTGCCTTGAAATTACCTGAATATGGAAAAATTAAATTCTAGTTTTCTCATCTTGATTATCATCAGGACAACCTGAAGAGCTAGTCCTTGCTATGTCCTTACCTTTAATTTCCATTGTTGTGATCTTTGTTTTAGCTCCTGAATCATAGCCTAAGTCATGTTGTGTAGTTTCAACCTTCTTTTTCTTCCATTTTTTTTTAAAATTATTTCATTTCATCTCAGGATGTAGCTTCCAAAAATGAGCTACATCATGACCCTCTTGGGAATAATTTTTGGATGTTAACTTTTCTCCCTCCTTATTTACAGATGCATTCTTCTTTTCTTTCCCTTTCAACTTACTCTTACCATTGTCTCCACTTGTGAATGGATTCATTCTACCCTATTGTGGAATGTTTATCCCTATTGATTAAAGATGTATTTCTTGAACACAAACCTCATCTAAAATTGTAGGATTGAACATAAGGACAATATGCCTTAAATAACTATGTAAACACCTAATATATTTTAACAAAGATTCTTGTGTATTCAAGTGTACACCCAATATCAAACATCTTCTTCTAAATTCTTGAGTGTATATTTGCACACTTTGACCTTTTAGTTCTACAAAGTTATACCAATCCATAATAGCATTTTGCATAATAGATAATGGATAAAATTATCTTCTAAGTGAAAAAATAAAATATACCCAAGAGGTGGATACCTTACCATGATTTTTCATATCCTCTTGTGTTTTGGATTCCCAACAAATTAAAGTAGCACTTTCAAACCTAAATAAATCCAACTAAATATTTGTTTCATAATATTTGAATTTTTGTATCCTACAATAAACTTCAAATTGAAAAAACCAATTATCAAGAATTTCAAAATTCACTTCACTACTGTACATAGGTAGTTCGAATTTAATATCAATTTTTAACAGGGGAGTTTGACCCTAAACCGTTGGGGTATCCGGAGGTGTTTGAGTAACACTGGTTTTCGAACAGGAAGAAGACGATGGTTAGGATGGAGATTAAGATTATGGTGGATAAGAGGGTGGTTTTCACCATTTCCTTTTGAATTCTTGTCGTCATCTCCTTCGTTTCGTCCAAAAGAACCCTCTCCTTTTGAAGGCTTGGAACTTTCACCCTACAATTTTGAAGTCATCTCTTCATATACAACCTTCACCATTTCATTCATGTCAAAGAAAAATTTTATTCATATGAAATATTATCAACTCCTCCTTTATGTGACATTCTTTTTGAAGCTTCAACTACAATTTGAGGTAGAATTTGTGGTGGATATTGTACCAAATTTGCTCTCCTCATCGTTGTCAAAACTTGAGGACTTGCAACCATGAGTTTTGATTATCCTATCTTGAGATTCAACCTTGTAAGAATCACATACAATTTAAAAAAATTTAACCCTCACAACATCAAAGGAAACCTAACCTCAAATACCAAACTTGATCTGCATGAGATCTTAATGTAAAATTGATTGAGGGTTTGTAAATTGCAAGTGTTAAAATTGAGTTTTTGAGAGATTTTATGCTAATTTTTAAATACATAAAGTATGAAAATAAACTTTGAAATACACAAAAACAATAGAAAAACACACCATAAAAATAACCACAACACAGTAACTGATGAAGGAGTTCACCTCTCCTGGGCTACATCTCCTTGGTCCAGCTTCCAATGGCTTGGCTCTCTTTCATTATGCTCAAAATTGCAATTACATATATTTAAAGTGCTCAAATGGCTTCAAAACCTATTCCATCAGCTTCAGAATACCAAAATATGCCTATCTATCCTCTTTCTGATACGAAATTGGTTAGAACTAAAGAAGTTATGAGCTTCCCTAGTTTTGCTACTAACCACACCAAAAATTCCCCAAAATCCGGACCAATCCTACAATTTCGCCCTGATTTTAGCTAACTCAACAATAATTTTTTGGATTTTCAGGAAAAATTGTCAGAAAGTTAAAATGTCCAATAACACCATAAATCCAAATTTGAAACTATAATGGTATGATGCCAATTAAATGTTTTTTATAAAACAATATCAGGCGGTTAAGTTAACCATTGGCAGTTGTGGTGGACGATAGCATATGACTGTCTCAGTGGAAGTTTAATTTGGCCATCTACGTCGACACCCATGGTCATGAGCAAAGGTTGTATGGTGTCAACATTTGGGACAAGCCCCTTCCCCAAACTTCTGATGACATAAATCTTAAATACATGTTCGTTGACATAGTTTAATAAGGAACTATGGTAGTCCAACGATGAGGCATTGTGCTATTATGAGAGAGGCCCAATGTTCAAACCCACCATGGTGTAGTGTGACCTTTAGCCAAATTTGGTGGCCCCCTTTATACCATGTGGCAGCCTCCAGTTCGGCCATGTGGAAGTATGTGGTTGGCCATCATTCCAACTAATAAAATCACGCCAACCAGCACTGATGAAAATAGGAGAAGTGGTGAGGCCTAATTTTCCCAACGAAGCCAGTCAAACTTTAACCAGTCAACTAAGCCCAGTCAGCTATACGCACTTCTAACTGGGAAACTTGCACAATTTTTTCAATTTTTTTAGTGTTTGGATAAATGACAATAACGCATTTTCGGAGCATAAAGTGTCGTTTTTCCATGAAATGAGTTGCACCATATTTAGAATGATGAGATCTACGTGGTAATTTAGGTTCCACGCCATTCCGAAAACTTTAATTTTTGAGCATAATTTTTATCACCTCATGAAAGCCCCATCTAGATTATTGACCTGACCACCATAACTATAATTTTTTCCTTAGATGCAATGAACAACATATGAGAGTATTCATATAACCTTTGAAATCAATAAGTTGACACTCTGAAACAATTATTGTAATGTGTGAAAGGATTTTTTCATAAGAGGGAAGTAAATAATGAGTCTTTAGAATGAAATTTATAGTACTATCCTTAGAGAGACACATGAAAGAAAGGAAATATATTTTAATTATCTAGGAAAATAGTTCACATAAGCACAATGATTATTAAATAAAATAAAACAAACATTCAACAAGATAAGCACCAAATACAATCAAGTAGTTCAATTTCAATGGTAAATATGAACATAACATATACCACAAACATCCAAAGAATAACCTTACAATATTCACGATACATGCATGAAAATGTTTTGGATCAATGAGGTTCTCATTATTAGGTGAAATATCCAAGTATATTTTTACAATGGTGAGCCACTACCCCCAACAGTGGAACAGTAAGTCACTTCTTTCTTACCTAAAGAATTATCTTCTCTCTTATTCCTTGCTAGAGAAGCCAAGGCTATATTTTCAAAGGCTAAGCCTCCAAAAGCCATTTTCTTCAAGTTATGAGGGTGTATTTATAACAAGAGAAATAAAATTTCATATCCCCATGACTCTTTAACTTCCCTCGTGACTCTTGGACCTCCTAAGTGACCTTCTACCTTCTATATGACTTTAGAACTTTGTAGTGTCGCTGTAGTATACATCTAAGTTTTCGTATTCCACATGTGATCTTGGACTTCTACACATTTACATTTTATAACTTTTTGAAATACATAATTACAGTCCACATTATCTGGAAATACCCATTGATGCATATGCCATTGTGATGACCCTTGTACAAGCCATGACTTATAAAAATAATACTTGTATCTTCATATGATGTGGCAATGCCAATATTCTCTTCTTATTGTTTCCTTGATTTATTCATGAATGATCCTACATGCGCTTCATATTCATCCTCAAAGATGATGATTGATATGGAGTCTTTATGTGATATTGATCTTTAATCTTCTATCACAAGCTAGTGTCCCTTCATCTTGTTGACTGATTACTTCTTGATGATTGTAGCTTCATAAGTGACTTCTTGTATGATATCCTTTTCATCTTCCTTGAACATCCTCCTTTCATCTCTAGATATAGAAACGACATATGGAATTCACTCATGACAAGATAATATCATTCCGTCATATTCCTAGTCTATTTTATTTTCCATGCAATGCACGGATTGATCCAGAACAAGGTACGTGGTTGAGGAGGAGGCTCAAGAATGGAGAAATGCATAATTGTAAGAGGAAAGAGTGAATATATGGTGACTATGATTTCACAATGTGCAATATCTGAGGGTCAGAGAAGGAAGAATATGTAGTTAAGGGAGTTAAGGAGATACTAGTGAAGGATTTATCAGTGAAACTATGTAGTGTGCAATTTGGGGAGACATGAAGGAAAAAAACCATGTAGTTGGGAAGCTCAGTGAGATAGTGAGGAAGGATTGCTCACTGTGATTGTGAAATGAATAGTTTAGGGAGGGAAGTGACTGAGGATTGTGCAACTGAGAAAGTCAAGGAGGAAATCATGAGGGGATTATTCACTGTGATTGTGTATTGTAGTGCTGGGAGGAAAATGGCTACGTATTTGGGAAACTCAGTTAGACAAAGAGGCCCAACTACTGACTAAAGCTGCCAAGTCTGCAAAAAGAGAGAATATAGAGAGAAAAATTGCATAGTTTCAGAGGGTAGGAGGTTGACTAAGAATAATGAATGCACGCTATGAAGTCCTTAGAGGTAGTGACTCTGCGATGCACAATTCGAAGAGGTAGGACAGGAACACCAAGGCCTAAAACTACGTAAATCATAGTTCATGGAGGCATATCATAGGTAGATTGAACATCGAAGGATCATCTTCACAAAATGAATAAGTGTTGGAGGGAAGAGTTAAGATATGGAACGAAATCATTACTTTAATGTGACCACATACTCATAGATGATCAACCACTCAAAAATGAATCATTTATCACCCAAAATCAACATGTCACCATCAAAATGACAATGGAAGAAGACTTACCTCCAAGCACAACACTCAAAGTACAGTTTGCGAGAAAAGTGACAACACCAACCAAAGAATAGAAAAAAATAGTACAAGTGATTGCATCAAATTTTCCATTCAAGAGTGTACATATGACTCCCTTTTACTAGATGTGACACTTCCCTTCCCAAAATGTGTCACTTTCAACAGTAAGAAAAATTGAAAAAAACACTTGCAAAAGTTAAAGACAGTGAAAGAAACACATGCTATAGTGAAGAGAACACAAAATGATACTTGTGAAAGTGAAAGAAAATGAAAATGACAGTTAACATAGTTACTTATCAATTGAGAATTGTACCGAGTTCTCACTTTTTTAGAGTTGTAAAAATTCATCCAATTTTTAAAGCTATTGGTTAAGAATACACCCTTTTTTTGGACTATATTTTTGACACATTAAATTTCCTTATGTATTAAGTTTGCACATTTTTTTAAAATTTTAGTGATTTTCATGTGAGTTTTGAAAAGTGTTGACGCAACATCAACCCCTTTTTTAGGCTTAATTTTTACACTTCAATTTTTTCTGATATAAATTGTATGGATAATTGTTTGGAAACATTGGGGATTTTCATATATATTTTGAAAGTAGCGTCAACCTTTTCTTAGGAGTATTTTTAACACTTAATATTTTTTGTATCCTAAGTTTACACATTTTTTTAAAATGTTTATTATTTAACCATTTTTCAAGTTGTCTCATCACTCTTCTATTATCCATCCTAAGATGTTTACTTTTTTAGGGTTTTCAAAACTTATGTTATTTATTTTTCTATGTAACGTTTTTTTTAAAAGACTTATTTTTTTCTGCAAAGTGTTTAAAAAATAATAAAATGCATATTTTGAAGTTAACATATTTTATATATTTATATATTGTTAATTAATATTTCAATGCACATAAAATATTTTTCACTATAAATTAATAATTTTAAACATATAACAAAAAATACACATTTGCATATAGATATAATTAAAAAAAATACATAATTCAAGACACTTTGGCTAAAAATGACATGTTAAATAAATGATTTTTATGAAAAAGTTGAATAAAAAATGTTGGAAAAATAGCAAATTTTATGAAGTTTTTATGAATTTTATATCCAAAGATAATGGCATTTTAATTTTTTTTTTCAAAAAAAAATTCACAAAACCTTGTAAGTAAAAATAATGAAAAAAATTGTTAAAAAAAATAAATGATACAATTTATTAATAATAATAATAAAATAGATAAAATAACATTAAAAATTAAAACTAAAATTAAAAAACATAACAATTAAAACTTAAAAATACAAAAAAATAAATTAAAGACATAAATAAAAATAAAGATAAACTTAATTAAAAATAAAGGTTAAAAAAATAAAAATAAAAAAAGCATAAAATTAAATTAAAAAAAAATTCATAAAATAACATTAATTTTTTTTTTTAACCATTTTTATTTTTTTTCAATTTTTTTAACGAATTTTTCTTTTTTTTTTTCATTTTTTTTTGTTTATTTTTATTGTATTTTATATTTTATTTTTATTATTTTTTAATTTTTTTAATGTTTTAAATGTTTTTTTTCAATCCGTTTTAATTTTTTTAATATATATATATATATATATATATATTTTAATTTATTTGTTTTTAACTTAATATTTATATTATTAAAATAATTTCTTTAATTTATTTTTTTTCAAATTGATTTTATTTTGTATTTAGATTTTTTTTTTTTTAATTATCCAATTTGCTCTTTTATTTGGTTTTTTACCGTTAAAATTTAGTTTTTTTTTATTGAATTATTTTTTTTGGAAATATTTTTTTGTTTTTCATTTTTCATTTTTATTTTTATCTTTTACAAGTTAATTTTCTTTTTAGTATTATTTATTAATTTTTTATGCTTGACTTTTTTTATGTTTCATACATACATACATACATACATACATACATACATCTATATATATATATATATATAGAAATCACAAGGTAGTTTTTAGGGTGGAACCACTTACTCTTATTCATCACATAAAAACCACAATTATATATATATATATATATATATATATATATATATATATATATATATATATATATAATTTTTTTTTTGTATTTTTAATTTCTATTTATCTATCTATTTATTTAATATTTATTTTATTTTATTTTTTTCGGGAAGCTCTGTATTGATCTTTGACTAGTAAATTGACCCCATTATATGTCAGTTAGATAATTGATTTTAAAGTTTTCGTTATTATGGATCGTGTTTTCCCCCATTGTGTGTCAATTTCATGGTCAATTTTTAAGAATTCATTGCAATAGGTTGATTTTGGCTACACTACATGTCAATTTGATGGTTTATTTTTAATTTTTCATTGCAATGTGTCTAGTTGTCTTAGGCTAAGATCTTAAAATACCTATATTTTTAGCATTCAAATAATAAATTACTCTTCGTATAATGACTCATTCATTCAGGTGTTAATTTTTAAAGTTTGTTTTAGACATATAATTTTTTCATAATGCCATGGTTGAAATATATTGAAAACTTAAGGTTTTTTGTATTCATGATACTTGGTTTTAACTCCATGGTTAAAAAATTGTCAACATTTTAATGTTTTTCTGAGTCAGATATTTTATCTTTAATGGTATGGTTGAGAACAATTATAAGTATTTTCTCTTTAATGCCATGGCTAAAAATTGTTGAAATTTAAATATTTTTTCAAAGACATGATATTTTATCTTTATTGTCATGCCTAAAATTTGTTGGAATTTTAAGTTTTTTTAGAGTCGTGATATTTTAAAATTAATGCTATTGCTAAAAAATGTTGAAAATTTACCTCAAAAGAAAAATGGCACTATTCTATCATCAACACTTTCAATTTTCAATGTGTTTTTTTGCAATTTTTTCTTTTTCTTTTTCTTTTACTACGAGTTTGGAAATGCTGAAATTTATCAAAAGAAAAAATTGTGATGCAACATCAACACTTATCATTTTTGGGTTTCCTTTTTTCATGTTTTTTTTGGGGGGTTTTGGATAGTTTTCTCGTTTTGAGGTTATAGTTCCCATTTGGTAGGTAACCATGTTAGTCACAAAAGTGAAAGAGAACCTTGTAAAAGAAAAAGCATGCAAAACTGACAGTTGAGAAAACTCACTGGAATAGTAGTACAATTGCAACCAAAGTGAGCGGGGTTGTCAATTGATATTGCACACTGACTTTTGACATAGATTATGTAGTGCATTTTCTTTGTGGACTACGAAGCCATTGTCAATAGTCATTGTGCAAGTATTACCTTTAGGATTTGCGCAATGTCTGTTAGGAAAAATATTGAGAGGGGGTCGAGGGGTGGTGAATCAATATTTCTACTTCACTTTTTTTATAATTAAAAATTTAGAATTTTGTACACTACTGTTATTCATATATCCCATGTGTATATGAACTATTAATTAATGAGATCTGCATATATTTTGATTACTCACTTTTCATAATATCCATCAGTTAGTTAACTTTAGTTATTGCATCATAATTTCATTATCCATTTATTAAGACGTAATCATGAGCAGTAGAAAGAAGATAAACTAAAACACATTAGAAACACATCAATGCATGAGAACACTCAAATCTTATGTGGAAACCAAATGTGGGAGAAAAAAACCATTGTTACCGTATTTTCCTTCTTCTCCTATTGTAATGAAAAATCATTACATCATGGTCTTCTACTGGTGCAAAATCTTGCAAGCAGGAAGGCACCCACCTATAGGAAGCTACCACCCCCACTCATTCTCTACCACCCACTGGAAGGGAGCTACAACCCCATAATATTATTTATTGGCTCCTACCAGAAGGGGACTCTTATCCCATCACTGAAGGCTACAACACTAAACACCTCGTGGGCCACATTTCACAATATTTCATACTAGATCCACCTGTCTAAAATACACATCAAAACCTATAAGCCATTTTTCATCAAATTTTCAAACTAGACCCACACCAACAATAAGCCCAAATTAACAAATAAACTAAACCAATGAATCATTGTACACTACTTGAATCACTGAAACATGAAGCTAATAAATACTAAATAAAGCCAATAACTAAAATTAATCTCAACCAACCAGTTCAACCAGATCAAACTAATCCACAACCAAACATATACCAATCCAGAGCAGATACAAACCATTATGATAAAGACATCGTTGACGGACAATGGGAAATAATATAGAAATGATTAACTGTCATTACCAAGCAACATTACAAACCCTTATTAACTTCAACTCGGAATATATACATGATTTTTATTAACAACAACATATGAGCATAATCATGAAAATCTACAAATTTTTACATATCAATAAATGAAATGGAATACAGCCAGCATTTTTATTAATATATCAGCTACAATATACAGAAATATCTTGAGGGACAAGCCACTCAAGCTACCGGAATCAATCTCCAGTGATCAAACTATGAAATATATGAGTTGTTGCAACTGCAAAAAATGCCGGAGAGCAATGGCAGTGCTGTCTATATTATGGTAGCTACTGATATAGATGCATATACATGAAATATGGCTGAAATATACAAGAAATACCCAATAATAGAAGAATGGCCTCCAATACAAGATTTCTAGCCAATCTAGAAGAGATTGCTAGAAATGCCAGAGAATGTACATTGTGACAACCCGACTTGTCACTGCAATTGAATCAAAATATAAAGTGAGGATATAGTAGATTGGAAATAATGATGCCCTCTTCTGACAGTGTGTCTAAGAAAAAGGTTGATCCCTCTACTCATAAACACTCCTCCTTATAAGCTCAAATAACCTTCCCAGCAACTGCCTGCAAAAATAACGCAGTTCTAGCTAGAGACTGTGTTGTGAGGAAATATGGATGGTTGGCCTAATGCCAATGATATGAAAATAATCCCAAGAGTCTTCCTTACCGATCCTCCAATGAATATCTGAGCCCTCCACTGAGAAACAAGCCAAGGAACAACTCAAGAGATCCTCTGTTGCTGCACCCTACAGCACAAAATTATCTTGCTCCAAGAATAACACTATGACTGAAGGAGGTAGCTTTGGAGAAATTCCGGAATGAGGAAATGAAGCTCTAGAATCTCTCCTTCCCTGAGGATGAGGCAAGGATTCTTGACCAGGAACACCCTAGTGTTGTGTAGCACTGCACTCTTGCCAAGAAGCAAGAGGAGCATAGTCTCAACAAAATAAGGAAATAATAATCAAGCATGAAGAATAATGGCTCTCCTCCTCCCCTTATATATCAAGTGCTCCTCTCCACCATGGGTCCCATCCACATGTGCCTTCCAACTCATGCATGTGGTCCTCTAAAATTGCGTAGTCCATCAAGGAGATACATTATATCTAGATAGTGCATGTGGACTTGGTCAAAATGTCTAGATCAAGCATGATCTAGTCCCGTTCACACCATGTGGTGCTCAAATCAGCTACTTTATTATTCCTCCTTTCACACAAGGAGTGTTATTTCTTCCTTCTTAAGTATTATGGGGTCTCCTTACCCATTTTATTTAACTAATAAAATACTACTAACTATAATGTTCCTTTTAGCTTGAGGCTAGAAATTGGGAACATTACAGTCCTCCCCCTTCAAAATGTTGCTTGTCCCCAAGCAACTCCAAGGTAGAGCAAAATTCCTCCCCCTCTTTTTGTGGCCTCCTCATCAATAGACCCCACCATAGCTCATCAAAGTATGAAATAAATTTGTCCTCCATGTATCCCTCCAAGTGTGTAAAACCAAAGTATACATCATGAGGTAATAGAGGATACAAGTGGAAATATCCTTGTTTTTCAATGGCCTCCTCAAGGTAGGAGTGATGAAAAACATGGGAAGTCTTATTCCCAATGAGTGGATCCTTCACCCATGGAATCATCCAAATGAAATGAGCCATCCTAGGTATCTCAACAAAGAAGTCCTCAATTCCGGATCTATGCAACATGTTGGGGTTGAATGGAGAGTTTAGATTTTCCCATCCAAGTAGCTTCTCCCTCCATTTATGATAAGTGTGAGGGGGTTGTTGATATTGGGATGAAATTTCATGGCCTCTACAATTGGCCCAAGCCTCCCCACAAAATGAATCAACCATAAAGTGCCTCCCCCAATAATGCATTTTCTCCCAATAGCTCCTCCTACATGGAGAGAAAAGTAGTGACATGGCAATCATGGTGGGCCCATTGTTGCTCCTGAAACATACAACATGTGAAAAAGGGAGAATAATAATCCCAATGGGCATCTCCAACTCCAAGCCCACCCTCCAAACAAAACCTCCCATGAGTATACAAACATCGGTAACATCTGGAAGCAAAATACAATGAAAACAAGTTGCCACATGGCAACCGGAGAGTGAATCATAGTTCCACATGAGGAGCCAGTGCAGTGCATTCCATGCCTGCCTCAAAATAAAATATAACAAGTGCCTTAGTAGCCACTTTTTTTCTGCCACAAACATCTCACAAGGTGAAAACATGAAAGTAAAAATTGGTGCCAATGGTGCACACCAAGTAGTATGTGGCTTCCCCCACAAACCACCATTAAGGTAGCAAAAATCAATGCTAAAAGTAGCTGCAATTACATTATACAGAATGCAAGAAGGGATGATCCTTCTTGATACAATATGATGCTCATGTAAAGTAAAGAAGTAGAAAAAATAATGTGAAATTATACCTTCTCTATCGTGTACTTGAGACCTTGAGCTGAAATGGCTCAACTGAAAAAGCTCCCCCACTCCCAATGAGTAGGAAGGTGGTTGTGACATCCTCTCCATAACCATCCAGGATATGCATCTCTTCATATGCCGATATACATCTTGCTAGATTCCCTCCCAGGTGAACTCCTCTAACAAAACAAGATATGCATCAAGGTGCATAGCTAGGAAGTCCTCATGTGCTGCATGTAATAGTTTCTCCTTGAGACTAGATGCTCTAGTCAAGAAGATTCGGTCATAACAATAGATGACCATATCATCCACCATGTATCTATCATCTCCTCTGGGTCATCAAGAACCATGCATGCACCAAGATCATTGCAGTACTCTACGTAAATTTGAGACCTCCAATACGGATCAATCCTCCTCATAGACAACGCTGGTGATCTAGCATGTGAAGCTCTCCTCATGCTGTTGTCTACTAATTTGACATCCCCAATACCAAATTCATCCTCCAAAATTATTCCATGCCTATCATGCAGCTGCTCATGCTCAAATATTAATGGTGACCCTTGGAATTTGGCTCCCATGAGAAGCTGTCATCAAAAAGGAATCTCCCAATCCTGGTTAGTGTAAGCATGAGTAACCTCCATCTAATCCCATGTGTGGAATATTCCTTCCTCAAGGGAAGTATCCTCTATATCTCTAAATCTATGGAGCAATCATCCTGCATCATGAATATTCTCTCCTCCATCCTTGCAGCAATCTCTGTGAGCGCAGTATGGGTAATGAGAGTGGGTAATGCTAAAAATGAGAGAGTGCCTCCCTCATCCATGAGTATATCTCAAACTCTCTGCACTGCGTTGGACTCCTCCAAATTATTCACCTCTCCAAAATCCAAGAGTGGTGAACTATATGAAAATATTTCCCTTATCACTTCTAGATCAGGTGGCCTCCTAGGTGGAATGCCTCCATATAGTGAGACATCAAGCTTAGAAGTGAACTGTATGTATGAGTGGACTTAGTTTTCCCTCTCTTCATTGCGCTGTATAGTCTCCTTCTCTTGTGCAAAAAATATTTGGCATAAATAAGGGTGTATCATCCCTTGATGTTGATCCTTCTCTTCCTCCTCCACCTCACAATCCCCAATTACTGCTACATATGACTCTGGAATTGTGCCATGGTTCCCACATGTTAAAATAATCGGAACTCCTTGTAAAGACACAAGGGCTCCTCTAATGGAAGCAATGGCTCCCCTTTCACCTCCATGTGGTGATGGATCTCCCCCCATTATGACATCATTGTTAAATCTCATATGCTCATCCTCCCCATCAATAAGTGATATTACCTCATCATCAAGGAGAGACCCTAGATCTTGGTCACCTCTTGAAGGAAGTACCTCCATGACTTCACAAATGGAAGAGATCCCTTCACATAATGTGGATCTTGACCTTACCAAGCCATCATACATGTTTATATCCCCTTCAGAAATATGGAATGGACTTTGTTGCATGGTTCCCCCCAATGCATGAAAAGTGTTTGATGTGTTGATACATAAAGATTCACAATGATTTTCATCAAATTTTCTCACCAAACCTTTAGTGTATCCATCATATTATTCTACATTTGCGTGATAACATGAAATAGAATTTTCAAACCACCAGCCATGACCATACCTTTGAGTTGCATCACTGCTCCTCCAATGGTCTCATCTCCTTCCTCCATTCTCCCTGCAGTGCAAGTGGGAAATGAATTGCACTTTGGATCTATATGTGTGGCTCAATTCGCACACCCATAGTAATAATATCTAGGGCTTGATTCATCTTCAAACCCTCTCAATTTTTTTTTGCAATTTTCCCTTTCTATCTCCTCAAGATCTTCAATGATACCCTCCAGGGTCTGGAAAAGAAGAAGGGAAACCTCCTCTTCCATCATTCTTCCTTTCTTGTTTTCTATGTAAATTTCCTCTTATAATTGAGTACCTTCTCCTTCTAATGGCATATTATCTTGGGCTTCACAATCTGAGCCAATATTGATGCTACGATACCACTGTAATGTTCCTTTTTCGGGAATTTCTACAATATGGTCCTCATGGACGCTGTATAAGAAAGGTAATGAAAAAATAAGCTGTAAGGGGGCTTGGATCCCCTTTTTAACTCATTAAAAACTTTAATTCTATAATTTTAGCCCAAATAAATGACTCTAGATGGGTTATTCAAATCTCCCCAAACTAGATCCCTAAAAGAATGCTCAAAGAGAGAGACTACAACAACATATGAGAATAATCATGAAACTCTGCAAATATGTACATATCAATAAATGAAATATAATACAACCATAATTTTTATTAATATATCATCTAAAATATACGGAAATATCTTGAGGTACAAGCCACTCAAGCTGTCGGAATCAATCTCCAATGATCAAACTATGAAATGCATGAGTTGCTGCAATTGCACAAAATGCTGGAGAGCAGTGACAGTGCTATCTATATTATGGTAGCTAATTCTATAGATGCATATACATGAAATATGGCTAAACTATACAAGAAATTTCCAAGAATAGAACAATGGGCTCCAATACAAGATTTCTAGCCAATATAGAAGAGATTGCTAGAAATGACGGAGAATGTACATTGTGACAATCTGACTTGTCACTGCAACTGAGTAAAAATATAAATTGAGGTTGTAGCAGATTAGAAATAATGATTCCCTCCTATGATAGTGTATCTAAGTAAAAGGTTGATCCCTCTACTCAGAAACACTCCTCCCGATGAGCTCAAATAACCGTCCCAGCAACTGCCTGCAAAAATAACGCAGTTCTAGCTAGAGACTGCACTGTGAGGGAAGATGGATGGTTGGAATGACGCCAATGATATGAAAATAAGCCTAGGAGTCCTCCTTAATGATCCTCCAATGAATAGATGAGACCTCCACTAAAACAAGCCAAGAAAAAAATCAAGAGATCCTTTGTCACTGCACCCTACAGCACAAAATTATCCTACTCCAAGAATAATGCTGTGACTGAAGGAGGTAGCTTTGGCCAAATGCCAGAATGAGGAAATTTAGCTCTAGAACCTCTCGTTCCCTGAGGATGAGTCAGGGATTCCCGACTAGGAACACCCTAGTGCTATGCAGCACTGCATTGTTGCTAAGCAGCAAGAGGAGTGTAGTCTGAACAGACTAAGCAAATAATAATCAAGCATGAAGAAAAATGGCTCTCCTCCTCCCCTTATATAGCAAGTGTTCCTCTCCACCATGGGTCCCATCCACATGTTCCTTCCAACTCATGCATGTGGTCCTCCTCTAAAACTGTGCAGTCCATCAAGGATATACATTGTATCTAGACAATGCATGTGGACTTGGTCAAAATGTGTAGATCAAGCATGATCTAGTCCTGTTCACACCATGTGGTGCTCAAATTAGCTTCTTTATTATTCCTCCTTTCACACAAGGAGTGTTATTTCTTCCTTCTCAAGGATTATGGGGTCTCCTTACCCATTTCATTTAACTAAATAAAATACTACTAACTATAATGTTCCTTTTAGCTTGAGGCTAAAAATTGGGAACATTACACAACATCAGTAACATAAACATCACCAAAATAATAATATAGTGATGGATGGAATCATCATCAAGGAACACATGCATTTCTCTCCTTGAGATCATACATCACTAATCATTTGGTCATGATAATCATCAGTGTTTTTGATGATGCTATGTACCTGACATTTAATTCTCAATATTTGTTAGAAGTATGAATTACGTAAAATAGACTATAGTGGGGACCATATTCCTTTACTCTAAATATGAAAAAGAGGAGATAAACCTCTTGTTTCTATCTGGATTCTTCTTTAGCACATACAAGTTGTCTGAATTTCTGAATGCTTTTGCTATAGCTTTTCCGGTGTCTTATTCTATAATTTTGCATCCAGTGGATGTAAACAAAATTACATTCCATTTATCAACTATATCACTTACACTTATAATAATTTTATCCTTTAGCCCATCAACCATTAGTACATTATTTTCTTCTTTATTTTTAATATCAACATCAACACTACCCTTACTTAGTACTTTTGCAGACGTACCATTTCCAAGAATAAAATTACCACCCCTGTCTTTGAGAGAGATGAATTTGTCCTTATTTTGAGACATGTTATGAGAGAATCCATTTTTTATGTACCATTGATATTATTCAAACGAGGAAAGAGAAAGGCCACACATTACTTGTTATTTTTCATTCTACTTAGTATGAGGAGTGTTGGTGGATCCAATAATTTTATTGCTTTTCTGCGTGAATTTTTGTCTGAATGAATTCATTCATTTTTTCCTGCATTATTTTGCTACATTCCAAAACTTGTTACAAGTATAACATCTCACATGACCGGAGAAGGGAGAAAGAGAATCATACTATTTATGTTTCATATTTCTCATATTTTAATCAGTAGCTCCATGACCAAACATGTTCCAAGAAAATAGATATACTTTAAGAAACATGAATACCTTGGAGCTAAATATCTTCATGTGAATCAAATTCTGCATTTGGCTTCAATGTGTCCAAATTTATGACAGATAAAATATTTAATGTCATTGTTAAAAAAAATTAATCGATTGGTGTTTTTATTATTTGGAGAAAAATTTTTCCTTTGAAATTGGTCTTTCTTTGGTTGCTATTTTGATTGATTTCTTAATTCATCACTGTTTTCAGATTTAACGTCATGATTTATTGCACAAGCTTGTGTGTTAGATTCTCCTTTTACAATTTTATGAAAACCAAGACCATATTTAATTGAGGGAGACCTTTGACTATTAATAATATTATCCAATATCTTTGAGTTATCTTTAAATATCAATTTCTTATCTTTTTCTGCTAACTCACCTTCTAGTATACTTACCTCCTCTTATTTTTCTCTATTTGTATTTTCAAGCTGAGTTCTCAACTCGATGATCTCTTCCTTACAAAAATTTTATTTGTTCTCAAATAGTTGAAGTATCTCTTCATATAATTTGCTTTAATTTTCAAGATCAAATTTGGGAGAGATGATTTCTGCTTCAAGTCCTTCATAATAATTGGTTATTTATCTAAGCTATTTGATTGATACATAAGCTTCATTAATTATTTCCTCCTGCCAATTTCTAGGTTTATTTCTTGATGAAGCTATTTCATCCTCTAAAAATTGGCACTGATATTCCTTTTCCTTATATTGGTTCATCATTCCTTCATCAATTTTACTTCCTTCTTTCAACTAGGTTTTTAATGTGACAATATCTTCTTTGTAGGAACACTGCTTTTCATAAAATTGTTTCAATAACTTTCATTGATCTCTATTTTCATATATGAGCCTTTTAATCTTTGCTTCTATGACCATTATTTTTTAATATGTGTTTTCTTTATAATGATTACTTTCACTTCTACCCATGAGAGAAATTTTAGTTGATTCATTTTCATCTTCACTATCATCATTACTACATGAATAAGGAAATGGATCATAATTAGAAGAAAAACAAATACCTAATAATTATTTTTCACTATCTTCACTATCTTCTTCATTCTTGATAAAAAAAAATGAGTGTGCTCTTGAATCTGAATATTTATTGACAATTTCTACCAGTACAGTTTGTCCTTGATTTGTAATTGCTGAAATTTCAACTACATCTGGTATATCACTTTCACTGCCATAGTTTTCTGGAAATAATTTTTTCCTTTGGGCTACCTTCTTTGTTGGAAATATGATGAAATATGTTGTCCTTGATGCCCACCTACTTGATGAAGTTGTCCTTGATGGAAACCGACTTGATGAGTTGCCTCTTGATTGCAATATATTTGGTAAAGATGTAAAAATGATGTTCCTATAGGTCAGTTTAGATGTGCCAGAGAAAGGAATTCTAGAAAGTGCTAGAAAAATTAAATAGGAAATATTTCTCAATGTATATGCAGGTTTTATAAAGGGAACCCACATATGGATGAAATGTATACTCTACTTTTGTGAAGGAAAACAGCATATACATTCAAAATTAGTATATACATAGTTCTTATGAAGAAAATTTGCGTATACACACGGATACGAATGCTCCAAGTCGTGTATGCCTTTTGCGTTCTAAATTTATGACACCAAGGGGAATTACCATGGTATTCGCCCACAATATTGAGCGCTCTATTGTCTATTTTATTCCATCTAAGAATACCATCTGCAGTTGTGTGGTTTTGACTCATGGTATTAGAAAAGGCTAAATTTATATAAGGAGAAGAAAATCATAGTGCAAGGTGTGCATGAGTAAGGGTTGTTACTGAATAATTTTCTCTAAGGTATATCTGCATGGGACGAACTATTTTTTAATTGATAGATCTGAATCTATGATGCACCCATGGATACAATAATGGTTTAGGATCTCTAGATTTGAAATGACTATGCTCTTGGGTGATCCATTGAAGAGATGATTAGATCTATGACCTGGTGCAAGTTTGTTGAAGACAAGTCAAGAAATCTGCGTAAGTTCTATGGATCTAGTTCATTCTGCAAAATTTATATTAATAGATCTATACGCTAGTTCATCTCTGTAAAAGAACGTATATACATGGGTTTTCTTTAGAAAAGGCGCATATGGAAGCTAGGGTTTTCTGAAGCTTATTGCAGAGGTTTTTATGTTATTCCTACTATTTTTCTGTTGTCTATTAATGAGCTCTTCTTGTGGATCTAGGTTGTTTGAATATTTTATATGCTACTAAGTTGATTACGTACAAATATGATCAATGAGAGAATAAACATGGTTTATGGTGACTAACTGATGAAGGGTTCCACATTTCTAAAGATATCTGACTGAAATACTCATATCTGGATCTGAGACTAATTACATTCTGATAAACATGATGCACAGAGCTATACACAGGTTGGTATGAAGGAAAGCGCATATACACGTAGCTTCAGTGAAGCGAAGTAGCATATGCCTCTTAAGTTGATGAATGTTCATGGTTGAGTTTGTATCTGCATATTTATTCTCAAGTCTAGATTATTTTTAAGTTTTGGTTATAGTGGTCTCACTATTCTGATTGAAGTATTGGGTAAAGTCTATGGTTTTTGATGTTTATAAAAAGTTGTGTTGATGCTATTTGATCTAGTATGAAAATTTATGAAATGTGGTCTGTAGTGGTTCTGAGGGTTGAAGCATTTAGTATGGAAGTAGAAGCTTCTACCAGTAGAAGCTGGTGTTCTGATTAGGGGGTTGAAGCTCCCTTCCAGTAATGGCTGGTAAACAATATTAGGGGGTTGTAGCTCCCTTCCAGTAGCAACTAGAAAACAGTACAATATGATTCTGCATCAGTACAATATTGTAAACATTTTTCCATATAATAAATATTTAGGACAGAGATGACAACAACTGTGGTTTTCTCCTGAATCGGGTTTCCACCTAAAATACTGGTGCTCATGTGTGTGATGATTTATACTATTTTTACTGCACATATTTACTAACTATCTAACAGATGCATGGTTGATAAACCGAGTTAAAGACTATTCCTGAAACGTTTTTCTAATCTGTAACATTATATCAGTATACGCTAGTTTCTTTCGGTATTTGTGCGTGTATATGCTAGTTAGTTTCATAAATTCCGCGTATGGAATTTTGTAAAAGAAAAAATTAAAATATGTTCAGCAAGCTCTAAACATTGATTCACTTCACCCCCCCCCCCCCCCCTCCTCTCGGTATTTTTCCAAAAATTGGTATCATAGAAGGTCCTTCTAAAGAAGCTTAATCGCTAGAAGGAATATCAGCTAAGATGAGCAATGAAGATGGGACAACATCTATCAGGCCTTCTCTCTTCAACGGAAACAATTTAATGTTATGGAATACAAGGAAAAGATCCTATCTTTAGTCTCTTGAAGCAGATGTATGGGCCATAGTTGAATGCGGTTATCAATATCCAACATCAGTTCCAATAGATGCGGCAGAAAGAAAGAAATATGAAACCAATGCAAAGGCAGTCAATGCATTATTGGGAAGTTTGACTGAATCAGAATTTGTCAAGGTCATTCAGTTGAATACAGTAAAGGAGATATGGGAAAAAATCATTCTAAGCTATGAAGGTGATACCAAGGTAAAAAGTGCTAAACTCCAAACTGTAAGAATTCAATATGAAAATCTCAGAATGCATAATGAGGAAAGCATTGCCAGTTTATTCTTATGTCTAGATGATATTGTAAATCGTATGAGAAATCTGGGTGAAACCATAACTGACACTACTTTGGTAGAAGAGGTTTTAAGATATCTAGCTTCCAAATTCGAGTCAAAAGTGTCTACCATTGAAGAGAAGCAGGATCTACAAACTCTTATTATTGTTCAACTACATGGCATTTTGACTGCTTGTGAAATGAGAAAAGGAGGTCCATCTGAATTCAAAGAAGTTTTCTTTAGAGATACTACAAAAGGAAAGAAAGTATAAGAACAATAAGGATCGGGGTATGTTTTAGAAGAAGATGAGATAAATTTTGTAAAGAAGCTACAACTTGGGACTCGAAGATTCAGAGGTAAGCTTCCTTTTAAATGTTTTTCTTGTGGAAGAGTTGGTCATTATGCTACTAAATGTCCCCATAAATATAGTCATGAAAAGGGAAAAGAAGTGGCTAGAGGAAATAAGAAACGTTTTATCAATAGAAAAAGCTATTATACTCATGAATATAGTGATGGTTTATCAAATAGTGAAGAAGGAGAATCTGATCAAGGTATTAGACTTCTTATGGATTTTGAAAAGGACTCTAGTGATACCTTTATGGATGCATTAGAAGAAAAGGAGTTTCTTGAAGAAATAAATCATCTCAAAATATGTTTGGAAGAAAACAAAATTGCCATAGATACTCTAAAAAATCATCTTATGGAAAAAGAGAAGCACAATGAGAAATTAGAATGTGAAATAGTAAGTCTTAGAAAGGAAATTGAGAAAGTGAAAACTTTAAATATTAGATTTGCTAAAGGATCTGAAACCTTATATGAAATTATCAAGGTACAATGCTCTCCTCTTATAAAAAGAAGTCTTTGTTTTATTGGAGATACATCTCAGTCTTCAGAACCAAGCTATCTAAATGTAGCTAGAACCAGCCTACAACATTTTGTCACTCAGCAAGAGAAAAAAGAAACTTCACAGGTAAAGAATGACCACTTTAATACAAAGAACAATAGCAGAAATATCAATCAGAGAAAGACCAATTAGCAAGTAAACACAAATAGAAGGTTTCATGATCGCAAAAATTTCTTCTTTAATGGGAAATGTTTCTCATGTCGTAACTTTGGTCATAAATTTGTTCAATGTGTTGCATACAAAACCATCATGACCAGAGAAGCAAGAAAGAGAAAAAATGAGACTAGAATAAATAAGAATACTTATAACAACTTTTCTCCTCTTCAAAATGAAATTGAATGTGCTTATTGCGATAACTTTGGTCATGAAGAACTTGAATGCAGGAGCAAACTTCAGCCAAAAGAGCATATACCTTCAAATTCCAAGGTATAGAGAAAGAAGGATTTATAGGTTGAGAACTATGGCATAGCATTATTTGCAGAAGGGGAAGAAAATGAATGGTACATTGATAGTGGATGCTCAAAGCATATGACAGGTGATAGAAATAAACTCCTTGCATACAATGCTCTAGAAAGGGAAAATACTGTTGCCTTTGCAAATGATACTCCTGCGGTCATTAAAGGAAAAGGTTATGTTTTTCTAAAATAAAAGGTAAAAGGTAACAATGTTATGTATGTGGATAGATTAAAACATAACCTATTGAGTGTGAGTCAAATATGTGATCAAGGAAATGAAGTTGCATTTAGTTCCAAAGAATGTGTGGCACGTGAAATTGACACAGGAAAAATAGTAATCAAAGGAACTAGAACACCAAGAAATCTGTATGTAATGAAAGGTTGCAAAGAACAATGTTACTTGGGTAAATCTTTAGAAAATTGGTTATGGCACAGAAGATTGGGGCATTTGAGTTTTTCTCAAATTAGCAAATCTAGCAGACTCAAAGCACTTTTTGATCTTCCCCGCATCACTCTGCCTGAAAGTACCATATGCAAATCTTACCAATTCAGTAAGAAAACTAGAGTGCAATTCAATGCCAAAGAGGTATCATCAAGTAAGCCTCTTGAACTCATACATGCTGATTTATGTGGACCTATGAGGAAAAATTCACCCCGTGGAGAACAATATTATATTTTGTTTATTGATGACTTCTCTAGAATGTGCTGGATTGGTTTACTAAAACACAAAGATGAAGCATTTGAAAAATTTCAGATCTTTAGCCCTCATTGAAAACGAATTAGATTTGAGAATCAAATGTCTTAGATCTGACCGAGGAGGGGAATATATATAAGATGAATTATTTGATTTCTGTGAACAACATGGCATAAAAATATAGTTTTATGTAGCTGGAACCCCACAACAAAATGGCATGGCAGAAATAATGAATAGAACAGTTCAACAAATGGCTCATGCTATGCTTGATGATTCTGGAACACCTGATACCTTTTGGGGAGAAGCAGCACATACCGCAGTAAATATTATTAACAAGGCTCATGTTTGTGTGAACAGTGATAAAACTTCTTATGAGCTCTAGTATGGTAATATTCCAACTGTAAAGAATTTTAGGGTTTTTGGAAGCAAATGTTTTATCAAAAACAATGATGGAAAACTTGGTAAGTTTGAACCTAGATCAGATGAAGGAATACTTCTTGGCTATTCTTCCAAAAGTAAAGAATATAAATGTTACAATAAAATACTTCAAAAGATTGTTGAATGCATTGATGTTGTAATTGATGAGTCTCTCTCAGCTCCTAAAAGGGAAATACCAAAAATAAATTAATATTATGGTGATCTATATCTTCCTGCATAAATTAGCAACAATATAGAAGGTGAACCTAATGAAGCACTAGAAGAAGATCTATCTGAAAAGTCTGCAGCTAGGTATGTTCAAAAGAATCATCTAGAATCTCAAATTTTGGGATAAAAGAGATCAGGTGTCCAAACAAGAAGGACTCTTGTAGGATCTCCTAGTTATCTGGCATTTCTATCCACTATTGAACCACATAATGTGAATCAAGCTAGCAAAGATGAATGTTGGATTCAAGCCATGAGTGAAGAAATTGATCAGATTGAAAAGAATCATACTTGGGAATTGGTTCCAAGGCCTCATGATAAAAATGTTATTGGAACAAAATGGATACTCAAAAACAAGTTAAATGAAAATGGAGATGTTATTAGAAACAAAGCTAGACTTGTTTGTAAAGGGTATGCTCAACAAGATGGTATAGACTTTGAAGAAACATTTTCTCTTGTAGCTAGACTTGAAGCCATAAGAATGTTTCTTGCCTTTTCAAGCTTTCAACAATTCAAAGTTGATCAAATGGATGTTAAATCTGCTTTCCTCAATGGTGATCTAGAAGAAGAAGTTTATATAGAACAACCAAAAGGATTCATTTTGGGAAATGATGAAAAACTTGTTTGAAAACTTAAAAAGAATTTATATGGTCTCAAACAAGGTCCAGGGGCATGGTACTATCGTCTTGACAAATATCTTCATCAACAAGATTTTTAAAAGGGATCTGCTGATAGAAACTTATACACAAAAATTGATAATGATAAACTATTGATTGTAGTTGTATATGTTGATGATATCATTTTTGGGAGTAATGAAGAGTACATGAGTCAGAAATTTGATTTTGTTATGCAACAAGGATTTGAAATGTATTTAATTGGGGAACTAAAAATTTTTCTTGGCTTACAAGTGCAACAAGCAACAGATGGCATATTTTTTATCACAAGAAAAATATCTTAAGCAAACTCTGAAGAAGTATGGGATGGAAGACTGCAAACCTGTAAGTACACCAATGGTAACTCGGCGTAACCTCAGTTCTCATGATGATTCTACCATGGTGAATCAACCATAATGCATATCCATGATTGGAATTATGCTTTATCTAACCAGGACAAGACCAGACATTATGCATGCAGTTGGGATTTTTGGACGATTCCAAGCTAATCCAAATGAGTCCCACCTTCAGGCTGTAAAAAGAATATTCAAATATCTATACGAGACTCAAGACTTTGGTGTATGGTACCTAAAGAATTCTGATCTCACTATTCATGCTTACACAGATGCAGATTGGGCTGGAAATGTTGATGATCGAAAAAGCACTAGTGGTGGTGAGTTCTATATGGGACCCCGATTGGTATCTTGGTTCAGCAAGAAACAAATTTCTATTGCCTTATCTATAGCAGAAGTAGAATATGTGGCTGCCGCATCATGTTGCACATAAATACCTTGGATGATGCAGAATTTACAAGACATTCAAATCAAATGTTCACCTCCCATCTCCATTCTGTGTGATAATACAAGTACCATTAGTATCTCAAAGAATCCTATTACGTGTTCCAAGACCAAGCACATTCCTATAAATTATCACTTCCTACGTGAACAAGTGCTTGAACGAAAGGTTAAATTGGAGTATGTTCCCTCCAAAGAACAAGTTGTTGATATATTTACTAAACCTCTACCCCAAGAAGCATTTAAATATCTCAGAAAAAAGTTGGGAGTTGTCTTTGCCTCTCTGATGAAATCTACCTAATTTCAGAAGATTAAATTCACTACGCGTTTCCGTAAAGGAAAATCGCGTATATACGTGAGTTCCTGTGCATAAAACCACGTATAGGTTCTGCTGACATAAATTCCCTGAGTCAACGTTTCAGAATAGTTGTGATACTGTTGGGTAATCTCTATTATTGTCACATTATTCATATTTCTATATCATGCTCTGATATTTATCTCCTTGATGAAGATGCTTTGATGATTTGGTTGTTGAAGGTGTTCAAGATGCACAAACTAAGGGGGACCACTTGTCTTGTGGAAAAATATTTATTGTTGGCATTATAATTGGTTGCTGTGTTATGATCTCATGTTTGAGATTCTTTGGTTTTGGTAATAAATAGTCATATCTGTAATTTTATGAAAAGGTCATGTTGAGACCTGTGATGTAAAATTTTTATATTCAGTCATGTAAGGACTTGTTCAAAATTTGTAAACCCACTTGGTTGGGAAGATGAGTCAAATATGTAATTTCACTTGGTTGGATTTTTTATGTAAGTATGAGTCCCTAGTGATAGTAAAGGTTATACTCGGTTGAGTTATAGATTCATGTACTTCATAGAGAAATATGTCTTAAGATTCAACATGAACTCAGGGGGAGCATGGTAATTTCAGTGCACATCAGATCTACAGAGCTCTTATTTCTATAAGTAAAATATTGTTTTGGTCCGCCCTTTGCCCTTGATGTCAAAGGGGGAGAGTATTTTGGTGTTTGAATAATGTTTATGATTATTGTATTTATCTGTTGTGGTGATCAAACACCCTCATGGTTGCCATCAAGTCCAAAGTGGGAGATTGTTGGCAATATGATGAAATATGTTGTCCTTGAGGGAAACCTACTTGATGAAGTTGTCCTTGATGGAAACCTACATGATTATTTTCCTGTTTATTGTAACCTATTTGGTAAATATGTAAAAATGATTTTTCTATAGGTCAGTTCAGATGTGCGAAAGAAAGGAATTCCAGAAAGTGCCAGAAAAATAAAATAGGAAATTTTTCTCAATGTATACGCAAGTTTTATTAAGGTGTTAGTGTAAGTCTATTCATACTGCCAACAGTGATCAAAATTTCTCTTTTGCAGTTGCATATTAAGAGTCCCATACCATAAATTTTCACCATTCCGCTAGGTCATGGATTCATTGATGGTAGTGGTTTTTCATCAGTGTTCCCTCATGTGAAACTTGTTGATTCTCCTCACTGTGATATTTATTCATGATTCAAATTCACTCTCAAAATCATATTATTAGTTCATAGGGTTGGTCTCATTAGGTTCTAGGGTCTCACCATGGTCAAATTAATGAGTCAAGTGTTAATAAATATTAGCAAGATCATGAGGAGGTCTAATAAACTCAAAGTCACAGCACCTAGGAAGATCAAAGAAAATTTTTATTCAGCTTGATGTAATTTTCACCTCAAAAATATGTTTTGAGGTGAAAACATAGTACTTTTCTTTAATTACCAACTTTTATGTAATTTCATATCATCTTATCTAATAAGTCACACTTCAGAAGCTACTATCTCCACAAAGTCACCACCTTTCCCCTCAGAGAAGCTTTCCACAACATTTTTAGTTTCCAATCATCTTCCAAGTATTTCCATCAGAAAGAGCCCAGAAAGAGCTTTCCAACGATATATTATACTCTCAAAACTGACTCCTGGATTGAAATTTATGCCTAAGTGAAAAAAGCTCCCCTATACCCTAAACCAACCCCTTTTCCCACCTTTCCCTTAAAATTTATTTTATTAAAGTTTAATGTTTTCTTTCATAAAAACCCTTTTTCCCCTATCCAATGGCATAATCGCATCATTAAAATCTTTTAAACACATGAAACCCTAATGCGATTTAATAAACCACTTCCCCTCACGTCCCTTAAACTTTATAATAAAGTTTTAAAGGTTATTTATTATAAATCCTCGCCGATCCAATCCCTTTCCCTTTCTCGATCTGATCCCAATCGTAACATTTAACATGTGCATTCTGATGGGCCCTCATGACTACAAAAAACTCCGATATGATTGCATACCCTCGATTCAATCCCGCCCGATCAAATCCCGATCGTTGATCTGATCAAGGATCTGATGGCCCACATTCCATCGCATCATCGCAATCGACACTTTCAAACGATCCCCTTTGATTTCCTCCTCCAAATTTCTCCGATTGCGATGAAATCTGATCCCCTGATTACACCTCAATCATCGATCTGCCCATCCGATCGGACGGCCCACAGCCCATCTCTCCATCGCAATCGACGTTTTCGCATAACACTTTCCTTCCGCTCCCCTTTTGCTTTCGATTGCGATTGACCTTTGGGTCCCACCACATAGTCTTCCACCCATTCATAATAAAAGGGCCTTTTCATTTTGTAAAAATCAATTTCATTTTATTTCATTTTATAAAGGACTTCCCCCTCATCGCTTATTCCCAATCACAACAGAAAAATCCTATGGTGTAACACTTAGCCTCCACTCCCAAAATCTGATTCTGATTAAGATTGACCTTTGGGTCCCACCATATAATATTCTGCTCATTCATAATAAAAAGGCCTTTTCCCTATGTAAATCCAAAATTCATTTCTTATTTCATTTTATAAGGACCTATGCCAATCGCATCAGAGTTTTTGCCTCGTTCTAATACATCTACTCCCTTTCCCGCTCCGATCCCCAATTGCGATTACACTATCGCATCATATATTTTCAAACCGCTCCATTATATGTCAACACATCCCTTCCTCCCCTCCGATTGTGATTTCGATTGCAATTCGGGCCCACCTCCTTTCCCTTCACTCCTTCCACTCAAAATGAGTCTTTTCTTCATTAAAGGCATAAATTTCAATTTTGTTGTTTTCAAAAGGTTTTCCTCGGCATAAAGAGATTTTAAAAAAAGAAAGGAAATATTCAAAGGGTCGTAAGCTAAATATGAAATAGAGACTTCTTCAGTAATGATTTAAAGGGGATCTGTCTTTCATATTGCCTATTTTTCATTTGTCCAGTGTAATAGTAAATCTGTAAAAGTGGTCAAATGTATTGTTGTTCCCCCCTTTCAGGAGCATATCATTGGTCTCTTTCCTATATTCGAACTTCAGTGAAACAAACTCCCTTTCTCTGTGGATCTATTTCCCACATTTCTGGTCTATTTAATGTAATTTTCAATCATTTTTAATCAGCAAGTAGTAAGTAGGGGAATAGTGTGGAGATCAAGGAGGACGCTCTGCGCTCCCATTGTAATAGTTTTGGCAGGGAATTAATAAGAAATGCAGCTCTGATTTGTGGGATCCATGTGGTATGAGTTTTATCATTTTTTTTTCCTTTATGTTCAGATGTAAATTGTTATGTGTACCATTCATTCATAAACATTTATGGTTGAATTATTTCAAGATAGATAGGTAGAATCCATTTTTAATGCTCTACCTTGGGAAATCATTCGCTATTCTGTGTTTTCTTCTATTTGAAAAGGATCCATCTCCTATGCCCTTTTCAAATCCTCACCAGTCTTTCCATTCCATCATTATTCAAACTAAATTGCTAAATATTTCCTTCCTACCTTGCCCCACGAAATACCCTGTATCCCTGATTTAATTCCCCAGTTTCAAATTGTCCCATTTGTTCCATACATCCCTGAAAAATTCATTCATTAAAACATTTCCCATTATTATACCTAGCCTAAAATCAGTTCATAATTGTACTTTGTTGAATATCTTTTCATGGAGACAACCCTCTCCTGACCTTGTAGGGCTAGCTACAAGGTTGAGCGTGGTTTAAACGTTACCCTGATTTGCCTTCCTTCAGCCTACGGTTCAAATTAGGTGCTAACATTTCTGGCGACCATACTGGGGAATAATTTAGCATAAAAGATTCATCACCCCATTAATATTTTCCTTGTAAATTTTTGGACTTTGGATAATGATGTTCATAGTTGGCTAGGCTAAAATAAATTTTGTAGAGTAGAAATTTGACCACACTGGCTTCAAGAAGATACACAAGGGCCAATCCTGATCCAAATCCTCCCCCTGTGTTTGAAAATCCTAATCTCATTCCAAGAATAGTCAAAAGACAAGAAGGATCACTAAGTCCTCGACCAATTTTCAGATCCCATAATTGGCCTAGTGAGTGGTTTTTTGTAGAATATCTTTCTTTTGATGAGTTTTTTGAGCTTTCTTTGTTCAGAATTAAGTCTGAAACTGCACTTAATGACATAGTTTTAGATCCAAAATTTCTTGTAGATATGGAAGTTCAGAGGGAAAATAATTCCATTAATGATTATATTCTGAATTCCCCTCAGTCATCTATCACTGTAACCAATATCCCTGAGGCTTTAGAGTCATCAGGAACAGAATCTCCTCCCCCTAATTCATCAGCATTCCCATCAGTCAATTATCATCTTTCATCTCCTCCATCAACACCTCCCTTAAATCCTAGTATCACAAACACTGTTGTAAATCCACCCCGAGTCATGGCTGCCCACTATTCACCCCTTGTTTTACCTCAGGTTATGAATGATATTCCTGCTAATTATCAAAGTAAAATTCCAATCTTTGATGCCACTCAAAGCATCATAGCCTAGCAACATGTTGATAAAATGAATGACTTTTTTGATCTACATGAGGTAGAGGCAGAGAATGTAACCACAAGGTTGTTTGTCCAAAGCTTTGGAGGTGAAGTTAGAAAGTGGTTTAGAACCTTACCAACAAGCTCTATCCACATTTTGCAGGAGTTACATACACTGTTCTTAGACCGGTGGGAGATAAAGAAAACCCCACTCCAAATTTTGTCTGAATACGAGAATATTAAAATAAATGTGGGTGAAACTGTACAGGATTACTGTGTAATATTTAATTCTGTATACAATGCTATTCCGGCTAATCTTAAAAACCTTATGGATTTCTATTTTCTCAGGTTTCTAGATGGTTTCGATGCTGATATGGCATATTAGCTACGAGAAAGAGATCCTACCACACTTGAAGACATGCAGAAAATAGTTGTGAGCGTAGAATCAAATCTGCTGGCTAGAAGAGCACGGACCAGAGCTGAAAAGAGAGTCACTGTGAAAGAAGAAGCATCTCCTTAAGATAGTAATATGGATACTTTGATCCAGACAGTGGATAAGATGGTTGATCGGCTGACCATTTCAGTTAGACCTGAAGCACAAACAAGGAATCCGAATTTCAGAGGATAGCAACCGCAATTCAGAATCAAGCAGAGAGAATAGAGAGTGCAGGACCAAGCAGCACCACAGTAGAAGATCATAACTCCTTTGTAGCATAATTACGTTCAGGGAATAGAGACGGACGATGATGATGATCCTATGATTGAAGCCAATCATTTCTTCATAGCAGACGGTGCACCAATCTTCCTCACAGAAGATGAAGAATATACTGCGATGATAGACATTCAAAGGGATGAAGATTTTATATTGGCCAATGACGTAGTGTTATAAGAAGAGTTTGATGATTTCCAAAGAGGATACATGAACGCTTTATCAACACAATAGAAGAAGTACTCTTTGAGGAGCAGAGATGTGCCAATCAGTCCCATTCAGAAAAGAAAATAGTTGCAATCGAAGAATGATTCCTCAAATACTCAAAGAAAGGGAAAAGAGCTTGCTGATCCTTCTCCCAGCAAGACAACTTCAGCAAATAACACTGCAAATGAAAAGAGCTAGCATAGCACAGCAAAGGATCAAGTAGAGAAGAAAGATCCTCCCATTAAAGAGGTAGAAAAAGTGTCTTCTTTTAATTTAGAAAGAGAAATTTCTAAGCTGAAAGTGTCCATGCCCTTGACTGAGTTGGTGAAAAATAGCACTTACAAACATTAGGTGTCTATAATTTTACAAATAGACTCTGTATCAGATATGGTTAATGTTAAAGATGATTACCTTGAACTCATATTTGGCCCAGCCACTAAAGATCAATCTGAAGAAAGTGAAGTACCTCCCTTTTACCTGAGTCTTAGATTACATGAGTTCATTTTTCATAATGCTATGTTGGACTCTGGAGCCTCACATAATTTTATGCCCAAATCCATCATGGAGAAGTTAGGACTTGATATTACCCGAAAATACCATGATTTGTTTTCCTTTGACTTAGGTAGGGTCCATTGTATTGGTCTTATCAAAAACTTGGTAGTATCTTTAGATCAAATCCCATCCAAGAATTTTTTGATGGATGTTGTTGTTGCCGATGTTCCACCATGGTTTGGAATGCTTCTATCTAGGTCTTGGGGTGCAAAACTTAAAGGAACTATGCAGCTTGACTTCTCTTATGCCACCATTGTCGTGTTTGGTCAGTTGAGAAAATTATATAGGGAGAAGAAAATGAAATACATGATCACTAGTAAACAGAAGCTGGTTAATCATCCTATTAATGTAGTCCATACAGATTTAGAGTCATTTATATTATATTCAGATGGTGGTTTGAATGATGAAAATGTTCAGTTGGTACAAGTAGATGAGATACCTGAAATTTCAAAAAAAATTAGGGAAGTCCTCAAATAGGAAAAGGATAAATCAACAAGCATTTCTGAGCTCCCTACTTTCCAATAGCAAGAGGACAATGAACTGCAGAAAAATGTAGAAATTAGTCAAGATAAAGTGGAGAAAGAAGAAAAATTTCAGCATCTAGAAGAAGAATAAGAAGGCCTTTGGAGCATGGATTTTGACGGAGTTGTTCATAAGGATGGTGCTGGTATTGGAATATGGATTTGGAGCCCTGTTTTCCAGCCTGAAAAGGTTCCTAGTAATGTTAGAATATGTGCTTACAAGTTGGCTTTTGATTGCTCTAACAATGAAGAAGAGTATGAAGCTTTGATTGCAGGTCTGAAAATTTTGAAGAAGTTAAATGCAAAGAGGATTTCTGTATATGGAGATTCAGAGCTAATAATCAAACATGTCAAAGGAGAGTATCAAGAAAATCATCCACGATTGAGGGCATATCGAAATGCAGTCTTGGACATCTTGAGGAGATTTCCTGAATACACTTTGACAGTAGTACCCAGGATGCATAATATTATTGCTGATTCTCTTGCCACCACTGCAAGCAATTTGAAAATTCCAATGAATTCCATTAATAAGTTTGAAATTTATGTCAAACATAGGCCTACTATTTTGGAAAATCTAAGGTATTGGCAAGTGTTTTGGGCTGACAATGAAATCAATGCCTTTTTGCAGAGTGAAGGAAAATTCAAAGATACTCCCATAGAGGGTGACTATGAAGTTGATGATCAAGAAATTGAAAGAAATAATATGGACATATTGCAGCTAAAGGATAATGTAATTCCTAGAGATCTCATACCTTTAGAGGAGCCTTTTGATTAGGATGATGTTGCAAAGAAACCAAGCTTGGTGCCTACTGAGAAAGGAGTTGAAGATGTGAATTTTGGGACAACAAACATGCCCAAGCTTGTGAAGTTATCAAAGGCGTTGTCCCCTGAGGTAAAGGAACAGTATGTTAAGTTACTTTCTGAATTTTCTGATGTGTTTGCATGGGATTATTCAAATTTGAAGGTTTATGATAAGAACATAATTTAGCATACTATTCCCATCAAGGCAGATCAGAAGCCATTTAGACAGAAGCTGAGAAGAATCAACCCAAAGCTGCAATTGAAAAAGAGGTAAACAGATTGTACAAAGCTGGTATCATTGTCCCAATTATATTTTCTGACTGGATTTCAAATTTGGTCCTAGTACGTAAGAAGCCATGAGAGATAAGGTTGTGCATAGATTTTCAAAATCTGAATAAAGCATCCTTAAAGGATAATTATCCACTTCCGAAGATGGACCATATTCTACAGAGAGTAGTTGGAGCATCAAGGATGTCACTACTTGATGGCTACTCAGGCTATAATCAGATCTTGGCGCATGAGAAAGACCAAGAAAAAATTGCCTTCACAACACCCTGGGGAGCCTTCCAGTATGCCGAAATGCCATTTGGACTAAAGAACGTTGGAGCTAATTTCCAGCGAGCAATGGACATTGCTTTTGCCAATGTAAAGGATGTTTTTCTTGTTGTTTATTTGAATGATCTAACAGTGTTTTCTGGTTCTGATGATGAGCACTTGCACCATTTGAGAGTTTTTTTTCAGCGATGTAGAAAGTTTGGGATTTCTCTCAATCCAAAGAAAAATATTTTTTCTATGGATGAAGGCAAGCTGCTGGGACATATCATCTCTAAAGAAGGTATCCGCATTGAGCCATCTAGAGTGGAGACAATTCAGCATCTTCCACAGAACAAAAAGGAGATTCAAGCATTCAATGGTAAGATGAATTTCTTGCATAGATTTATACCCAATTTGGATGAATATCTAAGAGAAATGACTAACATGTTGAAGAAGGATAGCACTATCAAATGGAGTGAGGAGGCTATCAAGTCATTTAATCTGGTAAATTTTTCTTTATCCAATGCCCGAGTCTTGATTAGTCCTTACTATACTCAAGATTTTATTATTTTTTCATTTGCATCAGAGCATACTATGGCTATGATTTTGATGCAGAAGAGAGATCAGTTTGAAAAGCCAATTGCCTTTTTCAGTAAGACATGCTGCCTTGCGGTATAATATCATTAAAAAACAAGCATTGGCTCTTATAAAGTCATTGAAGGATTTTAGAGAATATATTCTGCATTCGCATACTATAGCATATGTTCTTAATGCAGCAGTAAAGGATGTCTTAATGCAAACTGATCCAGAAGGTCGAAGAGGTAGATGGATAACAGCTATATTGGAGTATGATTTAGGTATCAAACCCACAAATTTTATTAAAGGACAAGTCTTGGCAAAGCTAACGGCCCAATAAAATCTGCGTGCCCTGGATATAAACCTCATAATAGCAATGTCATAGGATGAGGATGAAGGTTTGCTTGTTCCAGTTTCAGACATTTTTCTACAATCCCCATGGTATTTAGATATTGTTTATGTTCTTTAGCATCTTTCACCACCTCTAGAAATGTCTAAAAGAAAAGGTAGATCACGAACTTAAGTCTGCTAAATTATGTATTTTAAATAGTGCTCTTTATTGGAAAGACCTAGGAGGTATTCTGCTTAATTGTTTGGTTGAAGAAACGGCTCATAAGGTAAAGCATGAATTTCACAAAGGTGATTGTGGTGGTCATTTGTTTTGGAAAACTATAGATAACAAAGTGTTGAGACTAGGATATTATTGGCCCACGTTATTTTCAGATTTGTATAAAACAGTAATGAACTGCGATGAGTGTCAAGTTTTTTAAGGAAAAGGAAACTGCTTCCTCTTCCTTTGAAACTAGTTTCAGTAAATGCTCCCTTTAAGCAGTGGGGACTTGATTTCATAGTAGAAATCCATCCCACATCATCAACACAACATCGATGGATATTGACAGGAACATATTACTTCACCAAATGGATCGAGGTTGTTCCAGCAACACAGGCAACTGATACGGTAATTATTCAATTTTTAGAGTCAAATATATTATCTCGTTTTGGCTGCCCTCACATAATTATAACAGATAACATAGCAGCGTTTAAATCTAAGAGGATGGTGGAGTTCTGCAACAAATAAAATATTATATTGGGCCATTCAACAACGTACTACCCACAAGGCAACAACCTAGCAGAATCATCGAAAAAATCTTTGATAAGCATAATCAAGAAGATGCTGGAGGAAAAAAAAAGAAACTGGCATCGAAAGCTCATCAACGCATTGTGGGAAAACAAAGTTAGCAGCAAGAAATCTATAGGTATGTCACCTTTTAAATTGGTTTATGGTACTGATGCTGTCTTTCCTACATCACTTACAGTTCCAGTCATGAGATTATTGCAACAAGTTGGTAGTGAAGACAATGACAATCAGCGAAGAATCAATTAGATGATTCACCTTCAGAAAACAAGAGAGCAAGTGTCACATAACACTATTTAGTTGCAGGAGAAGATAAAGAAGATCTATGACCATAAGACCAAAGAAAAAAAGTTTTATTTGGATGATGTGGTGTTGAGATGGGATGCAAGAAATGAGGACAAAGGGAAGCACGGTAAGTTCAAAAACCTGTGGAGAGGACCATGAAATATTTCAGCATACAAGGGACATAATGATTTCTTGCTTTTAGAAATGGATGGCTAATATTACCCTAGAGGAGTAGTGAATGGTAGGCTTTTGAATCACTACCATTGTTGAAGATAATGGATTGGACACTATGTCACCATCATTGTATATACCATGTTATTTTTGGTCAGATTTCAAGTACACAGTCATTAAATTTTTGGGCCCGAGGTGAAGGCTATAAAACTTAAATGATATGTGTATAGTTTGGTTTTATTTTAGTTTTCAGTCTTAGTCTTGAGTCAGAGTCAGTCTTCATTGTCCTTTTTCAATATTTTTTGACTCCATTCCGAATGGATAAGGCTACTTGGTCTACGGTGTTCTTGGCACCTCCAAGGAGCTACCATCCCCATTGGATCCAATTTTAGTGTTAGTCTAGTCATACTGCCATCAGTGATCAAAATTTCTCTTTTGCATTTGCATATTAGCAGTCCCATACCATAAATTTTCACCATTCTTCTAGGTCATGGATTCATTGATGGTAGTGGTTTTTCATCAGTTTTCCCTCATGTGAAACTTGTTGATTCTACTCTCTATGATCTTTAGTCATGATTCACTTTCACTCTCAAAATCATATTATTAGGTTACAGGGTTGGTCTCATTAGGTTATAGAGTCTCACCATGGTCAAATTAATGAGTCAAGTGTCAATAAATATCAACAAGATCATGAGGAGGTCTAATAAACTCAAAGTCACAGCACCTGGGAAGATCAAAGAAATGTTTTGTTCAGCTTGATGTAATTTTCACCTCAAAAATATGTTTTGAGGAGAAAACATACTACTTTTCTTTCATTACCAACTTTTATGTAATTTCATATCATCATATGTAATAAGTCGCACTTCAGAAGCTACTATCTCCACAAAGTCACCACCCTGCCCCTCAGAGAAGATTTCCATAGAATTTTTAGTGTCCAATCATGTTCTAAGTATGTCCATCAGAAAGAGCCTAGAAAGAGCTTTCCAACGGTATATTATACTCTCAAAACTGACTCCTGGACTGAAATTTATGCCTAAGTGAAGAAAGCTCCCCTATACCCTAAACCAACCCCTTTTCCCACCTTTCCCTTAAAATTTATTTTATTAAAGTTTAATTTTTTCTTTTATAAAGCCCCTTTTTCCCCTATCTGATGGCATAATCGCATTGTGAAATTTTTTAAACACATGAAACCTCGATGCGATTTAATAAACCACTTCCCCTCATGTCCCTTAAACTTTATAATAAACTTTTAAATGTTATTTATTATAAATCCCCACCGATCCAGTCCCTTTCCATTTCCTGATCTGATCGCAATCGCAGCATTTAACATGTGCATTCTGATGGGCCCTCATGACTGCAAAAAACTCCGATGCAAATGCGTATCCCCGATTGAATCCCGCCCAATTAAATCTCGACAGTTGATCTGATCAAGGATCCGACAACCCACATGCCATCACATCATCGCAATCGGCACTTTCAAACGATCCCCTCTAATTGATTCCTCCCGATTTATTCGATTGCGATGAAATCTGCTCCCCCGATTACACCTCTACCATCGATTTTCCCATCCGATCGGATGGCCGACAGACTATCGCTCCATCGCAATCGGCGTTTTCACATAACACTTTGCTTCCGCTCCCCTTTCGCTTCCGATTTCGATTGGCCTTCGGGTCCCACCACATAATCTTCCGCCCATTCATAATAAAAGGGCCTTTACCCTTTGTAAAACTCAAATTTCATTTTTTTTTTTATAAAGGACTTCCCCCTCATCACTTATTCCCAATCGCATCAGCAAAATCCTATGGTGTAACACTTAACCTCCTCCCAAACTCCGATTTTGATTGCGATTGACCTTTGGGTCCCATCATATAATCTTCAACTCATTCATAGTAAAAAGGCCTTTTCCCTGCGTAAAGCAAAAATTCATTTCTTATTTCATTTTATAAGGACCTATGCCAATTCCATCAGATTTTTTGCCTCGTTCTAATACATCTACTCCCTTTCCTGCTCTGATCGTCGATTGCGATTACACTATCTCATCGTATTTTTTCAAACCGCTCCATTATATGTCAACACACCCCTTCCTCCCCTCTGATTCCGATTGCGATTGCGATTCGGACCCACCTCCTTTCCCTTCACTCCTTCCACTCAAAATGAGTATTTTCTTCATTAAAGGCATAAATTTCAGTTTTGTTGTTTCAAAAGGTTTTCCTCAGCATAAAGAGATTTTCAGAAAAGAAAGGAAACCGTCAAAGGGTCATAAGCTAAATATGAAATAGAGACTTCTTCAACAATTATTTAAATGGGATCTGTCTTTCAGATTGCCTATTTTTCATTTGTCCAGTGTAACAGTGAATCTGTAAAAGTGGTCAAATGTATTGATGTTCCTCCCTTTTAGGAGCAGATCGTTGGTCTCTTTCCTATATTCGGACTTCAGTGAAAAAAAATCCCTTTCTCTATGGATCTATTTCCCACATTTCTAGTCTATTTAATGTAATTTTTAGTGATTTGTAATCAGAAAGTAGTAAGTAGGGGAATAGTGTGGAAATTAAGGAGGACGCTCTGCACTCCCATTGTAACAATTTTGACATGGAATTAATAAGAAATGCAGCTCTTATTTTTGGGATCCATGTGGGTTTTAGCATTTGTTTTTTCCTTTGTGTTCATATGTAAATTGTTATGTGTACCATTAATTCATAAAAATTTCTAGTTGAATGCTTTCACGATAGATAGGTAGAATCCATTTTTAATGCTCTACCTTGGGAAATCATTCACTATTATGTGTTTTCTTCTGTTTGAAAAGGATCCATCTCCTATTCCCTTTTCAGCTCTTTACCAGTATTTTTCGTCATTATTTAAACTTAATTGCTAAATATTTCCTGCCTACCTTGCCCCACGAAATACCCTGTATCCCTGATTTAATTCCCCAGTTTCAAACTGTCCCATTTGTTCCATACATCCCTGAAAAACTCATTCATTAAAACATTTCCCATTATTATACCTAGACTAAAATCAGTTCATAATTGTACTTTGTTGAATATATTTTCATGGAGAGAGCCCTCTCCTGACCTTGTAGGGCTAGCTACAAGGCTGAGCGTGGTTTAAAGGTTACCCTGATTTTCCTTCCTTTAGCCTAAGGTTCAAATTAGGTGCTAACAGAAGGGAACCCTCGTATGGATGCAATTTATACGCTACTTTTGTGAAGGAAAATTGTGTATACATTCAGAATTAGTATATATGCAGTTTTTATGAAGAAACATAGTGTATGCACGTAGATACGAATGCTCCAAGTCGTGTATGCCTTTTGCGCTCTAAATTTATGATATCAAGGGGAATTACCATGGTATTAGCCCACAATATTAAGCGCTGTATTGTATATTTGATTTTTTCTAAGAATACCATCAGCAGTTGTGTGGTTTTGACTCATGGTATTAGAAAAGGCTAAATTTATATAAGGAGAAGAAAATCATAGTGCAAGGTGTGCATGAGTAAGGGTTGTTACTGAATAATTTTCTCTAAGGTATATCTACATGGGATGAACTCTGTTTTAATTGATAGAACTCAATCTATGATGCACCGATGGATATAATGATGGTTCAGGATCTCTAGATCTGAAATTACTATGCTCTTGTGTGATCCATTGAATAGATGATTAGATCTATGACATGGCACAAGTTTACTAAAGACAAGTGAAGAAATATGTGCAAGTTCTGTGGATCTGGTTCATTCTGCAAAATTTATATTTAGAGATCTATACGCTAGTTAGTCTCAGTAAAAGCACGTATATATGTGGGTTTGCTTAAGAAAAGGTGCATATGGAAGTTAGGGTTTTCTGAAGCTTATTGCAGAGGTTTTTTTGTTATTCCTTCTATTTATCTGTTGTCTGTCAATGAATTCTTCCTCTAGATCTGGGTTGTTTGAATACTGTATATGTTGCTAAGTTTATTACGTAAAAATTTGATCAATGAGAGAATAAACATGGTTGATGGTGACTAATTGATGAAGGGTTCTATATTTCTAAAGATATCTGACTGAAAGACTCAGATCCGGATCTGAGACTGATTACATTCTAATAAACAGTATGCACAGAGCTATACCCGGGTTAGTGTGAAGGAAAGCGCGTATACACGTGGGTTCAGTGAAGCTAGGTATCGTATTCCTTTTAAGTTGATGAATGTTCAGGGTTGAGTTTGTATCTACATATTTATTCTGAAGTCTGGGTTATTTCTAAGTTATGGTTACAGTGGTCTCACTGTTCTGATTGAAGTATTGGGTAAAGTCTATGGTTTTTGATGTTTATAAAATTTTTTGTTGATGCTGTTTGATCCAGTATGAAAATTTACGAAACGTGGTCTGCAGTGGTTCTAAGGGTTGAAGCCTTCAGTATGGAAGTAGAAGCTTCCTACCAGTAGAAGTTGGTGTTCTGATCAGGGGGTTCAAGCTCCCTTCCAGTAGTGGCTGGTAAACAATATTAGGGGGTTGTAGCTCCCTTCCAGTAGAAATTGGAAAACGAGAGAAGGTTACATCCTTCTATAGGTAGATGCCTGCGTATTGATATGAGTTTTCATCAGTACAATATCGTAAACAGTTTTCCATATAATAAATATTGAAGACAGAGATGACAGCAGCAGTGGGTTTCTCCCGAATTTGGTTTCCACCTTAAATACTGGTGTTCATGTGTGTTTCATTTCTGTGATTATTTATACTATTGTTATTGCACATATTTACTGATCATCTAATAGATGCATGACTGATAAAATGAGTTAAAGACTATTCCTGAATTTTTTTTGTAATCTATAACATTATACCAGTATACACTAGTTTCTTTCAGTATTTGCGCATGTATACGATAGTTGGTTTCATAAAAGTCGTGTATGGAATTCTATAAAAGAAAAATCTAAAATATATTCAACAAGCTCTAAATACTGATTCACCCCCCCCCCCCTCTCTCAGTATTTTTCCAACAATTGGTATCAGAGTAGGTCCTTCTGAAGAAGCTTAATCGCTAGAAGGAAGATCGGCTAAGATGAGAAATAAATATGGGACAACATCTATCAAGCCTCCTCTCTTCAACAGAAACAATTTAATATTATGGAAGATAGGGACAAGATCCTATCTTTAGTCTCTTAGAGCAGATGTATGGGCCAAAGTTGAAGGAGGTTATCAATATCAAACATCAGTTCCAACAGATGTAGTAGAAAGAAAGAAATATGAAACCAATGCAAAGGTAGTCAATGCAGTATTGGGAAGTGTGACTGAATTAGAATTTGTCAAAATCATGCAGCTAAATACATCAAAGGAGATATGGGACAAAATCATTCTAAGCTATGAAGGTGATACCAAGGTAAAAAGTGCTAAACTCCAAACACTCAGAATTCAATATGAAAATCTTAGAATGCATAATGAGGAAAGCATTGCTAGTTTCTTCTTATGTCTAGATGATATTGTAAATTGTATGACAAATATGGGTGAAATCATAACTGACACTACTCTAGTAGAAAAGGTTTTAAGATCTCTAACTTCCAAATTCGATTCAAAAGTGTCTGCCATTGAAGAGAAGCAGGATCTACAAACTCTTACTATTTTTCAACTACATGGTATTTTGACTTCTTGTGAAATGAGAAAAGGAGGTCCATCTGAAGTAAAAGAAGTTGTCTTTAGAGCTACAGAAAAAGGAAAGGATGTAGAAGAAAAAGAAGGATCAAGGTATGTTTCAGAAGAAGATGAGATAAAATTTGTAAAGAAGCTACAACTTGGCACTGGAATATTCAGAGGTAAGCTTCCTTTTAAATGTTTTTCTTGTAGAAGAGTTGGTCATTATGCTGCTAAATGTCCCCATAAAGATATTCATGAAAAGGTAAAAGAAGTGGCTAGAGGAAATAAGAAACGGTCTATCAATTGAAAAATCTATGATGGATTGTAGATTTCTGTGGTGTATATTTTTAGAATCAAAGCTCGGAATCTCCATAGTCCTCATTTTTCAGTCTACGTTTCGGGTCTAAAACAAGACCCATCTTCAGGACATATCTGCAAACAAGAGAGACAATTTGTGTTAAATAAATAGTGGAAAAATGACAAGAAAGAGAGCTGACCAGATATCAACTTAATGTTTTAATTTCTAAATAATTTCCATTTATTTTTAATTTATTTTTATTTATATTTAGTTAAGTTTTAGTTATTTTGTTTTATTAAAGTATCATAATCTTTATTATGATGCTTAGAGTTTAATGCTAATAATGTTTAATATTTTTTTTATTATTAATTATTTATCCCTTTTTATAAAGTCCTATGTTTATTTAATTTTAGGTTAATTATTTAATTATTTATTATTATTTTTAATTGTCATAAAGCATTGTTTTTAATAATATCAAAGTGTAGTATTTTCTTTTTTATCCTAATTTTATGTAGAGAGGTCCTAGTAGATTATATTAAATTATTTAATGATTTGATTTTATTAATTTTATAAGACCCTATGTAGATTATAATGTCCACTTTTTTATTAATTATTTATCCTTTAAAAAGTCCTAAGTTTTTTATCCAATTTTAGCTTATGAATTAGATTAATTGTTTTTGTTTTTAATAATATCAATGTATAGTATTTTCTTTTTTATCCTAATATTATGTAAAAAGGTCTTAGTATATTATATTAATAGATATAAAGATTTGATTTTATTAATTTTATAAGATCCTATGTAGATTATAATGTCTACTTTTTCATTAATTATAAATAATTGTTAAAAAGTCCTAAGTTTTTTATCCTATTTTAGCTTATCATTTAGATTAATTGTTTTTGTTTAATGTTGTAAAGCTTTATTTTAGAGATTTTTAAGATTTTTAATATTTTCCTTATACTAATTTTATGATTATACGGTCCTATGCAAATTATATTACATTACTGATGGTGGTGTAGTTATTTAAATAGGCTTGGAATAGGTCAATTGATTATAACCCATAGATAATGCTTGTAACCAATTAATCCTATAAACTAAGGTTTACAGAAAGTAGTGTTTTAATTAAGGTCTAAGTTATTGTTAGGAGATTTATAAGGGTGTTTTTAAATAATTACTTATAACATTTTAAGGTTAAAGAAGGGTATCATGGTAAGGGAAAGGAGTAGGGTAAGGGTTTGATGCGAACAGGTGGGTAGAGGGAAGCGGAAAGGGTATGAGGTAGAGAAAGTGAAAATAAATTTAAAGATCTTAAAGGAACAAAGGAAGAGTAGGGGTACAAGGAGATCAACGACTCAAGGGTGTGAGATTTTTAGCAGGACAGAACGTGGACCCAGTTTCTGCTAACTTCTAAGCCTCCATCTCTATTTAGGTTGTGAGGGTGTTTTATGATTTCCAAGGCTTGACGTATTTTGCATTTGAAATGATTTTTTTCTTTGGCAATGACCACTATTTCTTCAAGGCATATGTGGTGACATGTTTTGCTCGAGTGTTCTGCTAAAGCTGAGGTTTTAGTTCTTCCAAGCCTAATGTCTGCCCCATGTTCTTTGACCTTTAAAATAAGTTTTAAAGAACATGGGGTAGACATTAGGCTTGGAAGAATTAAAACCTCATCTTTGGCAGAACACTCAAGAAAAACATGTCACCACATATGCCTTAAATAAGCAGTGGTCATTGCCAAAGAAAAACATCATTTCAAACGCAAAATACGTGAAGCCTTGGAAATCATAAAAAAACCTCACAACCTAAATAGAGATGGAGGCTTAGAATTTAACAAAAATTGGGTCCACGTTCTGTCCCGTTAAACATCTCACACCCTTGAGTCGTTGGTCTCCTTATACCCCTACTCTTCCTTCATCCCTTTAAGATCTTTAAATTGACTTTCACTTTCTCTACCTCATACCCTTTCTCCTTCCTTCTACCCGCCTGCTCACATCAAACCCTTACCCTACTCCTTGCCCTTACCATGCTACCCTTCTTTAACCTTAAAAAGTTATAAGTAATTATTTAAAAACACCCTTATAAATCTCCTAACAATAACTTAGACCTTAATTAAACCCCTTCCTTCTGCAAACCTTAGTTTATAGGATTAATTGGTTACAAGCCTTATCTATGGGTTATAATCAATTGACCTATTCCAAACCTATTTAAATAACTACACCATCATCAGTAATGTAATATAATTTACATAGGACCGTATAATCATAAAATTAGTATAAGGCAAATATTAAAACTCTTAAATATCTCTAAAATAAAGCTTTACAACATTAAACAAAAAAAAATTAATCTAAATCATAAGCTAAAATAGGATTAAAAACTTAGGAATTTTTAACAATGATTTATAATTAATGAAAAAGTAGACATTATAATCTACATAGGATCTTATAAAATTAATAAAATCAAATCTTTATATCTATTAATATAATCTACTAAGAACTTTTTACATAATATTAGGATAAAAAAAAATACTATACTTTGATATTATTAAAAACAAAAACAATTAATCTAATTCATAAGCTAAAATTGGATAAAAAACTTAGGAATTTTTAAAGGATAAATAATTAATAAAAAAGTAGACATTATAATCTACATCGTGTCTTATAAAATTAATAAAATCAAATCATTTAATCATTTAATATAATCTACTAGGACCTCTCTACATAAAATTAGGATAAAAAAGAAAATACTACACTTTGATATTATTAAAAACAATGCTTTATGACAATTACAAATAATAAACAAAATTAAATAATTAACCTAAAATTAAATAAACATAGGACTTTATAAAAAGGGATAAATAATTAATAATAAAAAATATTAAACATGATTAGCATTAATCTCTAAGCATCATAATAAAGATTATGGTACTTTTATAAAACAAAATAACTAAAAATCAACTACATATAAATAAAAATAAATGGAAATTATTTAGAAATTAAAGCATTAAGTTGATATCTGGTCGGCTCTCTTTCTTGTCGTTTTGCCACTACTTATTTAACACAAATTGTCTCTCTTGTTTGTAGATTTGTCCTAAAGATGGGTCTTGTTTTAGACCCAAAACATATACTGAAAAATGAGGACCGTGGAGATTCCGAGCTTTGATTATAGAAAAATCTATTATACTCATGAAGATAGTGATGGTTTATCAAATAGTGAAGAAGGAGAATATGATCAAGGTATTAGACTTCTTGTGGCTTTTGAAAAAGACTCTAGTGATACCTTTATGGATGCATTAGAAGAAAAGGACTTTCTTGAAGAAATAAATCATCTCAAAATATGTTTGGAAGAAAACAAAATTTCCATAGATACTCTAAAAAATCAGCTTATGGAAAAGGAGAAGCACAATGAGGAATTAGACTGTGAAATAGTAAGTCTAAGAAAAAAAATTGAGAAAGTGCAAACTTTAAATCTTAGATTTGCTAAAGGATTTGAAACCTTAGACGAAATTATCAAGGTACAACACTCTCCCCTTATAAAAACAGGTCTTGGTTATATTGGAGAGACATCTCAGTCTTTAGCACTAAGCTATCTAAATGTAGATAAAGCCAGCCTACAACATGTTGTCACTTAGCAAGAGAACAAAGAAAATTCACAGGTAAAGCATGACCACTTTAATACAAAGAAAAATAGTAGAAATATAAATCAAAGAAAGACCAATCAGCAAGTAAACACAAATAGAAGGTTTCATGATAGCAAAAATTTATTCTTTAATGGGCAATGTTTCTCATGGCATAATTTTGGTCATAAATTTGTTCAATGTGTTGCATACAAAACCATCATGACCAAAGAAGCAAGAAAGAAAAAAAATGGGACTAGAATAAAGAAGAATACTTATAAAAAAAATTATCCTCGTCAAAATGAAATTGAATGTACTTATTGGAATAACTTTAGTCATGAAGAATCTGAATGCAGGAGAAAACCTCAACCAAAAGAGCATATACCTTCAAATTCCAAGGTATGGAGAAAGAAGGATTTATAGGTTGAGAACTGTGGCATAGCTTTATTTGGAGAAGGGGAAGAAAATCAATGGTACATTGATAGTGAATGCTCAAAGCACATGACAGATGATAGAAATAAAATCCTTGCATAAAGATAAAAGAATGTTAGCTTTGGAAATGATACTCCTGCTGTCATTAAAGGAAAAGGTTCTGTTTTTCTAAAAGAAAAGGTAGAAGCTAACAATGTTATGTATGTGGATGGATTAAAACATAACCTATTGAGTGTGATTCAAATATGTGATCAAGGAAATGAAGTTGTCTTTAGTTCCAAAGAATGTGTGGTACGTGAAATTGACACCAGAAAAATAGTAATCAAAGGAACTAGAACACCAAGCAATATGTATGTACTGAAAGGTTGCAAAAAAAAATGTTGCTTGTGTAAATATTCAGAAAATTGGTTATGGCACACAAGATTGGGGCATTTCAGTTTTTCTGAAATCAACAAATCTAGTAGACTCAAAGCAGTTCATGATCTTCCCCGCATCACTCTGCCTGAAAGTACCATATGAAAATCTTGCCCATTCGGTAAGAAAACCAGAGTGCAATTCAATGCCAAAGAAGGATCATCAAGTAAGCCTCTTGAACTCATACATACTGATTTATGTGGACCTATGATGAAAAGTAACCTTGTGGATAACAATACTATATTCTTTTTATTGATGACTTCTCTAGAATGTGTAGGATTGGTTTAATAAAACACAAAGATGAAGCATTCGAAAAATTTCAGATATTTAAAGCCTGGCTGAAAATGAATTAGATCTGAAAATCAAATGTCTTAGATCTGACCGAGGAGGGGACTATCTATCGTATGAATTCTTTGACTTTTGTGAACAACATGGCATAAAAAGACAGTTTTCTATAGCTGGAACCCCATATCAAAATGGCGTGGCAGAAATAATGATTAGAATAGTTCAACAAATGTCTCGTGCTATGCTTGATGATTCTGGAACACCTGATACCTGTTGGGGAGAAGCAGCACATACCGTAGTAAATATTATTAACAAGGCTCATGTTCGTGTGAACAACAATAAAACTTCTTATGAGCTCTAGTATGGTAATCTTCCAACTGTAAAGCATTTTAGAATTTTTGGAAGCAAATGTTTTATCAAGAAAAATGATGAAAAACTTGGTGAGTTTGAACCTAGAGCAGATGAAGGAATATTTCTTGGCTATTCTTCTAGAAGTAAAGCATATAAATGTTACAATAAAAGACTTTGAAATATTGTTGAATGCATTGATGTTGTAATCGATGAGTCTCTCTTAGCTCCTAAAAGGGAAATACCAACAACAATTGAAGATGATGCTGATGTATATCTTCCTACATCAATTAGCAACAATATAGAAGGTGAACCCAATGAATCACTAAAATAAGATCTATTTGAAAAGTCTCCATCTAGGAATGTTCAAAAAAATCATCCAAAATCTCAAATTTTGGGAGAAAAGGGATCAGGTGTCGAAACAAGAAGGACCCTTGTAGGATCTCCTATTTATCTAGCATTTCTATCCACTATTGAACCACATAATGTAAATCAAGCTAACAAAGATGAATGTTGGATTCAAGCCATGAATCAAGAACTTGATCAGATTGAAAAGAATCATACTTGGGAATTGGTTCCAATACCTCATGATAAAAATGTTATTGGAACAAAATGGATATTCAAAAACAAGTTAAATGAAAATGGAGATGTTATTAGAAAAAATGCTAGACTTTTTTGTAAACAGTATTCTCAACAAGAAGGTATAGACTTTGAAGAAACATTTGCTCCTATAGCTAGACTTGAAGCCATAGGCATGTTTCTTTCCTTTTCAAGCTTTCAACAATCCAAAGTTTATCAACTGGATGTTAAATATTCTTTCCTCAATGGTGATCTAGAAGAAGAAGTTTATATAGAACAACCAGAAGGATTCATTTTTGGAAATGATGAAAAACTTATTTGCAAACTTAAAAAGGCTTTATATGGTCTCAAACAAGCTCCAAGGGCATGGTACTATTGTCTTCTCAAATATCTTCATCAACAAGGTTTTTGAAAGGGATCTACTAATAGCAACTTATACACAAAAATTGAAAATGATAAATTATTGATTGTAGTTGTATATGTTGATGAAATAATTTTTGGGAGTAATGAAGAGTCCATGAGTTAGAAATTTTCTTCTGTTATGCAACAAGAACTTGAAATGTCTTTACTTGGGGAACTAACATTTTTTCTTGGCTTACAAGTGCAACAAGCCACAGATGGCATATTTTTATCACAAGAAAAATATCTTAAGCAAATTCTAAAGAAGTATGGGATGGAAGACTGCAAACCTGTAAATACACGAATGGTAACTGGGTGTAACCTCAGTTCTCATGATCGTTCTCCGACAGTGAATCAACCAAAATACAGATCCATGATTTGAAGTTTGCTTTATCTAACCAGGACAACACTCGACATTATGCATGTATTTGGGATTGTTGGACGATTCCAAGCTAATCCAAAAGAGTGACACCTTTAGGCTGTAAAAATAATATTCAAATATCTACAAGGGACTCAAGACTTTGGTCTATGGTACCCAAAGAATGTTGATCTCACTCTTCATGCTTACAAAGATACGGATTGGGCTGGAAATGTTGATGATCGAAAAAGCACTAGTGGTGGGGCATTCTATATGGGGCCCTGATCGGTATCTTGGTTCAATGAGAAACAAATTTCTATTGCCTTATCTACAACAGAAGTAGAATATGTGGATGTTTCATCATGTTTCACACAACTAATTTGGATGATGCGGACTTTACAAGACATTCAAATCATATGTTCACCTCCCATCTCCATTCTGTGTGATAATATAACTGCCATTAGTATCTCAAAGAATCATGTTATGCATTCCAAGACCAAGCACATTCCTATAAAGTATCACTTCCTACGTGAACAAGTGCTTGAACAAAAGGTTAAATTGGAGTATGTTCCCTCCAAAGAACAAGTTGTTGATATATTTATTAAACCTCTACCCTGGGAAGCATTTGAATATGTCAGACAGAAGCTGGGAGTTGTCTCTGCCTCTCTGATCAATTTTTTTTAATTTCAGAAGATTAAATTCAATATGCGGGTTCCATAAAGGAAAATCATGTATATACGCGAGTTCCTGTGCATAAAACCGCATTTAGGTTTTGTTGAGAGAAATTCTTTGAGTCAGTGTTTTATAACAGTTTTGATACTATTGGGTAATCTTTTTTGTTGTTACAGTATTCATCTTTCTATATCATTCTCTGATATTTATCTTCTTGATGAAGATGCTTTGATGATTTGGTTGTTAAAGGTGTTCAGGATGCACAAACTAAGGGGGAGCATTTGTCTTGTGGAAAAAGATGCATTGTTGGCATTCTGATTGGTTGCTATGTTATGATCTCATGTTTGAGATTCTTTGGTTTTGGTCATAAATCGTCATATCTATAATTTGATGAAAAGTTCATGTTGAGAACTGTGATGTTAAATTGTTATATTCAGTCATGTAAAGACTTGTTCAAAATTTGTAAACCCACTTGGTTAGGAAGTTGAGTCAAATATGTAATTTCACTTGGTTGGATCATTGATGTAAGTAAGTATGAGTCCTTGGTGATAGGAAAGGTTATACTTGGTTTAGTTGTACAGTCGTGTACTTCATAGAAAAATATGTCTTAAGATTCAACATGACCTCAGGGGGAGCATGGTAATTTCAGTGCACATCAGATCGACACAGCTCTTATTTCTAGAAGTAAAACCTTATTTTGGTCTGCCCTTTGCCCTAGATTTCAAAGGGGGGGAGTATTTTGGTGTTTGAATAATGGTTATGATTATTGTATTTATCTTTTGTGGTGATCAAACACTATCATGGTTGCCATCAAGTCCAAAGGGGGGGATTGTTGGCAATATGATGAAATATGTTGTCCCTGATGGCAACCTACTTGATGGAAACATACTTGATGAGTTGCCTCTTGATTTCAAGCTATTTGATAAAGATGTAAAAATGATATTTCTATAGGTCAGTTCAAATGTCTCAGAGAAAGGAATTCCACAAAGTGCCAGAAAAATGAAATAGGAAATATTTCTCAATGTGTACGCGAGATTTATGAAGGAAACCCGTGTATGGATGTAATGTATATGCTAATTTTGTGAAGGAAAATTGTGTATACATTCAGAATTAGTAGATATGAAGTTTTTATGAAGAAAATTTGCATATACATGAGGATACGAATGCTCCATGTTGCGTATGCCTTTTGCGCTTTAAATTTATGATACCAAGGGGCATTACCATGGTATTAGCCCACAATATTGAGCGTTCTATTGTCTATTTGATTCTGTCTAAGAATAACATCAACATTTGTGTGGTTTTGACTCATGGTATTAGAAAAGGTTAAATTTATATAAGGTGAAGAAAATCATAGTGCAAGGTGTGCATGAATAAGGGCTGTTACTGAATAATTTTCTCTAAGGTATATCTACATGGGATGAATTCTGTTTTAATTGATATATCTGAATCTATGATGCACCCATAGATACAATGATGGTTCAGGATCTCTCGATCTACAATGACTATGCTCTTGTATGATCCATTGAAGAGATGATTAAATCTATGACCTGGCGCAAGTTTGTTGAAGACAAGTGAAGAAATATGGGTAAGTTCTATGGATCTGGTTCATTCTACAAAATTTATATTTATAGATCTATACGCTAGTTTGTCTCAGTAAAAGCACATATATATATGGGTTTGCTTCAGAAAAGGCATGTATGGAATTTAGGGTTTTCTGAAGCTTATTGCAGAGGTTTTTCTGTTATTCCTGCTATTTATCAGTTGTCTGTCAAGTAAGTCTTCTTGTAGATATGGGTTGTTTGAATACTGTATATGCTTCTAAGTTGATTACATACAAATCTAATCAATGATAGAATAAACATGGTTGATGGTGGCTAACTGATGAAGGGTTCTCCATTTCTAAAGATATCTGACTGAAAGACTCAGATCTGGATCTAAGACTGATTACATTCTGATAAACAGTATGCATAGAGCTATACACGGGTTGGTGTGAAGGAAAGCATGTATACACGTGGGTTCAATGAAGCAAAGTAGTGTATGCATTTTAAGTTGATGAATGTTTAGGGTTGAGTTTGTATCTGCATATATATTCTGAAGATTGGGTTATTTCTAAGTTCTGGTTACAGTGGTCTCACTGTTCTGATTGAAGTATTGGGTAAAGTCTATGGTTGTTGATGTTTATAAAAATTTGTGTTGATGCTATTTGATCTAGTATGAAAATTTATCAAACATGGTCTGCAGTGGTTCTGAGGGTTGAAGCCTTCAGTATGGAAGTAGAAGCTTCCTAGTAGTAGAAGCTGGTGTTGTGAACAAGGGGTTGAAGCTCCCTTCCAGTAGTGGCTGGTAAACAATATTAAGGGGTTGTAGCTCCCTTCTAGTAGCAATTGGAAAATGAGAGAACGTTACAACCTTTTGCAGGTAGATGCCTACGTATTTATATGAGTCTACATCAGTACAATATTGTAAACAGTTTTCCATATAATAAATATTGAAGATAGAGACGACAGCAGCGATGGTTTTCTCCCGAATTGGGTTTCCACCTTAAATACTGGTGTTCATGTGTGTTTCATTTGTGTGATGATTTATATTGTTGTTACTACACATATTTATTGATTATCTAATAGATGCATAGCTGATAAACTGAGTTAAAGACTGTTCCTGAAATTTTTTTTCTAATATGTAACATTATATTAGTATACGCTAGTTTCTTTCAGTATTTGCGTGTGTATATGCTAGTTGGTTTCATAAAAGGTGCGTATGGAATTCTATAAAAGAAAAATTTAAAATATGTTCAGCAAGATCTAAATATTGATTCACACCCCCCCCCCCCCGCCCCCCTTCTCAGTATTTTTCCAACATTCTTCTTTTCCTTCTTTCCCATTGTCATGAGTCCACTCTCAAGTGATTAAACTTCTACTAGAGAAACCTTCTCTAATACAATTTTTTAGGAAAAATCCTTTTGGGGGGGGGGGTGTATCAATATTTTTAATTCAATTTTTTTGTAATTTCAAATTCAAAATTCTATATCATACTATTATTTAGACAACCTACATGTGCACACAATTTTAATTAATGAGACCTTCGTATATTTTGATTACCATTTTTTCTTAATATCCATCAATTGTGTAACTTTAATTATTGCATCATCATTTCATTAATTTTTTATTAAGTAATAACCATGAGAATTATAAAGAATATAAATGACAACCCATGAGAAACACATCAACACATGAGAAAATCAACATTTTAGCTGGAAACCTAATGTCGGAGAAATCCATCGCTACTATCATATCTATGTTATTCTCTTATAATAATGAACAATCAGTACAACATGGTATTTTATTATCATAAACTCCTTTCAACACACAAGAACCTACCTGCAAGAGGCTACAACCTCCACTTGTTCTCCAACACCCATTGGAAGGGAGCTACAAACCCATATTCGCGTTTACCATCTCCTACTAGAAGGGATATCCTAACCCCTCACTGAAGGCTACAACCCTAAAAACTTTGTAGACCACATTTCATAATATTTCATACTAGTTCCACCTGTCTCAAATACACATCGAAACTTATAGGCCACTTTTCATCAAATTTTCAAAATGGAGCTACACCAAGAATTACCCCAAATCAAAATATCAACCAAACCACTAAATCGTTGAAGAAATGTAAACCAATTGAATCCTTAAAACATGAAACTACTGAATAATGAAGGAAAGCAATCACTAAAATGAATCTCAACTAAAAAATGCAACCAAATCAAACCAATGCACTACCAATGATATATAAATTCATAGAAGATACAGACCATTCTGATCAAGACATCATTGGTAGACATCAAAAAATAATATAAAATTTATTATCTATCATCACCAAGTAGCATTAAAAATTGTGATTACCTTCAACTTAGAAAATATACTCGGTTTTTATTAAGTATACCTCCATAAAGACACTTATCATGCATTAAACCCATGAATATATTTCAACATATTTAATATACTATCACAAAATTTATATGCCACAATACTGAAGCATATATCCATATGTACACGCCAATACTAAAGAAAACATGCATATAGATCTTATACTACTTAGTCATATCATTGTTGAAAACATAACCCATGTTAAATACACATCCTTGCTCACACACTGTTAGAATATCATAGTTGTTAACAAATATATTCAGATCATAGCACCAAAATAATCATAGATCCTTCATTGTTAGGCACTTTAAATATTTTGCAACAAGAAAATTAATCAAGCATATATTTCAACATATCTTCATATATTTTGGATATGGGTCTTCTCCTTGCTTGTTGTTGTGCACTAGTTTCATATAATATCACACACGAATAATTTTTTAAATGCATACTCAACTCCTTGTTCTCCATCTCTTTATCATAAAAAATTTTAGGGGCTAAATTAAAGGGGTTTTATATTTTGGAAGGGATTTTTTTTTTATAAATATAACCGCTTCTGTATAGTTAGCCACACAATTATTTAAAAAATAATTAATTATTATATTTTATCCCAAATAAATAACTGTGCATAAACAAAGAAAACCCTGATCCACCTCCTTTGGAGGTTGTATTGGATTTCTTTGCCCATGATTTACTGGTTTGGAGGGTTATTCAAATGCCATTTTCCCCTGATTTAATGGTTTGGAGGCTAATCTGAATGGAATTCACCCAAATTTTCTAGTTACAACTTGAATTTGGTTAAAATAGCCCATATTTATGGGTTGTAAATTTAATTTCCTTATTGGGTGTTGGTCACTTTTGTTTGCAATCTCCCCCTAGGGTTGAATTTGAGTTTTATAAATTCTACAATCCCCTTGGTGAGAGTTGCGTGTCTAAATTTCAAATTTCACTGCTTCAAGGTGCTAGTGCATGTGAGTCCGGTGTTCTACGGGTGAATGGTTCGCGAATGCCCTTCGCTACCCAAGCAGATTCAGTCGATTCCATCCCTCTAGGCAAGGTTTTATTCACCGAATATTTGTAATCCCCATATATCTTCTGCTATTTTCTTACCTTTGTCTGATGAAAGTGTTGTTTCTAGGATATGTTTGTTTTGATAAATATTCCATGGAGAACGAATTTATAGTAGTGTGCTTCTTCGAAAATGGCTTGGCTGATGTTAATTGCAAGAAATATGGCAAGTGTTAAGGAGTGACTGTGTGGGTTTCAATTGGATTTTGGCTTAAAATTTTTGGTTATGGGATTCATTTGGTTTTTGTAGGTTCTATCTTGATAGGAATAAACACTTCATTTGAATAATTTTGTGGTATTCCTATGAAAAACATGTGTCTCTTCCTATAGTTGATCTTAGATATGTTTAAAGGATTTATACCCTTCTAAAAATATGTTATCAACCTGGATTTTGAATATTGAATCTACAAAATTTATTGAGAAGGGAAGTATTTCTATGGTAATCTAGCACTAGAAACCAATGGATTATTTGCCTTGCCTTTTATATGACTTGAGACAATTTCCCATCCACTATGCTAATCCAGCCATACCCTACAGATAAATAGGACAGCGAGGTGGGTAACTATGAGTAAATGCTTTATATTAAACAAAACTAGAGTTGGATCAGTATGGATGTGTCTCGGATCGATATCTAACTATTGGTAGTAATGAACTATTAGAGGATGCTAAGACTTCAGAGTCATCAGATTCCTCAGATGTAGATAGAGAATTTTTCCAACTCTAGAATCTTAGGTTATCTAGATGAAAAAGTTTAATAACTGATGCAACCAATAAATGATGACTTTGGAATAGGAGCTGCAATTAATGTTGGGACTACCCCTACATATTCCCTATACTTATTGATCTAGGCAATATATGATTCTAGTTGAAGTGAGTTTACTTTTTTGATTGGACCAACCTCTATTCATTCAATTTCTTTTGATGGTAAAAGAAAATCGAAATGAAATGGTAAAAAACATATGTATTTTTACTAGTGGTTGAAATAAATAAACATGAGTTGCGTGTCTATCTTACATGCCATAATAGGGCTCAATTCACTCAGGCCCATAATCAGTATGGAGACTTAAACTAAAATAGATTCTAGAACTATTATTAAAAACCTCTACATCACTTGCACCAAATAAATTTCAGAATCTATATTGGCTATTATCTCCCCCACTACTAATTAAAGGCATGTGCTTCATATCTTTGTTGTAGGTGAGCAAACTTGAACAAGGCTTTGCTTTCCTAGATTATCTGTAATTTTTTATGATAAATATGGATATAAATTGTTTAGGTGTCTTAGGGCTTGGCACTCATCCTGAAACTATTTCCTTTCCATTATGAAAAAGCTTCCTTGAGTGAATAGCTTCATTCACCTAATTAATTTCTTAATTGATCATAACTAAATTGATCAAAATCAATAGATATCTTAACAAAAATTGATGTGATTTGAAACAATTTTGTCATGTGCTTAGCAACTTTCTAAATTTGTCAATCATAAAGGGGTCCTTGAGGATTGAACCTTGTTTGCTTCCTGATGAAGCAGAGCGAGTGGACCTTTACTATAGCTACATGCTTCTTCTTATCTCAAATTTGGATGTAGGAATTGATTGGGGATACTCATTGTTGTGGTTACAATAGATTGACAATAGATTTTAGAAGAGAAGTGGGGGGGGGGGGGGGTTGGTGGGGGAAGGTAGGAGATTTCAACACTATACTCTTAAGGCTACTCTCATTGTGAGTCTATTTTCCATTGTTTTCTGACGAGGAAGCACTAGATGGTAAGTCCATTGGCAGACAAATCTAATGCTTTTTGTTATCCTCAGTTTTGTCAATTTCCGAGTAGATCAATATGGAATTGAAGTATATTCATCAAAAAAGTGAATATTTTTCTAGAGGAACTTAGGAAGCAACACAAATATTGACTACTTTTAAATAATTTCTTCCATTGCAGAAAATTAGAAATAAAGGAAATAAAAGTGAAGGAAAGTCACTATTTTATCTTCTAATCATGAACAATTGATTCGTGGAGTATCATTTTACACATTTATAGAATTCATATTCATTTATTATAGAGAAGACATATTTCTAGCTACCCACACACAATCCCTTGTAACCTAAAATACTACATTGTATTTCAATGTGATGGAAAAAATTGTTTACATTCTTCGAGATCTTAGTCTTCCTCAACTAGATGGATTTGAAAACCACTAACAACGCCAAATTCATTAACCTTCCAGAACCTAACAAATGTGCTATTTATAAATGCCTCAGGATTCACAATTTCCCTCAAATTCAAGGAGATGTAGACATAACACAACTTTCAATGTGTTCAAAGCTCCCATGAATAAAATATTAAAATTTTTGAAGTGGATGGTGTGACTAAGAAGGAATCCTTCAAATTACCTCTACATTTCTATGAGATATAGACATATTGAAATTAACATCTAATTTTCTAACCTTAGTTCAAATACCAGCCCAAAATAGAGTTGGAAAATGTGAAGTTGGTACCAGTGGATATTTATAGAAAATGTGAGGCACAAAAAGAAATTTCTTTAATGTTGTTAATAATTATAGGTGAAAATGTGCTTAAAATTTCATCTTATTACTCTAGGAATTTGTTTTAGGCATAATATATTAGTTCCATAGAAAACAATAATTGCATCCAAATTCATTATACCCTTCCATGTACGATTTAAAGGACATAATTTCAAAGATGAAAACAATAAAAACATCCCTATAAAGGACAATTTAAGAAATAATTTTCAAATTTGATATGTAATCAAATGGTTAACCTATGGATAACTTGGTATCCATACATTTGAATACTAAGTGTTAAAACATGGAAAACAAGCAGATTTTCCATATCACTCCTTTGCTTTGTAAAGCCATGCTCAAAAAACTTTTGTAGAACATAATTTATGAAAACATATGTCATGAGAATCAATTATTCAGGAATTTTTTCCATAAAAACCATATTCTTCTCTTTAGAGAATTCAATTTTAAGTTTTTCTTGAATAAAGCACAGGGAATTGAAACGCACAAGATATTGTGCATAAATGATCTCTAGTTATTTACAAACATTAGAGTAAACTTGAATAGATGTAATAGATCTGTACGACATAGATTGGAAAAATATTGAGCCTATTTTATATAAATACTTATTTTTTCACTAATAAATCCTTTTATTTATTTTTCTAAAATGGATCTTCTGCATTTGATCTAATACCTCTTCGACAATGTTGATTTTCCCTTTTGATTTCTGATTCTTTAGGAGTAAATTTAACTCTATGGAACAAAAAGAAGCTTTAATTTCATTGTGTCCTCCTTAGGGTATTTTCTCATCCCTCCTTAAGGACAAGGATTGTGATCTTATTGATATATGAGAAGTAAGAGTAATATTAATTATGGATTACAATTTCTAACAAATATGGATAGAGGGTTAAATGAAGTGAAGTAGAAAAAATGTACTAACTCTCTACAGGTCATAATTACTTGACATACTTACCTTTAAAAGGGTCCTACAGATCAATTCCAAAGATCAAAATGTCATTCCTTTAACATCTATGATAGTCCAAGCTTACACATATATATTTTCTTACCTATTGTATGTGAGTTGACTTCTGTGCAGACTTGGAGCAACAATTCCTATAGCAGATCAACGTCTTTTCAGTTAAATTTGGTTGGGATATTGTATACTTGAGATCTTAGTGCTTGGATCCATGGTGATAAACTATATAAGTACCTTTTTGGAATAAACTTAGTACATGACACATATATATAAAATGTCATGACCTATATACTTGAAGCTAAAATACATCTTCATTTTTCATTTTTACAGACCTGAGCTAATTTTTCATCCTAAAGTAATCTTAGACAACTTGCAGCTTGGTGTGTAGTCAAAAGTTTTAACGACATCTTCATTGACTGGTGTATTCAAGAATATAGTGATAACATCACAAGCCAGTGGCATCTACAGGTAGAGTAATAAGCATTTCTTGGTAGCAGTAAACAAGTTTTTTCTTCTTGTAGTAGTAAGATTCAATGTTCCATCATAATTTTCTTATATCAGTTTCTTAAACTATATAATGCATTTGTTATAAAGTAGTGAGGAGTGTGTTCCTAAGAATATGTTGAATTTATACTACCCATACGGGTGTGTTATTGTTGATAGAAAAAAATGATCGACTATGCTAATATAGTGGTATGGGAGTATACTATTGTATTAGAATGAATTATTGTTCTTATGGCCATCTAATAGATACTAACCACAATCCAAAGAGTTCCCATAAGGCATGAAACAAACAACCACATTTATTTTAGCACAAGAAACAAAAACAACATGTATGAATATATGAAATGTTCATATTTTGAGTCACTGTATGGTTGGGATACATGAAGTAAATATCTATTTATGCTTGAGTATTTATAATTTGGTTTATAAATATAACAACCTTGAAAACTATATAGTGGAAAACTGTAGGTGCAAGCCGCAACTATTCTAATTAATATTTAATCTTAGAGAAATTTCTCACCATATATATATATATATATATATAATATTTGGTTGGAGAGGTGTTTTTCAAAGAATGATTAAAGTTATTGTAATACCTTGTTTTGTTTAAAGCTTTCAAGTGATCATTAGGTGATTTGGAGATGTGGATTAATTTAATGGAATTTTTTTTAAATTTTACATTTCAAAGATGTTATTTGTTTTATAGATGATGAATCATGGTGTTATTGTTTTGTGTATGGTGATTTATTTTTTCTTTTGGGCTTGGCACAACATTTTAATAAAAAACTGCTTAATGGTTTTTGTGAAGAAACCATCAAGGAAAATCGATGTATTATCATAGTTTCAAAAGCCTCAATCCAATAATACACATTATCTTCCTGCTTCAAGCTCCTTTGAACAATATGTTACTAAGAGACATGTTAAATCTTGTGAAAATGCATCCGATATCCATATGATGGATGGAATAATAGGTTTCTCAAGTGATCCGGATGAGATAAATGTAGTTTCAACATAAATTGGTGGTGAAAATGTTAAATATTTTTCCTTGGAAGGTAATAGAAACCATTCACAGAAAGGAAAAAAAGGCCAGTGGAACATAGGGACAAAATTGAAAGATGATTGGGTCTCAAGTTTTTCATTTATTAAAGAAATACCTCCTAAAAATTTGAATGAGGTTTTAAGAGAAGTTAGATGTATTTCCTGTAGTTCGAAAAGTTGCAATGTAGTGAAATTTTAGATGAAACTAGATACAGTAAAAAAGAATGAGGGAAAGGTGTATGAAAAGAAAACTATAAATGGTAAATAAAAATCTATTTCAAATGGAAATCTTTTGAGGAATGTCGACATATCCAATGTGTGGAAGAATACAATAATATTTAATAATTAAGAGGAAACTTGAGGTGAGTGGAGGAACCATCATCTCTTAATTTGAAAATATGAATGAGAGAAGTTTCTTATCCAAGACGATACAATTGACAAGTGTATTCCAGATCTTATGTAAAGGTCGTCCTATGATAGATTATCCTCATCACATGAAATTTCTATCTTTTCTTCAAGTGCCAAACTTTCCATCTTCTCATTGGTCTATAACCAGTGGTTAAGAATGGGAATGATATCTAGCTCAAGTAGAAAAGGATGATTTGAAATAGAAGATTGCAAATGCTAGGTTTTTGGCCTTGTCTTTGGATGAGGTTACAGATATAGATAATACTTCATGGATCCACATGAACATTTATATGGTTAATGACCATATTACGAATTCCTATCTACTTGTGATTAATAAGATGAGAGAGACTTATACAACTAAAAATATTTATGAACTTTCTCTTAATAGTTTTAAGGAAAGTGGTATGGATCATTTAATGATTGCAAAAAATTTGGTATGTGTTGGAGTAGATGGAGCATCGGTAATGCAAGGACAAAGGAATGGCCTTTGTGTTATACTACAACTATCAAATTCACCATGTATTATTAATATTCATTGTATGGCTCATAGAATGAATCTTGCATTTAAAATAGTAAGGAAGTTTCCATCATTTAAAAATTTTGAAGATTTGTACATGAGACTCATGCATACTTTTCTTGTATTCCCTAACGATATTTAGAGTTTCAAAAATTTGCAGATGGTGTTAGGGATGAAAAAAACTACTTAAATATGTTCATACAAGATGGATCTCATTAAATAGACCAGCTCAAAGATTATTTAGTGAGTTCAAATCTTTGGTAGGGTTGATGTATAAAAATTGTTACAATGTAGACAAAGGTCAAGATATTATTTTTCAACTAGCTAATATAGAGACATTATTGACATTGGATGGAATTCTTCCTATGCTACATGAAATCAATGTCCTCGCAAAAATGTCTCTGAATCACACAATGCATATTCCAAAATACACAAATTCAACAAATTCAGCATGTCTTGCATTCGATAATTTGTATATAATGCGAGAATATTTTAGTGGCCCATAGTTTACATGTTGGACTAAGATCATAAATATAGAAAATACTGAAATTATTTTGACATTTGATGAAAAAGGGATACTATGTATCACAGTGTGTGGGTATACGGTTCCCTTTAATTGTATTAGTAAGACAAGAAGAGTCACCAAAGATTTCCCCATGTCAAGAGATAAATTTTATAATATTGTGATTTCAGTGAGACAAAATTTGATAGAAATTGCAAGATCACTATCATCAGAGATAAGAGAACGATTTCCTTCAGATGAATTGTTAGAGGCCATGTGTGTGGTGTACCCTCAATATTGAAACAATTTTCAATTTCCAAGAAATTTGAAATCCTATTTTCAGTAGATATTAAAATGTTTAGTAGGCCACTTTTGCAAGAAAGTCTCGATACATGGAGAATAAATCGAAGGTATTTATAGATTCATCAAAATTATATCAACAAGGTGGACACTTTGCTGAAACAATGTGGAAGCAATATCCTTTTTTGGAGAATCCTAATGAAAAAGGTGTTATAACAAGATTATGGAAAACTATAAGTGCTAGCCAATACGTGCAAGAAAAAATATTAAAATATTTCTAATTAGCAGATTTGTGTCAAACCATGATTTTGGGATCAGTGGAGGATGAGAGAATGTTTAGTGCACTATCATCCTTGAAGTTAAAGTTGAGGAACAAGCTTGATAAACATGTGGATACATGTTTAATATTATATGTAACAATGTATGCCATTAAAAATTTTCCATATGAAAGAGCACTAGGGCTTTGGTGATCAGATTGTGATACAATGGCAGAAAAAAAATATAACAAATTTATCTATTTAACTTGATACAAAACATAATGTTTTGGAGGCTCATAATGACAGTTCGTTTGGAGAAGACCATGTTCACAATGTAGAAAATGAGTACCAAGATGAGAACTAGGAAATTGAAGTACCCTAGGACTCTTATTTTGGTATACATGTTCTGTTGATCGTGCGAAATTACTACATATGAAGTTCAGGTAAATATGGGTTCTATATTTTGTATTTTTCATTGTAAAATTACAATTATATTTCTTTGATTCATGTTATTTTAATATTGATGTTTAATATTTAATCATTTCATTGTTTTTTTCTTATTTGTGACTGGAAATGAAGCTGGATTTGATGAGGTTGGGACCTATTTCTTTTCATATAGATCATGTTTGACCAGTATTAAATGATAAATGACGAATTTAACAAGACTAATGCAAAGAATCAATGGACTTATTCAAGTACATGAAACTACCTTAATCTATAGCTCTAATATGTTGGAAATTTTTAATGGTTTATATGTTGCTTGTGTTTTGGGAATTTTGTTGAGTTTACATTTTGGAAAGGGAAATGAGCCATGGGTAGCTAAGTGAAGAGAAAAATGGTTTATGTACTAGGTTCATGTGCATTCATCATAGGAGACCTATTGACATGAGACCAAAATTCTTTAGTATATATTCTTGTCACTCATTTGTTGACCATGCTTTCAATTCTTTCAGGTACCAAGTTGTTTGTAGGGAAAATTTCAGGGGCTAATATTCGTAGGTAAGCTAATATTCCATTTTTTTCCCATAAAAATATTCGCTAATTTTATTTTTTCTAAAAATGAATTCTCCCAATTTTTATAGTATAAAATTATTTTACCTTAAAAATTCCCAATATTATATGTTTTTTAATATATAATAATTAGAACCTAAATAGTTTTACAAAATTATCATCAAACATTTTAAATTTTGGATATTAGGGACTAGTCATACTCACCAAGGTTGCTAAACTTTAAGAAAAACATCCATCCTTAAAATTTTCCCTGGTTGTTTGGGTCCCCAAATGTCCTTAGGACCATTAAGGGATGAGACAACATGAGCCAATACAACTCATGGCCCGAATCTACTTTTTACCTATTGATGTGAGTATTTTGTTACCACTTCTTATCACCAACAAAATTCTACCATAACATAACCCAACTTGAAGACAAAACTTCTCATATTCATTTTACATAAATTCTCTATGGATCTCCCTACTATACTTTCCTTGAGACCAACGTCCCTTCTTGGTAGGTCTCTCCACCATACCACTAATGGCACAATAGACACACACTTGTAACTACCACATTATTTAAATCTATCTAGTCCTAGTTATTGGTGTCCCTATCACACTCAACCAATATAGTCTTGCAGGTCTATTTTTTTGTCATATCTTTATTTTTTGTTATTTTTTGTCCTTAACTTTAATAGAATCCTATATTTCAACATTTTTAGGTAGTGAGAAATGGTTACTTTGACACAACACTAGCAACTGAAGTGTTGGCATAATTATTGATTACAAGAATGTGGCATTCATTATCACAAAATGAGTTAGTGATTTATCTTCGTTGCGTGAAGGTTGATTGAACTGAAATTGAATTTCTGCCTATCTAGTAGTGTTCATATTAGTATTTTAGTGTCTTACATGTTCATGTTACATTTTTGAAAATTTTAATTTTTTTCAATGATATATTTTTGTTGGGATATGAAAAGGACTATATGAGGGGTATAAGTGGTTAAGTGTTAAGATTTATAAAGGTTTTGATTCTATATTGGTACTGGAAATGAAGCTCACTTTGGTCTTTAATTGGAAATGAAGTCGGAATTGATGAATTCGGGACCTATTTCTTTTCAAATAGATAGTTCCCTAGTATTAAATGATAAATAACTAATTTAAGAAGTCTAACGCTAACAAAAAATGGTCTTATTAAAGTACATGAAATTGTGTTTATGTCTAGCTCTAATATCTTAGAAAATTTTGTGGTTTGTTTGTTGCTTGTGTTTAGAGAATTTTGTTGAGTTTGAAATTTTTGGTTTGTTTTTCTCAAATATTTGTTTAGTCCCTTCAAAGATTATTGTTATCATATCATGCATATATTGATAGATCTAGTTTTATTATTATAATTATTATTGTTTTATTTATATATTTGGTGGTTTGAGGAAAGATATTTTATTTCCTTTCACTTTGTGGCATGATTTCGACATCTTCACCTTTTAGAATATAGTAAAATATTTTTCCTAATATAGATTTTCTTGGAAAATAATTGTTGGTATTTGGAAAGGGAAATATGCCCTGGGTAGCTAAGAAAAAAAAAATGGTCTATGTACTAGGTTCCTACGCATTCATCATAGGATACCTATTGGCATGAGACCAACATTCCTCTTATACAATTAAAGTTTTGATGCCAAGGCCAAGTTGAGTTCCCTGACCTTTGAAGAATAGTGGAATTTGAGCATAATGCTAAGGAGATTAGAATGTTGGTTTCAAGAATAGCTGACCATGCCACCAATGTTGGTGGAACCAGTGGTCCTTGTTCATTTCCTTCCACAATGTTTTATGATATTTTTTGTTCTTGTGTGTGGTTAAAGAAGTGCAACTTAACTCATGTTTCAATCTGTTGTTGTCATCCATATGCCTTGAAAATTGGTTTTTGATATGCATCTTGAAGTTGAGATCTCAATTAGTGCATCATTACCCTCAATCGTACTCTCTTTGAAAGCTCACAATTGTCAAATCCTCTCCATCAATGAGATGTGCCAATCAAAATTTATGTTTCACTGGTGAGAGGAAACCCTAAAATAGAAAATTGGAATTAGCCATGTGACTAATGATGTTGAATGTAAATGAACAGAGAACAATTCCACCTTCTATTGCAACCTTTAACTCCCCTATTGATCCCTTTTTTTGTGAGGGTGTACATGGCTAGGGGCATCCAGAGAATAATTGAAGGAGGGAGGTGCTCAATAGATGTTGGTGCACCGGTAAGTGAAGAAGTATATGTGAACCAACACTACATGTGCCTTGGGTGGCCCATGGAGGAATTTCCCTTTTAAGAAAAAATGGATAGGGGTATATTTCTTATCTTGTGTAAGGGATGAGTGCTAAATTTGGCTTGGAGAATGGCATAAGGAACATTCTATGCTCAAAATATTATATTTTGAAATTTGGAGTACAAAAGGATTGAATAATCTATATATTAGGAGTCCAATGAACTAGTAGCCCAATTATTGGTCACTTTTTTATATGATGATAGTTCAATTTTAATCATTCATGCATATTGTTCAATTTTATCAATTTTGACATGAATTTACTATTTAGAATGAGTACAAGCGAGGGTTCATTGCCTGGAACTTTGACATGGAGGACTTGAAAGCTGTGGCTACTTTGGTACGGAATATATTTATTTTTCTGAATCTCATTTTATGATTGCAACTACTTTGTTTTCGCAAGTCTCCTTAAATTATTCATAAAAGTAGTATGGAAATTTCTCTCTCTCTTCTCGATCAATATCACTTTAATGCCTTTGATTGGCATTGTTGATAGATTAAATATTTTGATGAACTTCCTGCATCAAAAGAGGAGTTGGAACATTGAAAGCCAAAAAAGGGATGTGAAGAATCAAAGGATACATTGCCTTATTTCCAGTCACCTATCAATGTTGAATCACTCAGAGTAGAATAGAGAAGGTAATTTGGTTTGTGTATGTAATTCAAAAGAAAGTAATTTTGCAGCAGGAGGGTGAGCAATATTTTTGGCAGTAGAAATTTTGATAAGACCAATAATGATATTTTGAGTGCTTAAAAATTTTTATATTTGTCAATTTTTTATAAAAAATAGTGATTTACAACTTGGAAAAATTTATAACATTGAAGAGTTCAGAGGATGAAGACCATGTAATGCAGGCTCAACAAGGGCCAAAGCCATATTTTCCACTTCAATGTCTAAACGGTCTCAAGTATGACATGAGGCAATTTGTTTCCAATGTTTGTTCTATATATTTATAATATTTTATCATTTATTATAAAATTCCATCTAACATCTGATAAAATAACATTGTGCTAGGAATTGTGCATTTTGTGACATTATTATCATATACTAGGTAACAATGTTTAGTAAATTGTAGAACCTATTTTGGATTCCAGAGCAACAGAAAATCAATATTTGAAGAGCATTTGCATAGCATAGGTCCAAGGAGATAGCATTGGCCCAACAGTTGAAACAACAACACCCAGTACCCAGAAGAAATATGATCACCTAGAGAGAGAGAGAGAGTATAAACCATTCTTTTGAACACCAACATTATAAACCCTAGTTTGGAGGAGCATCACAGCAAGTTTCTTCTAATTTTTCCATCAGAAGGTTGTTCCAGCTTCAGTTCTAGTCACAATCATTGTTTTAGTAGTAGTTACACCATCCTGCTTTTCCATCATCCGGGTCCAAGATTTTTCCCCTAATTAGGTCTATTTTTTCATAGAGGAATAGATCTATCTCTCTTCACGATTCACCTCCATCCTCCTTTCTCTCAAGGGAAGCTATTGCAGCTAATATATCTCTTGTTGGTGATTTTCTTGGGAGCTCTCTCCATGATCCATTTCCATTATGATTTTCAAAAGAGTCTATTGTAGCAAATAGAGCTGGTGTAAATGCTAACCCCTTGGATTTGTAATGTATGGGTTTTCTAGCTAGTCATAATAATATTCTTGGAAGTTGTTTTGATCCATGCATAATTGGTGTACATTATGTGCATGTAGGTTTGTCATCCCTTGTTATTCATTGTTTTCATTATGAAATTAAATCATACATCCCAATCAAGAAGTTACATAAATCAAATATATCTGACCTAAAAGCAAGTGTAAATAACAAGCTACAATTGTTAATAACTTCCAAGATTGAATAAGATTTTCAAACATGAGAATTTTTAAATTTAAAATCTGGGGTTAACGAGAATGGTTAGATTCGATGTTTGAGGCTAATAATTTTTTTCTTTGCTAGCTATGCACATTTTAGAAAATATTTTCTCTGAATCCAAAGAATAAAACTCTGCTAAATAGTTCCTGTTGAATTGTACTTTATCAACTCTATAGTAACTCTATAGGAACAAATATGAATATAAATTTGAAAGGAAACTGGATACCTGAGCTGGGAAGGATGCCATGCCTGCCCTCGTGGTTACTCATGACTATCATCAGGAGGGTATTTATGCTACAAAATGCCTGTTCTCAAAAGTTATTTTTTATTGTCTTGGGGACTAGATTTTCAAGATGATTGATTGCTTTACTGTTTGTTTAATTTGTATTTGAAATTTTGAATAGCCAAACTATCCTGTAATTTTTTTAGCTTCAATGTTTTAAGTACGACTAATTTGCAGAGAAAAATTTCTTGTGAAATATTATTTGTAAGTTGCCAAGCCAGAATTAGGGATTTTTTGTTGGTTTTAACCATGTATAGAAATTATCTACAAACAAATTCTTAAAAATAGAAAATAAACAATAGCAAGAGCATAAAACATAAAACATATATACATAGACATTTTTTCCCTTCGATCCCAAATCGGGACTACCAACTTGATTTTTCATTATATTCGTTTTAGTGTTACAACACATATATATACATGTTGAAGCACTCATAAACCCTAATCCATTAAACCCGGATTAGAACATAATCATAGTTCCCTTGACCGGATCTACAAAATACCAAGGGCCAAAAACCATCATGCCCCAAAACCATGTGCAACCGATGCACAAAACCATTCATGGAAAATGCACACCCAACATTCTCCCACTTGTTGTTTTCCTCCCGCAAGGGGCCACAAGAGAGCTTAGTCATTATTCCAACCTTGCAACACCCATTGTTTCTCTACACCAAGAGAAATTTTGAGTGCTCACAGACTTCGTTAATTCATCTACAACATTATTCAAGGTGTCCACCTTTACCAGAAACACCTTTTTATCCTCAACCATATCTCTCACAAAGTGATATTGAGCATCAATATTATTTTTCTTTGAATGATAAGCAGGGTTCTCAGTCAAAAAAATTGCACTTTATCTGTCACGGTCTATCCTTGGAGTGTGTTGCACCAACCCCATACTTGAACACAATCTCTGCAACTAAAATACTACCGAATACATTTTACTCATACAACTGACTGCACCTCCAAATAGGCTAAACACATACCCACTTGTAGATATTATTTTTTCTAGATCTCGAGCCCAGTCTGTATCAACAAAACCAAAGATGTCCAAAACTATGTCAAATCCTGGTCTTACCTGGTAGCACAAATCATAATCTCTAATTCCATGGAAATATTTAAAAACCGGCCTCATTGTTGTCCAATGCGCCTTACTTGGTTTAGACATAAACTTGATCAATGCTCCTATTGCATGTGTAATGTCTATTCTAGTACAATCCATTGCATAAATCAGGCTACCCACTGAAATTTCATATGGAACAAGAGACATATCCTCATCTTCTTGTTGTGTCTTGGGACGATGTTTTGTAGATAGATTTATACCCACAAGAATAGGAACCTTCACCTGTTTACTATCCTAGATGTTGAACCTCTACAATATTATCTCGAAATAATTCCTATGGTTTCACCAAAACTTCCTCTTTTCCTGATCTCTCTTAATTTCCATGCCCAAAATATAGTTTGCGGCACCAAGATCCTTCATGTTGAATTTGGAGAAAAATTGGGTCTTAAAATCCTGTATAATTTCTTTGTCATTTCTAACCAATAACATATCATCCACATACAAGACCAAATAAATAACATGGTCACCAATTAATTTAAAGTACCCACAGTGATCCTCTTTTATTCTGGAGAAGCCAATTCCCTATATATAGGTATCAAAATTCTGATACCATATCCTTAGTGACTAATTTAAACTATACAAAGAATTTTTTAACCTGCATACCAATTCTTTCTTACCGTTCACCTCAAAGCCTTTAGTTTGCTTCATGTAGATATCCTTTTCGAGATCCATGTGGAGAAATGGTGTCTTCACTTCCATTTGTTGTACCTCAAAATCAAATGCATCAACAATAGATAAAAGTAATATAATATAAGTAGCCTTGGCAACAAGAGAAAACATATCACCAAAATCAATTGTCGGCACCGAGGAATAAACTTTTGCTACCAACCGAGCTTTGTATTTCTCCATCTTGCCTTATACATTCATATTCTTCTTAAACACCCATTTGTTCCCGACGGGCTTCCTTCCAACCGACAACACCACCAGATCCCATGCCTGATTTTTATGCAAGGATGCAATTTCATCAACCATGGCCTCCTTCCAGAGTTTTCCATCCTCTGAATCCACTACCTCCTTGATGGTTCTAGGATCACCATCAGTGATAGTTAACACAATATCTGAATAGAAAGAAAATGGACTATACCTTTCTAGCTTCATTCATTCTCGAATTTATCTTGTCACTGGTGGAGTTTGTAGCTCTTCTTCTTCTTAATATTGTTATGTTGTAGAGTATAATTCATCCTCCTTTATCTCAAACTCTATCTTCTAAGGTTCCTTTTGTAGGAATTCATGTTTAACAACATATTTCACCTCTGTAGCACCACATCTTGATTGTACACAACATTCCTTGTTTCTGGGTTCCAAATATTATAACCTTTTTAATCATCCTTATACCCAATAAATATGCAACTTTTAGATTTATTATCCAACTTGGTCCTTTTCTCCTTTGGAACATGTACATATGAATCACATCCAAATACCCCCAGATGTGAAAGAGAGGGTTTCTTACCCATCCATAACTCATATGGAGTATTATCCTCCAACACTGATGAAGGTGATCTGTTAACCAGGTAACATGCAGTCTCCATTTCCTCTTCCCAAAATTATTGTCCTAACCCAGTGCCACTGAGCATGCTTCTTACCTTTTCCACCAGTGTTATGTTCATTCTTTCTACAACTCCATTTTTCTGAGTTGTGTATGGAGTAGTATTATGTCGTTATATACCATAATTCTTACAAAAATATTCAAATTCCTTCTTGCATAACTCTCCACCATTATCTGTCCTCATCACCTTTATCTTCTTCTCTATCTATTTTTCCACCGGAGCCTTAAATTATTTAAATCTATCAAAGACTTCAAATTTATTCCTCAAGAAATATATCCATGTATTCCTTGATAATTCATGTATGAATTTAACATAGTGCACAAAATTTTCCAGTGATGGAACAGACACAGGTCCAAACACATCACTGTGCACAAGCTCTAATATCTTGTTCGCCCTCTTAGCAACAAAAGGAAAACTCACCCGATTCTACTTCCCATATACAAAATGTTCATAGAAATCGAAATCAAAAGAGAAATTAGACATACCTTCTACCATACCATTACCATGCAGTATACGAAGGCCCTTCTCCCCAATATGTCCAAGGCTTTGTGTTCATAACTTGTAATTTCTCCAAAGACCGCTACGATATCCTCTCCACTTTCAAGAACCACAGAATTGTTACACCCATTAATAAAAATGTTACCCTGAAGCTTGTACAAATTTCCAATCCAAACTCCTGCATTAATACCAGTACTCCCAAAACCATCTTCTAGGTATCTTTATTGAACAATTTTTTTAAACTTGCATCATCCATCTTGCTTACAAAAATCATATTTTTGGTCAATGCGGGAATATGAAGAACAACAGGAAGTGTTCAAATCCTTCCACCTCGTAGCTTCAGCTTGAATTTTCCACTTCTGAAAATTCTAGCCTTCCTATCATCCCCTTACAAGACATCACCACCATCATACTTCTCATACTCACAGAACCACTCCCTATGGGGAGTGAAGTGAAAGGATGCACCTGAGTCAATCAACCATGCCTCATGATATACATATGTATTTGAAGAAGAAGCCAAATAAAAATCCCCACCTTCATCTAAGGTGGTTTTTTCCTCTACAGAACGAGCATCATCAGATCCCTTTCCTTTCTCAAGAGCTTCATATCTGTAGTCCTTTTTTAAGTGCCCTTCCTTTCCACATTTCCAACACACCTTTACAGGCTTTCCTATAGATTTAGATCTCTCTATAGATTTAGATATCCCACCCGAAAAATTATTTTTGTTTCTATTCTGGGACCTTCCTCGTGCATATAAGGCATATCCCTTTTGGCCCTCCGTATTTCTCCTTCTCATTTCCTCCAACAACAAGGCTGAGACAATTTCATCAAAACTCAAGGTAGTTGTATTGCTACCTGTTGCAATAACCATACTATCCCATGAATTTGGTAGAGAAAACAACAAATTGATGCATTTATATTCATCTGATATTTTAATATCAACAGATGACAACTAACCTACCACAATATTGAAGGCATTCAAATGCTCTGTCACCGAGTCTCCATCCTTAATCCTCAGGTTATGTAAATTTTTACATAGGAATAATTTATTCACTAGAGGCTTAGATTGGTAAAAAATCCCTAACTTAACCCACAAAGTATTTTTCGTAGCTTCCTAGTTACATTCAACAATACCGAATCTGAGATAAAAACTGTATTGTGCTCTTTTCCTTCCGATCCAACTTCACCCAACCTTCATCTGAAATTGTTGTTGGTTTAGTACCTATATCTACCACGATCCACTAATGTTTATCCACCAGTAGATCATCCATATTGATCATCCACAACTCAAAACTCTGACCATTAAATTTTTCGATATCTATATTTCCACTACTTGCCATCTTCACTCACTACAAGAATCGATCCCGCAGATCTCCCATTGAACAGGGTCTACCATAGGCCTAAGAAAAAAACCCCTCAACAACAAAGGCATCCCCTTGAAGCCGAAATAGATATGATACGAAATTTTGGTTTTAACCCCGTAAATAGATTATCTACAAACGAATTCTTCAAAATAGAAAATAAACAATAGTGATAACATAAAACATAAAACATATATACAAAGATATTTCCTCCCCTAAATCCAAAATTAGGACTACCAGTTTGAGTTTTTATTATATTCCATTTAATGTTACAACACATATATATACATTCTGACGCACTCATAAACCCTAACCCATTAACCCTCGATTAGAACATAATCATAGTTCCCTTGACCAGATCTACAAAATACCAGGGGCCAAAAACATCATGCCCCAAAACCATGTGCAAACCAAGCACAAAACCATTCGTGGAAAGAATATAACACACACCCAACATTGTCATTATGCTAATATGACATGGTTGACTCTCTTTTCTATTAGAGAAATGAGGCAGTACCATATCAGGCAATTCCTTTTTTTAAAAATCAAAAGCTGGGAATATTTTTATTATGAACATTGTAGCAAAGCTAAACCGTAAGTACATATATATAATATTGTTGGCCTGAGTTCCAAAACAAATGGATAACCCTTATATTCGAAAACTGAGTTTGCAAATATCAACAATTTCTACATCCCAATTTTTTTTTATAGGTATACAACCTTAATAAAACAACTAGTATTATAATTTCTTTACTAAACAAATTTTTTAACGAAAAACATGACAACTTCTGTCTTCTCTCAGCCCAATTTCTTAAGGAATAGTCTTGATTTCCAAGTTCCATGTCTTCTATCATTTGGTGAACTATTTCTTCCTTGAACTCTCGAATTTTCTTGAATTTAATTTGTTGATATCCTATGATTTGAAGCAGCAGAATGAGATCATTTTCTAAGATTAAGGGCCATATTTCCCAACATGCTTCACTCTGCCTACAAGGAATCAATTTTTTTTATGGGATTAGTGTTCTCAATTATGGCATTTTAAGAGGTGAACTAGTGCTAGTTTTCATATACATTTGTAGTTATAGGGAAGAGGGAAGTTATCTTGCATTGAAAGGATTTTGTATTCAAATAACTTCTTGGACTTCCTAAGCTTATCTAATCCATGGATATTATAGATAGAAATAAAAAGAACTATCAGCCAAGAGTTCTTAAGGGATTCAAACTTCTATTCAGGACCCTGAATTAAAGATATAGGAAAAACCATGCTACACTACAAACTAAAAAACACTACTAGGAAGCCTAAGATCAAAAAATTTTTGGAGCCAAATAAACTTGAAGGACCAAATCCAGATAAAACGAAAAATACCATATCCCCATAAGAAAGTGCTTGGAACACCAACATATAATAATTCACTAAAACTATAAAAAAATAATAATTTAAGACTTAAGCCAAAATGTGGGTTGAAGATGCAATAGCATCGAAAAACCACACACAAAGAGAACATCTAGAAGCCATAACAAAGGAATCTCATGGACAGAGCATGCCTTGAGACTATAACCATTAAACTGAAATTCCAGAAAGACATCCATAGGCTAAGAGAAACTCTTACTAGCAATTTTCTAGTAAATCAATCTTGCTCTAGTTGCTAGTGGTTGCCTCTCCCTTGTATATTTCCATTATTCCACCTTTCCTTGAGAAACCTCACTTTTTGGTCCAAGATTGATCAATTTGGTGGTTAGTCTCAAGTTTCAATCTATGCGATCCAACTTTGAATTTCCCCTACAGAGTTGAATGGTTTGCATCAAATGGAGAAGCATGTAATGGGGCCTAACAATAAGTCCATCTCTCATCACCATGAAATGCTCAGTATAGAAAGGCATATTCAGATCTGATCCGCCCTATATTCACTTGAAATATATGAAATGCTAATCACAATGACTGGGATGTGCACATACCTGATGTTCTATGTGCATACAAGACTATGTGCAAGAAGATGACGGGAAAAACACCTTCCTGGATGGTCTACAGGGAGGAGGTCTTTATGCCTATGGAATACATTTTTCCTAGTCTGTGTATCACAACCATAACCAACATGGCTGACAAAGAAATTATGTAAGAGCATATTTCGCATCTTTTTGCACTAGAGGATGATAAATTCATTGATGGTTTCAGCCAATGGCTGCAAAAGGCACACAGGAAGGCTTGGCATGATCAACATATGAAACATAAGACTTTCAAGAATGATGATTTGGTGTTTATTTATGACATTAAGTTTGTGTGCTTTCCACGGAAGTTCAAGATGCACTGGCTCATACCCTATATCATCAAGAAAATTACTAAGTGAGATCTAGTCCGATTGGTTAGGTTAAGTGGTGAATTACTTCCCAGACATATTAATCGTAGTCACCTAAAACCTTACACAGATGACCCCATCCCTGCATGCAATAAATGACTGTATGCCCAGAAGAATTTCCTTGTGCCCCGGGAAGTTGTGAGAGGGTGCAAGACTTTTGTAATTTTCCTAATTTTTTTTGTACTATGAGAATAAGCAACAACACCAGTATTGTACTCGCGTGACACGCGGTTGAATCCCGCTGGCTACCACTATACTCCTAGGAGGATCTGTCGAGCCTGCCACAACAACCGTTGGGTTATCCAAGGCTTGAACTTGTGACCCACACAGTGGCATGAACGCCTTAGCAGTGTGTTCGTTTCCAACTCGACCAAAGCCCAATGGGTGTAATATTCCTAATTTATCGTTTAGCTAATTAGAATATTAATTTTTTTTCCTTAATTAATAGATAAATAAGAGGGTAGATGGACCCATAAATCCCTTTAGTAGGAATAAAACCACTTCTTAATGTGAATTTGGATCAATGCATAGATATCGGGTCAAGATGAATAAACCACTTCTTGGTGTGAATGTGGGTTAATGCATGAGGATGGGATCAATTCGACCAAATAAATAGTGCATTCATGGAGGTAGTGGAGACAATGGAGGACAGCACAGTCATAATGGAGGTTAGTGGCCATGCGTATAACATCATTATTATGTGTGGGCCAAGAGGGTGAGGGCTCACAAGCATATAAGGAAGGGGATGGTAGACATAGAGAGGATTCTGGATTATTTTTATTTTCTTGTTGTTCACGACTTGACCATGCTTGCATTGTTTAGCTGATTCTATAATGTTGTTTATCACAAGGGTGTCTCCAGTCTCAGATCCCAAACTCATCCTAAAGGGACTTCGAGTGCCTACTTAGGAGATGATTCATGTTGTTCATGTGAGCTGATATCATCATCCCACATTTAGGCCACTTACAGACCCTCTAGTGTTGCATAGTCACTCAGTGAATTATGGAATTGAGTAGTAGAGTTCATCAGAAGAGGGGGAAATTCCATATCATTTCCATTTGGAATCCATTGAATGCATCATCCCTTCAATAGTTGGGCTTGGGAGTAATTGAAGCTATTATATCTTTCATTTCAGCCCATATTCCAACATACCAAGGAGTTATGCATTGCATACCCTAGGAGGGTGATTTTCCAAGGTAAGACAATCCAGAAATAATTTCTAGGTTATTCTAGGTTTTTTCCACATACTCTAGATTCTAAATTCCAGAATTTTTTGAGCACTAGAGAGCTCTCATCTACGTAGTCCTATTCACCCAGCAACAACATTTCCAACTAGGCAACGCAAAGGGAGAGCTCCAACAGTGCAGCAGAGAGAGCTTGAGGTCATTATAGAAAGCTTTTTTCAACTTTAGTACTATATATTTTGAAGCATTGTTGTATTGTTTTCACCATCAGATCAGTAAAATGGATCAGTTTTTTTGTCTATTTTTATGGTGTTTTCAGTTTAGTTCCATATTATTGTACTTTTCAGTTTATTGTGTTTTCTATTACTGTCTTTTCCTATTTGGAATATTATAACTTTATATAAATTTGTCAATTGTTATTGCGATATGTTTGTGCGACGAATTTTGAGGGGGCATAGGTCTCTACGAAGCAAGCATACAGGTTGTATGAGGAGGCTGTTGTAATCGTAGATGGGCTAGAAACAAACCATTGGAATAGTAATGTACAAATGACAGCTTTGTTACCATTTAGAGGAGTAGGCAACTTGCATTTAGGGATGGGATTATGCTATATTTTGAGTGGTATTAGCATTTATGGAGCTGCATCAATATACATAAGGTCACTTAAGCCATGAAATCACTATAAATATGACATGAAGGTCTACACAAGTTCCCTTTGCTTGCTAAGTAATTAAATTGAGTCGTTCCCTCTGATTTTGCTCCCTTTTCCATATACTGTGTCTACATCATGGGAGCCTCTTGAAAAAACGTTGCAGAAATAGATTTTAGGCCACTTAATTCTAGGGATGATGGCATTGACTCAACCCACCTCTATTTCACCACAAAAAAAAAATAAGGGATAGTCGTCAAGTACTTAGAAGTCCGAACTCAAAGTGACCTCGAAACAAGAGAAATTTTATCGTGGGGACAGACAAAAGAAACCAATAGAAAAAATTGATGAAGAGGTTGAGGTAGCTATGCCGAAAGAAGGGTTGTTGAGGAGGTTGACCCCATATCGTAGCTTCCTCTATATATGGCTCCGCAGAAGCCATCAGTGGATGTTTCCAAGGATATCCATAAGGTCAAGGCGCACGTCATTACAACCCTGTTACCTGAGAATGTTCTCTTCAAGGGTGACCTAATGGTATGAGTTACTTCTCTGAAACTGGACAGTTGGGATTTGGAGGACCACAGAAAATTTTGTGAGCTTGCATCGTCACAGTATTTGGAACAAGTCCCTTATGAAGAATCCAACATCATTAAGGTGGAGGTTATGCAATGGGCTCTAGGAGTATGCAATTCTGGGCTCCTAAGCCTTTTTAATGTCCCCTACTTTGGTTTTAGCAATATTAATGATAGTTGTCTGCGCCAGTTGCAGGCTCTGGTGCAAGAAAACTATTTATTGCTGGGAATTCAGATTCCCATTGATGACATCCTCATCCACAGTATCGTGATTTTTTTGTATCAAGGAGAAGACTATGTAGAAGCCTTTGCAGGGATAGGCTAGGAGAATAAAGTCCTAGATAACATCAAGAAAACATATGGAGTGGTTAAGAATACACACGAGTTTTTCGTAAACACCATCAATGACCCCGCAGTCAGACTTACCACGAAGATCTTAGCTCGCATGATGATGAAGAATTGTTTCACCAAAAAAGTACGAGCATCGGTTAGTGTGTTAGCTGCATAATGCATTAGTGTGTTAGCTACATAATGCATCAAATGCATATAGTAAAACTAGGAAAAATATCTATCCCAAGGTTTCTCGGAGAATTTTTGGGAGGCGCAAGAATAAGGGAAGTTGTTCCATTATGCGTGACTATTTTTTCTTGTCGCATTCATTCGATGGAAGTCGTTGTTGCAATCACAGCTCCCCACAATTGAACCTAATCTATGTGAAGCTGCATAATATGCATCACTGTGTGTGACAAAAAATCCCACGCAGGTGACATAAAACAAAATTCCTTTGGGTATTATTCTAGACTGAACTTCACCAATTTTTTCTGTCGAAGTCATGCCTTTCGCCTACATGATATAACCAAGATAAGCGCATACCAGATTTCAAAGCCTCATTCCACAAAATGAAAATTTGTGCTAATGTAGAAATGTACGAGGTATGGTATGAAGGTGGATCCCCGTTGGGATTTGAAATTTTGACCATTGTTTGATCACACTGTGGATAATCCAGAGATCTCTTCATCAAAAAATAACCATAGAAGCTTGAATACCATAATTTCTTACCTCGTCACAAAATATGACTTGATCCAAGTAGCCATAAATTGGCATCCCTCCTACTTTAATGTAGAAACAGACCTCGGTGCCAGCTCAACCACCCCATCTAAGTTGTCTGCAATGAAGCAACGCACTAAGAAAGACACCTAGGAGCCTACAATGATGAAAAATTCAGAAGAATAGACTATTGAAACCACAGATGTTCACAATGATGAGGAGCTAGAGGAGTGTGATGTATATAATGTTGATGCCCCTTCGACGCACACATAAACCCATCGAGGCACCAAGAGAGTGCCCCAGTCCCCCATATGACTGCACAGGATTTGGAAAGCCTCCAATAAGTTAAGGAATAAGCCCCTTATGTTGATAGAAGGAGAATATGATCAGATTGGCAACACTATCAACGAAGTCACTAAAGATGCATGGAGTAATATCGAATAACAATACAAGACTGTCCTCAACAAAGCTCATCAAGGCATCCAACAGATCAAGGTTCAGGTGAGCTAGATTCAAGTGAGCATGTGTAGAAGCCACCACTGAAAGAGGATTTTTACAGATACCTTCCAGAGCGCTTCATTCACCACATCTAGTTCAGTGTGCAACTACTCGATCCTGGTCAGACATTGGAGTCAACTTGGTCGTGGTCCCTCATGACCACTTTCACATCATTCATATAAGAATTACATAGAGTTTTAGTATCTAGAATACCACACTTCATGTGCCAAAATGGAAGCAGAAAAGTAGCACAAGCAGTTACATCAAGACCAGTAGCAAGCCAAAGAGGCACAACATGCCATTGAGAGTCAGCACAAGCAGCTCGAAGCACTTATCAGCTGGATTTGCGCTTAGATTCTAGGATTTTCGGGGCCATATGATGCTGCAACTACCACAAATATTGAGACCCTCGCAGCTTCATTAAAGGCTTTCAAGACATAGATTTAGATGATGTGTGTTGACCTAAAACTGAAGATTTCTGACCTACATACCAAGTTACATCTAGAGACACCACAAAAGGTCTAGCCACAATGAGCTTCCAATGTTAACCAAACAACATTCATCATTACTAGAATGTGGATGAGTGTAACACCGTGTTCGAAGACAACATGGAGATATGGTCATCCATCCAGGAATATCCCGTAATTTAACAATTACTAATAGACCTGTGGGATAAGAAATTTTTTTTGATGAGATTCGGGTCAATTCACAGACCCTAGTTCCCACATAGATATTTATCATGTTATGGGAAGGTCGAAGCAGTCAGGGCGAGATTGAAATGTTGTGACACAAGGAAAATCTTGTGGTAGAAAGGACCCAACCTTGGGCCAATGAAGCACTTAAATTATCACATACCATTGAAGGTATGATCAAAGGACTCCTCCAAACTCAACACAACATCATCTTGAAATTGGAAAGGCCTACTATAGAGAAATTAGTCGAAGAAGCATATAACACTACAACACAGAGTTCCAAGACCATCCAGCCTCTACACGAATCCATCCAGGCGCTTAAGGAAAAAAATACAAGAATCCAAAATCGAGTGACTCAAGGATAAGTAAAGAGTTTTTGTTGGGGGGCTGTTGGGCTAGGGTCCCTTAGGTTGAGTCTTGAGTCAGTTTTGTTAATGTTGTTAAAGCGCAGTGCACAGGTCAAGGGGATTTGGGGTGGGTCAAATATCCTTCATATTGCAATGGCTAAAAGGGTAAAACATGGGGCTCAAACCATGGTTTTATTTCATGGTTCTTTCGCATCTAAGTGATATAAATAGGCATGTATGAGTCAAGAAAAGAGATAATACGATTTGATAGAAACATCTGATATCTCATATGTAATGTGATTTTGAGCAAGTTTCAGTGATTAACCTGATTAAGAGACAGGATCCTGTGGCTGTGTGCACAGAGACATGAGGAAAGTCCTAGGCTTATGTTCGAGGACTCTGTCACTATGTGCATAGGATAAAGAAGTTGTATTCATTGAATATTTTCTTAATAAAGAGATTTTTTGCAAAATCATTGGTTTGGTTCCATAATTTAAGTTCTTATGTGTTAATGATAATTATTTTCTTATAGATATGCTATAGTTTTTGTTATGTAATGTGAATCTATCTAGGCTAATCATATAACAATATATTTTTGTGTTTATGCAAGAATTATATCAGTATTAAGGGTTTTTGTTAAGTAAATCAGAATAATAGTATATATCTGTATTTTCGTGATAACTACATCTCTGTTAAGGGTTTCGTTGAAGTTAGATGTGAATTGGGTTAAGAGAAATAGCGAAGCACAACAGTGATTAGATAAAACTAGAAAGGGTTAGATCCACATCATAAATCTCCCTCTAGGTACGGAAACCTGGTTCCAGTACCCCCCCATTCCTACTTCGGGTGAGACTTTGGTTTGTGAAAACGCATCACTGCCGAAAGGGCCAATATTTGGAGGGTTTTTTTGGTTGCACAAATACACTCTGAACCTAGGTCTATACCCCTTGAGCCAATACCATTACCATTATTTTCTTATGAATTGGTTTGGTTGTGTTTAGGTTGGATCTACTTGTTTTTTTCCTTTTTATTATTATTGTCGATTGTAGACATGAGCTCCCACTTATTCCTTTGTTTAAATTTCTACTCAATTTTTAAATAATATATATAGATGCATCCTAGTGAGGAGATGTCAAAAAAATAATTATTTATATAGATGTACCTATGTAGGCCACTATAGTAATTCAAAAAATGTGTTTCTCAAAGTATTTGATACATATATTTGAGTGCTAGTGGTCCAAGTAATGTTTACTAACACTTTCTTAGACAAAAAAATATACTCATTGTAGGACCTTTTACTGACATGATTCTCCATGTGGACATGAGGGACATATTTTTTAAATATTGATTTACCATCACATGAAAATTTTCCAAAGAAGCCAAAAATCAAAGAAACAAGCAACACAAGGAACCATGAATGATCATAACATCGATATTATAACGGAGCTCACCCTAGGGTGGGAAGGGATACATCTAAGGATTTTTTTGGAACTAAGTATCAGTTTATTAATTCTTAGGCATTATCATTCTTACAATGGGCTGAAACATATCACCATATGTGGATCATTCTCCTTAAAGAGTTTCCCTATCACAAAAGGGGAAAAGGAACTCACATAAAGGACATTTACTTAGCACCAGAAGGGCTACATTTTCTCTCTGAACAAGGCTTCAAGCTCTTACAAATCCCATCCAAAATCTCTGAGAAAACTTATCCAAAATGTTTTCCCCCCATAAAATTCTCACATAAGGAATTTATATAGTTTTTCTTAAACAAAAATACATAACTACCCAGATCCACAATAGTAGGAACTTAAGATATTTTAAGTAAAAACAAGATCCATGATTCTAGGAATAAAACTTATGCAATGAAAAAAAATGATGAAATACAAACTTCAAGGATCTCAACCATGCCAGTAGACATCAACCTCTCATTTAAAAATATAAATTAGTTATGAGTTCAATTCTCACATAAAAATAATTTCTCAAATGGAAAATAAGTTAGTATTTTGTGATTCATTTTCCACTCACATACAACATTATCCTCTTTAAAATTTAAACTAAAATAAGGCACAAAATTATTAATCCCATTTATTCTATTATCCCAATATTTTTCACCTACCATGAAATATTCTTAGTGTTGTACAAAGTAAACTTGTGCATATGTGGAGATAGACCTGGATCAATCCTTCCCATAGAGAAACTTTTGTTCCTCCAAAAGTATCAATTTAAACATGTAGGCCTTGCACACTTCTTTTAATTTGGAGTGATCTCACCTATGTTGCAATATCAACTACAATATAAAGTTGCAATATATTTCAAGCCCTTTACTTTGCAATAAAAACAAATCTTCTTTGGTCGACTGCAAACCCAACCAATTCTAGTTTTTTTTCACATCATGATGTATTTATATTTTTATAAATGAAACCTAGTAAAATAATGAAACATAAAGGAAATTGTAGGTATACAGGCCCAACTATTTCTTCTGGTGCTCGAAATAGTGAAGAAATAAATTTTCAATTTGCATAATGGAAAGAGTAATATTGGATCCTCATCAAAGAAACCGCAACTTTTACTCCAATATAAGCATTATTATTGAAAAAAGAAATACTTTCATCAACTGAGGCTCCCTCGTTCATCTCATTTACTCGCGCAAGAGTGTAAGGGAGCTACAACATTACCATTAATATTCTTCTCCACAATTTCTTTCACAGCAGTCTGAATGGAATACTCTATTGAATTCCCAACACCTTCACTAGCCTCCGGGATGGGTACTACAGTTATTATTCCACTTCCAAGTCCTATTTTAACATTTGAATCAATTATTATAGCACACTCCTATGGAGAATTGACATGACAAGGCACCTTGAAGTCACTTCTTTGGGTTAAAAAAATGCTGGAAACTCTTCAATATTTTATGTTGCAACATTAACTCCTTGTGTCTACATGTATTCAAGAGTTCTTATAATCTCCAACATTTACCTGATAAAATCATGAAAAAAAACCAATGGAGTCCTTCCAACCTCAGTCAAATCATAGGAAATATCCATTGATTTATATCCATGTCGATAAGATCCTCTAATACATCCACTAACAAAGGCGACAATTCCAATGCTAGGTCCATATAATAATAGTGTATCCCCTTATTATTATTGTTAGTTCAGCCCCATTATTTTTATTTTTCTACCATGTAGTCCCCATATTATTATTATTTTCCCCATATATGCCCGTTATTGTTGTTGATGTGCCCTTACATTGTTATTCTTATGCCGACTAGGATTATATTGTGACCCCCTGGACCCAGATATATACAAAGGAGATTTTTTCATTTGTATCATCCAAGATTTTTTCATTTATGTAATGTAAATGTGGTCCCCCCCTCAAATATTCTGATTTATAAGTCGGTGATCTATCTTCTCTTCTATTTTGTAAGTTTGTTTCATAATATTTGGTATCAGATCTTGGGATTCTAGAGTTTCTCTTCTTAAAAAAGGACATCTTGGATTATTCGCTATAAGGATTCAAAAGCTGAATTATTTACCACGTGGAGAAAAAATCTTAACCAACTTCACGTAAAAATTCCATACCTCAATTCGCTAGAGTTTCAGAGATATGATCTGTGCAAGTTAGGGTTTTTTGCAGGATCTAGAATTTCATCTCAAAAAGATGACTGAGGGAAAATCATCATAAATTTTGTTTTAGGCATAGAACTGGAGTTATGTAAAAATTGGGAAAAATTGCACGAAAAATTAGTTTCTTTTATATCGATTTTAGAGCTAAAGGTTGAAACAGTGACACGTGGCATGTCGTAAAAGTTCGCTCTATTGAACTAGTCCATAATTAGGTAATTGTGGGAGATTGAGCAAAACTTTATATTGAAGAATCCAAATTAGGTATGACGTATGGAATTGTAAATAAGACTCAAAGGGATACTATAGTACCAAATATAAAATATTGGTGACTCACAATTACATAGATACATCGGTTTCAATATCAAGCTCCTCAAAAGCAAGAAAAAGGAGTGTATTTTTTTTTTTTAAATTGCATAAGTCTTCTTTGAAAAATAAGTTTGAAGTGATTCTAATGGAATATTGAAGCATATATATCAGTATTGTGTTCTAAACTTCCCCCCAAAAATATTTCCACACCCATTAATCCCTCATAAATCTCTACTATGACTCATGAAGAGGAAGAAGTGCAACATGATATGTCAAAATTATGAGACCAAGTGCAACAAATTTCACCGTCGCAAAGAGTAACAAAAATGGAATGGAAGGTGATATGGATGGTTTAAAGACAGAAATGGATGGTTTGAAGAAAGGTGTGTAAAATAATATGCATGGATTGAAGAATGGAGTGGAAGCTAAGATCGATGGTATAGAAGAAAAATTGAAAGGAAACATGGAAGACATGAAGAATGGTCTAAAGCAGACATGGAATGTTTGAAGTAAGGTTTGGAAATTCTACTACAAGAAATGATTCCTAATGGTGAAATGGTAGTATATGAAACTAATGATGAGAATAAAAGAAATGTTAATCATGATTTCATAAACTCTAACGTTGGATTTAAGACTCACCATATTCCAAAGATCAATATGAGTAAGTTCGATGGCAAGGATCCGGTTGTTGGGCCCAAATTAAGGTATGATTCTCACTCTGTAAATACTTCAAATTATGTTATAATTTCGGTGGAATCCGTCTTCATATTAACAATAAAGAATAAAAGATCATGAAAACGGGAACAATCAGACTAATGATGAAAATGATGTTTTTATAATAGAAAATTGACTTCTCTTATCTCCACATGCAGGAAAGTAGAATGCCTCGACCAATAGGAAATGGAAGCCAACCCAGGGATGTGAGCATATGAAATACTAGTAATTCCAGCAGCCGATAGAAGGAAAAGAGACGAATCCGAGTCCAATAACTCAAATGACAGCCACACGCAGCGGGCCGTCGTTTGGGAAACACTTTTGAAATTTTTGAAATCGCCTTTAAAAGGGAAAAGGACGGAGGAGAAGGGGAGTCAGAAACAAGACAGGAAATTCATTTTGTAATAGAAAAATCAGAAAGAGTCTATCTAATTTCGCTTTTGTAACATCACTGGATGTAATATAGAGCTTTGAACAATCATCTTTTGAATTTTTTACAGTGCTAAGGCTTCTAGTGGTTTGGGCCCAATCTCTAGAATCTCCATGCAAGTTTTCATACTCTATGTAGTTATGTACCCAATTCTTATGAATCTGATGCGGTTGTAACGTATACTTCCATTCAATACAAACATAGTTCTCTTTCTTCAGGATTGTTAGAAACTACGTTCTTAAAGTAGGGCAAGTGCAATCATATTTTCCAACTTACAGCAATGTTTTGTTATCAATAGATAGTTCTAGTTCATTTAATATCATTTCATTTGAATTACAGATCGTAGAATAAGATGACTTTAGCATTATATGTCTTTATGAACTCCGTTCTCTTTCTAGCATAACGAAACATTCAACCATCGATCAATGTTGATAAATTAAGTCATAAAGAGAACTCCATTGCAAAATTAATTAATTACTTGTTGTACAAGTTATTTAATTCACTTCAGTCATACTGCTATTTCATTACTGTTCAACTTAGTTATCTTGTCATTCCATTACTGCACGACTAGTTATACTGTTGTTCCATTATTGCTTAGTTAGCTAGACTATTGATTCAATTTGATTCCATTACTAATTAGCTTAGTTAGACTGTTGTTCCATTCAATTCCATCGTTGCTTAGTTCAATGTCTGATTGGTTTATCTAGATTTTTGTTCAGTTCAGTTAAGTTGTTGTTTCATTCCATTAGAGAAACAAAAATTCCTGTTTCTCAATCCTAGGTTAAAAACCCATCCAAGTCACCCCTCAAAGGATAAGAAAGTTTAGGAAGTTAGTAAATTTTTCCTCATAATTGACAAGGAACATCTGTTAGAAAAATTGACTCGCATATATTGTGCTGACACTGTTGGAATAAAAAGACTTACACAGGGTTGATAATTAAATGAGGAATAACTAGAGTTGTCAATAAAAATTCACCTCTTTCAACACCAACATTTTAGCATCATTGTCGGGGAGAGTGTAAAGAGTCATCTCCCTTAGTCATCTTTCTCCATTTCTGTGAAGAATTTGGTATTGAAAACGAGAGGTAAGAGCCTACGTACTGGCAAGAAACATTCTTGCCCTTTAGCCCACTCACCAGCAAGTTATCCAAAGAACCGTAGGATAGGTGCTCTTGCTCTATGCCTAGGAAGAATAATATAGAAGAAATTTGAAATCATTCACAACCATCCTCACAACCCAAAGGACCGGTGATCCTTGGAAGAACAACATATATAGACGAAATCATTAGGAAAGCTGAATCTCAGGAACATATATGACCCATAATTGTTTCCATTAAAAGTACTAATGCACTCCCTCATGCAGCAGCCTCACCATATGTAGCCTATGCCGAGATTCAATTTGAGATAGAGGGGTCTAAGAAAAGCTTGCAGACTATCATTCATAGAGACACTGACCCTTCGAAAGAGGTAGGCTCTTGCAACCTACAAGAAGGAGGGGGAGAAACTAGTGGAGGAATTCACATAGAGATATTAGAACCTAAGTCCCCTAAAGAAGTGATCAAAACATAAGTTATTATAATTCCAGATTAGGGAAGTGTTGTAAAGCCCCTAGCGCATTCACCTCCCAAGCCTATTAAAATCTCTCCTCCAGATCAAGAAGTTCCCGAAGATTTATGGCACCTCTTTGATCAGATGGAAAATAATCAAAATCAGAATCAGAGGTAGACATCAACATTATAGTACCCTATTGTTGATCATGTTTCCAATTCCCTTATGAAATCCATTCCCTTGCACAACATCCCCACCTCTCATGGGTTAACCACAAAATATCCTGATGAATTCCTATTTTAATTTGATGTCTTATGCAGAGGATATGACTACACCACCAATCCCCAGAAACTAAAATTATTTCCCTCTACCTTAAAAGGGACTGCACTCCGCGGGTTCATGGGATTAGGAGGGGGAACTATAAACAACTGGGACCAAATTAAGAATACTTTTCTTACCAAATACTAAGACTATTGTCGAACCCGAGATATAAAAGATGAAATCTTTAACATGTCTGCAAAAGACAATGAAACATTAGAGGAATACGTAGAAATATTTCAATACAATTTACAAATATCCCCATATAGAACGTTATCCAAGGACATTTTAAAAGAAACAATGGGTTCAGACCAATGGCAATGTAACTAGAGAAAAATTTGGAAATATGTTAGAAAATTTTAAAACTAACATCCTGGGTACTTTTACAATGCAACCTGATGTTTTACAAGGCAAGAAAAAACAAGCTATAGCCAAACAAAACTTGGGCATATTTTTCCCAAGATGTCAGAAGAAGCACAACCAGAGGTAGTGTCCTTTAGACATGCTCCAGACTTGTGCTATCTACACTAAGGATCATGCTACGAACCAATGTCCTTCACTTCCCGAGCTGAAAGCTGTCTGCAAGGAAGCAGAAGAAGAAACAGATCCAGTCTATTTAATGAATCAGTGTCAGCAATGGAAAGCATGACCTGGCTACCACAGACCTACCTCAATACTTCCCGTTGCCGCAGTTCAGCCAGAAAAACCCTACAGCAACTTGGTAGACTCAAAACCCCTTCCCAACTTGGCCAAACCAAGTGTTTCCTATGCCACCTTGGCCTACGCAACCTCCATCAGTGAGTAATTTGTAAAACTTCCATAGTTCTCCCCCTTATTGGCATAATGTCCCATATCAAAACCAATGGCCAAACCCTCCTACTCAAAACACCAATTGTAACTAGTAGCGACCTACGGGGATGGGAAATCTACCGATAGGAGTAGGAACCCAACAATTGCTAGCTCCCTACCCATTTTAGCATAACCAACAGCCTTCCATATGCTCTCAATTACCAGCCCAACCCAATTCTAACCCCAAGAATAGACCGTTTCAACTAATTCAGATCATAGAGGATCCAAAACCCAATGCCGAACAAAAATAGTGCAACGAATTGAGGTTAAGATCTGGATGTACCATATTACCTATAGAGGCCACAATTCCACCTTAGTCCCAAGTTGAAATATCCATAGAGCCTAGATCAACGAATATAATAGAAGCAATTAAAGATAAGGAAACAATTGATCAACAAAGACCTGAAGAACTTAGACTGACTCCACCTCCATTTCCTGAGAGATTAAAACTACACAAACCTATAATCACCCCATATTTTGACATCCTATGGGAATTAAGTAACCTTTGTATTAAAATTCCTCTTCTCCAGGCCATCCAATACATTCTGATCTATTCAAAGACAATCAAGGAATTATGTGGAAAAAAATAAATTAAGAGAACAATGGATGCACCTACCGTTCATGTGGTAGGAATGCTATCTGAGTTGATGTTAGGTAGCGAATCACTTGTAAAATATGAAGACCCAGGAAACCACATTGTAACAAGTGAAAATGTTTGGACACTCATTTCCAAACACATTGGTTGACCTAGGGGCAACCATTAACATCCTAACTATGGGAGCTTGCAAAAAACTAGGCATATCAGTTTTAGAACCTACAGCCACACTTTTGGAACTAGTTAACAGATCTGTTATCAGACCAGAAGGTATAGTGCAAGACATCATGGTCTCTGTGGACTCATGGGAATACCTAGCTAATTTTTTAGTCGTTAATCCAAAAAATAGGATGGAAGGGCACCCATTGATTCCTGGGCGTCCTTGGTTGGCCACAGCAGATGCTTACATAGGCTATTGAGCAGGTAGCATGAATATCACTAGAGGCAAATCTGTAAAAAATATCATTATTTATCCGCCTTCCAAACCAAGTTTGCCCATGATAAAAATTCATAAACACCTAGATACATATTGGGAGCAAAACATCCATCCACCTCTGACTCTAGCAGAAGCCCTCAAATTCGAGGATAAAACTGAAGATGATGTGATTAATAATGTTATGAATCAGCCACCCAAACCTGAAAATTTGAAGTGTCAAATGATGAAAACAGTCCTCGAACATGAAGGTTGAGAGGACCCTGTGGTGGACTTTGAGACTCAACATAGCTCCACAACCATTGTTCATAATAGTATACCTACTGAGATTGAACTAGGAAAGGTTCTGAATATTAACAACATCTTGGATGACAACCAAAAGCAGAAACTCATAAAAGTCCTCTAGAAGCACCAAGGTGCATTTGCATGGGATTACCAAGACATGAAGGGCTTGAACCCACAACTGTGCACGCACCACATCTATAGTGATAGGGAAAAACACCCCATTAGACAACCCCAATGAAGAATAAACCCACATTTAAAAGAGGTTGTAAAAGAAGAGCTGCAAAAACTGTTAGATTTAAATTTCATTTATCCTATCTCAGACAGCAAATGGGTCTCCCCTTTGGTGGTCATCCCTAAGAAGAATGGGAAGTGGAGAATCTGCGTAGATTACAGAGAATTAAATAAAGTAACTCAAAAAGATCATTTCCCCCTTTCCTTCATTGACCAAGTCCTTGACACATTAGCTGGAAGACGGTTCTTCTCTTTCCTTGACGAATTCAACAGATACGATTAGATCTAAATAGCTTCTGAAGACCAAGATAACAGAACCTTTACCTGCCAATGGAGCACTTTCGCTTACAGATTTTTACCGTTTGGATTATTTAATGCCCCAACAACATTTCAAAGAGCCATAATTAGCATTTTTTCTGACTTAATAAATGAAGGACTTGAAATTTATATCGATGATTTTACACTCTATGGGGAAGACTTTGATCAAGCACTAGAAATTTTAGACAAAGTGTTAGAATGATGTATTGGTACTAGACTATGTCTAAGTAACGAAAAATTCCATATGATGATGACTGAGGGGGTAATCTTAAGTCACTACATTTCTGCAGCTGGAATACAGGTATACCCGGCTAAAATAGAGGTAATCCTTCTATTGGCCACACCTTGTACAGAAACAAAGGTATGCAGTTTCCTGGGATATGCAGGATTTTATCACAGATTTATAAAAAAAAATTCACAGATAGCTCCACCTATGTATGCATTGAATGGGAATGTTGAAAACCATTGGACTAAAAATGTGACACTACTTTTACAGACTTGAAGAAGCTGGTCTCAACAACACCAACCTTGCGAGGTCCTAACTGGAAACTGCCCTTTCACATCTCTTCTGATCCATCTGATATAGCAATAGGAGCAGTCCTTGGCCAAGAAGAAGATCAAAATCCTTATGCTATTTATTATATCATAAAAAACCTTACTCCTGCCGAATTAAATTATACAGTGTCCAAGAAAGAATTTGTGGCTGTAATTTATGCTATCAATAAATTCAGGCACTACATCACTAGATATCAATTATTCCTGTACACTGACCACTATGTTATTAGATATTTAGCTAATAAACCAATCATGAATGGAAGAATAACTTGTTAGCTACTGTTACTGTAGGAATTTGAGATAACAATCAAAGACCTTCTAGGGAAGGAAAACGTAGTCGCAGACATCTTGTCCAGATTCCCCAAGACATATGACACACTAACAGTTGACTATCAATTCCGTGATGAACACCTATTTGCTGTAGCGGTCAAAACGACATGGTATGCAGGTATGGAAAATTATCTGGCAATGGGGAAGCTACCCAGACATTTAACAGTGAGAGAACAAAAATTGATTGTAAAGCGCAACACAATATTCTCTTGGATTGGAGGATACATATTCCATGCAGGGGCCCATATGCACATATGAAGATGCATAAGGGAAGACGAAATCTATGGAATCTTACGGGCCTGTCATGATGAACCCTGTGGCGGCCACTTCACAGAAAGACGGATGGGGCATAAAGTGTTTCAATTAGGCTATTACTAGCCTACGATTTTCAAAGACACAAAGAAGTATGTCCAGGCCTGCGATAGTTGCCAAATAATGGGCCTCCCAGGCTAAGCTAATGAAATTCCGCTGCAACCAAAATTGGTGGTGGAACCATTTGAACGATGACCATTCGACTTCGTTGGGCCATTCAACCCACCATCAAACTAGAAAGCCCACATATTAGTTGCCACGGATTATGTCACCAAATGGGTGGAAGAAGTGGCCTTGTCAAGAGCCATGGAAGAATCAATAATTAAGTTTCTCTTTGAATTATTTGTATAATACGGCTTGCCAAGGGAATTGATAACTGATGGGGGGGGGGACAATTCACAGGAAATAAGATCACATCTACCTTAAGAAATTACCATATCATTCACAGAGTTACGTCTCCTTACCACCCATAGGAAAATGGACAAGTCAAAAGAACTAACAAAGTCCTGGAGGAAATCCTTACCAAGACAGAAGTATCACACTGCTAAGACTGGGCCACTAGACTACCAGAATCCTTATGGGCTTATCGAACAACATGGCGAAATAACACTAGATATTCACCATATCAGCTAGTATTTGGGAGAGAACCTATCTTCCCTATTGAGTTTGAAATTAAAACTCTGAGAACAGCCCATGAAGTGGGATTGGGATTAAAAAAAACTCAATCTAAAAGACTCCAGCAAATAAATGAACTGGATGAAATTCAACTTCTTTCCCTGCAACGCACAATGATCATTCAACAACAACGAGGCAAGTGGCACGAAAACCTAATAAAGAGGACGGTATTTCAAAAAGGAGATTGGGCACTTCTCTATGATTCCAAATTCCAAGACTTTCTAAGAAAACTACAAACAAGGTGGCTCGGTCCATATGAGATTCAGGAAGTACATAGCAATGGTACCCTCACCTTGACCACTATAGATGGGTGTGGCTCAACATTTCTAGTTGATGGGCATAGAGTATGCCTCTATCACAAACCTCTCATGAAAGAATATTTCTGTCAACAGGCAGGAAATGATCCCACCATCGAAGTTGTGGTGCAAGGGGGTGACAACCCCACAAACTCAAGTACATGAGAGGTTTGACAACATCACTTGTAAATAATGTACATAATTGTTTTGTTTGTTGTACATTCTTCCCATTTGCAATCCATTTTCATTGTAAGATTGTGTTTTTTTTTTATTGTTGTGTCTTTTTCATTTTTTCTATTCAATTTGCAGACAAGTATTGTTCAATATTTGAATGGCTACTGTTCGATCAAATTGAACAGCCAGTGACTGTGTTTTTCTCTTTTTTTTTCAATTCACGGATAGCTACTATTCAATATTTGAACGACTGTTGTTTGATTGAATTGAACAGCTAGTGAATGTGTTTTTATTTTTGATATTCAATTCACAGATGGCTTTCGTTCAATCTCTAAATGGATGCCGCTCAATTAAACAACAATCTGCAGTGTTCTTATTTTTCTGTTCAATTCTAGAACAAATTTTGTTCAATCTTTGAACAGTTGTTGATTCAAGCAAAATTGTACAGCCATTTTTTTCATTGTTGTTCAATTTATGAACAGCTGCTATTTAGTTTTTAATAAGTTGCTGGTCAGCCAAATTGAACAACTATTTCTTGTATTTTTAATTTTGTTGTTCAATTCGAGAACAACTATTGTTAAATTTTTAAATGGCCACGGTTCAACCAAATTGAACAACTTTTTTCCATGTTTTCAATTTTGCTGTTGAATTTTTGGAGAGTTGTTGTTTAGTTTTTGAACGGTTGCCGATTCAACCATATTTGAACAGTCATATCATATTTTTAAATCTGTTATTCAATTCTTGAATAGCTGTTGTTCATTTCTTTGACAACCGTCATTCAGACGAACTGAATAGTTGTGCACCGCTGTGTCTTTATTTTTGTTGTTCAATTCTGGAACAATTTTTGTTCCATCTTTGAATGGTTGTTGTTCATTCGAATTTAAACAACTACTTTTGAGCATTTTTTTTAATGCTGAACAATATTTAAAGAGCTTATGCTCAATGTCTTAACAGCTGCTATCCGACGAAATTAAATAGCCATTAATTTTATAATTGAGTAACTTTGAGTAGGGAATGGAAGTTGGAAGAGACAGGGAAAATGGTAAAATTACAAATATGATGCCCCTTTTGCACTATAATTCTTAAACAGGAAGCTGACATTATGCACACATGAAATAAAAGGCTAAGTCACCCATAGTTCCAATGTGATATCAAAAAATTCAGGACCTTATGATGATATTTCTTTTTGCACTATTCGAATAATATGTCCCTAAAACATGAAGAAATGGAACAAGGGGTGTTAATGGTATTAGTTTTTCTGCTTCTTTCACCATCCCTCACTCTTAAGGATTCAATGAGCCTCCCTTAAAAATTGTGTATTCATGCAAATCTTTAAGAGGATAGGGGGTATCATTACGAGCCAGCCTACCATGATCATAAGGATTTAATAAGTGACATGTCCATTATGGCTACCACACTAGGGTAATGACCTTCTCATCTACTAGAAGGATAGGAGGTCTCATCATGAGCCGGCATGATCACTCTATTACAATTCTAGTGAATGGCATTGTGACTATCTGGCTACCACACCAGCACAGTGACCTCCTTATAGATCGAAATGTTACAATCCAAAAGGAAGTACTACATTTACATGCAAATCTTAAGAGAGGATAGGGAGTCTCATCACGAGCCAACCTACCATGTTCATAAGAGTGTAGCAATTGACATTCCCATTATGGCAGCCACACCAGGGTAATGACCTTCTTAGTAACTTGAAGGATAGGAGGTCTCATCATGAGCCAGCCTGATCACTTTGCTACAACTCTACTGAGTGGCACCATGGTTACCTGGCCACCATACCAACATGGTGATCTCTTCATAAAATTGTAAAAACAACTATTCTTACGTAAGGATCATGGCTCATTTTTCGGGTTAAATAGCAACTCTATCAAGGCTATGAATTCCTGTTGGTAGCAGTGGCTCTACTTGTCGTATGAAAGAATGCTCCTTTAATAACCAATTGTTGTTATATATGCCTTTTCTTCCATTTTTTTCTGTTTTTCAATCACAAAGCTATTACTCGAATTAGTAACAATCATGACTTACCATAAGAATAGTTAACAAAGATCTGTTTACATATTTTGAACTTTGGAATGACAATGCCAATCATTACTTGACTCAATCTTGCTTTCGGCATAACTTTTTAGTCGTGCAAAGACATCATATCATAATAATGGAAATGTTATTTTCTCTCGCTTTCCAGTCACTTCCACACAAGATAAAATTACGAAAAATTCTAAATCTGAGCTTTTTTGCACATATGTAGTAATTACTCAACCATTAATCCTTCACACACAGATTTTCCAAATTCTGAAATTCCCATGTCCGCATCCATAACTGGCCAAATATTTTTTGTACTTGAGGAGGTGGGTGCCCTTTCTTTAAGAGAGAGGGTGTAATTAGCCTTAATTCAACAAGAATGTGAAGTCCCAGCACAAATCTCGTCGGACGCATCAATAAACACTACAATTAAGGCATGAAGATTATGTACACAGAGCCGCAGTCTCTCTTCTGCTTGTAGACAACACCCAGTCGAAACAATAGAGCCAAGAAGAAAAATAATCAAAGGAAAAGAGAATATCAGTTATGCAAAGAAATACCCTTCGAAGCGAGCCTGCAAACTTTCCAATTTTAGAGGCGGCGAGTGCCATCCTCCAGCGAGCTAGATGGCTGACATATGTACACAGAATATAAGGATCCAACACGAGAATTGCAATCAAATTTCTACAAAATCTGCAGGAAGGGAAAACTAGAGTTAACAGCTGAACTATACCAGTTACAAAGGGAATTATCGTGGAATTTTCTGGAATACCAGCACAAGGGGAAATATGGGCAGAAAATCATCTCCTCCCGAGAGAAGCAGTAGCAGTATATTAGGATCCGGATGAACCATTGGAACGAAAAGCTAGAGGGATCAACCCTGCCTCTTTACACCAGCCATCGCAGGAGCTGGCAACATTCATCCATAATTTTATTACATGCGAAGGACGTCGGGATGTGCCAAAACCTCGACAGCTCAAAATTTTAGCTACACTCAAACAAAAAATTTCAGTTAATCTTCCCACCTTTTTTAATTTCATATTTCATGATACTTTTGTTCAATTGAGGAAGGCCAAGAAGCTCAAAGTAATTTTTATTCAATGGGGCTTAATAAAATTAATCATCATTCATGAGCTAGATAGTCAGCAGATAACATGGGATAATTTCATCAACCCAGAGGCACAGGAACCATAAGTAAACCCTAAGGGAACCGAAATTGAGCCCCCTAGGGTAAATCATCCAAGAATAAAAAGAAATTAAACCTCAACATTAGAGCCAAACAGGCAAAAACGGCCCAGAACACCCCAGGGAACTTCAAACCCCATGGAGGAAGCAGAACCATCCCATGCACCCTTGCAAGAATTCGAGGAGGAAATGGCTCGATTCCTAGGACAAATAAGGACAAACTATGAATTAAGAAACTCATTGGAAGGAGGGGAGCAAGAGGAACTTGTTGATAAAACCACCACCCCCAACAGCTCTGGCCACACTAACGTCCTATCCGACCAAGAGGAACCACAAGATGATGAGGCTCTATCTCCTATTGATAATTACAAAGTTTATAATGATGGACAGGTAGAGGAGAGATTGGAATCATAGGATTATTCAGGTGACATTGTCCCTATTGAGAAAAGCACACAAACATAGACAACCCCTTTGTCACCAGGCGGTAGCGTCGCTCCTCCTAGTCAGGACCCTCACATTGAGGTCAATTCTAAAGACATAATCAGAAACACCATTCTAGATGTTATCCCTGAAAAAGAGAATTCCGCCCCCCTATCACTTCCTGAAATAAGAACAGGTGAAGGTTTAGATGAGAGGAGAAGTGAGAAACTAAGAAGGACCTGCAAGAGATTGGAAAAATTGGTGAAATATCTGAGGAAAAAACTGAAAAAAGAAATAAGGGATTGGAAGCTAAGGACAGAAACCTCTATTGCAGGAACTCAAACAGAACCAATAAATAATATCGAAAGTGAAATGAAAACTAACTTAGTTGAAACCATGGAAACTAGAATACAAACCAATTTGATAACTACTATTGAAACTGAAATACAGACCAACTTGGTAGACACCACCAAGGCTAAAGTTAAAATGGAACTAGAAAACATCATCGAAGCCTCCACCCAAACTGAGAATAAGGTTATAGAAGAAAATGGGACCCAAAAAGAGGAAGCCCCTACCTATGCCCGTTTAGTAGAGATAGTTGTGAGCCAGAGATTATGAAATGAACTAGTGCAAGTGTGGCATGAACTGACATAGTATAGAAAGGAGGGGGTGCCATTATAAGAATATCAGGCACTGAAAAATAAGTTCACTAACTTCTCCATCATAGAATATGTGACATTCACCCAGCTTAGAGGAGAGCAGGAAAAGGTTAAAGTGGTACAAGAGCAGGTAGAGAAAGCTAAGAAGTGAATCTCTACAATTTTCTCTCTATCTGATGATGCACTATCATGTAGAGCTCCGGTAACCAATCATGACTTGCTCCTAACAGAATGGTATCTACTCTTGAAAGTTAAAGCTGTTAGGGCTGGGAAACCCACTACCTTCAGGACCATAGAGGAATTTTTCCAATGTTGTATCGATCAGGATGAGCAGGTCCAGCGCCTCTTGTCTGAGATTTACATGCATAACCTATTCTTAGAAGAAGACACAGACAACAACCCTAGCCCCTTCATAGGGGATGCACAACTGCAAGCCTTCCTTTCATTTGTTAAAAACTAGATCAGGTTGGCCAAAGCCTACGACATCATCCATAAAAGAGAGCATAGTCTAGATTTATGGGTCTAGGGGGGAGCCTATGAAACCCTTGCAACTGATCATCCAACATAAAAACTTCATGAGAAGGCCAGGTGTGAGGACTAGGCTGGGACCCATCCATAAATATATCATAGAAAATGCACGAGAATACTTTTAGGAAATTCTTGAAGTAGCCTTAGCAGCAGCCAAGAAAAGGTGGATGGCCTCCACAAACAATGTGAAGAATAGGGAGACATTCAATTACAGGAATTTCAAGGTTGTTGCCTTCAAGTTCCTTTCATACAGCAACCTAGTCTACAGCATGGGGCCTGCCTGGTTGGGATGTAGATACAGAAACCCTCTCCTCTGGCATCCTCTCGAGGATTATAATCACAATTACGAATTACCAGATGGAGCCACAAGCGCTCCCTTTACACTCATAAAAAGAAAACAAGGCTTCAGAACATACAACGAAAAGGCCTATCATGCCAACTACTTAACACAACTACATCTCAATCACCTATTTGCATGAGGACATGCAACTAGGTAAGAAGGGGAGTATGTTGGGCCCAAACTAAGGTATGATTCTCACCCTATAAATACTTCAAATTATGTTATAATTTCTGGGGAGTCCCTCTTCATATTAACAATAGAGAATAAAATATCATGAAAATGGGAACAATCAGACTAATGATGAAAAGGATGTTTTTATAATAGAAAAATGACTTCTCTTATCTCCACATGAAGGAAAGCAGAATGCTTGGACCAATAGTAAATGGAAGCCAACCAACGTACGTTAGCATATGAAATCCTAGTAATTCCAGTAGCCGGTAAAAGGAAAAGAGACAAATCTGAGTCCAAGAACTCAAATGACAGCCACGCGCAGTGGGCTGTCATTTGGGAAACACTTTCGAAATTTTTGAAATCGCCTTTAAAAGGGAAAAGGATGGAGGAGAAGGGGAGTCAGAAACAAGACAAGAAATTCATTATATAATAGATAAATCAGAAACAGTCTATCTAATTTCATTTTTGTAACATCACTGGATGTAATATAGAGCTTTGAATAAACATCTTTTGAAATTTTTACAGTGCTAAGGCTTCTAGTGGTCTGGGCCCAACCTTTGGAAGCTCCACACAAGTTTTCATACTCTGTGTAGTTACATAACCGATGCTTATGAATCTGATGCAGTTGTAATGTATATTTCCATTCAATACAAATACAGTTCTCTTTCTTTGGGATTGTTAGAAACTGCGTTCTTAAATTAGGACAAGTGCAATCGTATTTTTTGAATTACGGCAATGTTTTGTTATCAATAGATAGTTCCGGTTCCTTTAATATCATTGCATTTGAATTAAATATCGTAGAATAAGATGACTTTAGCATTATTTGTCTTTATGAATTGTGTTCTCTTTCTGTCATAACCAAGCATTCAACCATCGATCAATGTTGATTAATTAATTCATAAAGAGAACTCCATTACAAAATTACTTAATTACTTGATGTACGATTTATTTAATTTGCTTCAATCATACTGTCGTTTCATTAATGTCCAACTTAGTTATCTTGTCCTTCCATTACTGCATGGCTAGTTATACTGTTGTTCCATTATTTCTTAGTTTTCTAGACTATTGATTCAATTTGATTCCATTACTAACTAGCTTATTTAGACTGTTGTTCCATTCAATTCCATCATTGTTCAGTTCAATGTCTTCTTGGTTTATCTAGATTGTTGTTCGGTTCAGTTAAGATGTTGTTTCATTCCATTAGAGAAACACAAATTCTTGTTTCTAAATCCTAGGTTAAAAACCCATCCAAGTCACCCCTCATAGGATAAGCAAGTTTAGGAGGTTAGTAAATTCTTCCTCATAATTGACAAGGAACATCTGTTAGACAAACTGACTCGTATATATTGTGTCGACACTCTTGGAATAAAAATAATTACCCTAGGTTGATAATTAAATGAGGAAGCACTAGAGGTTTCAATAAGAAGTCACCTCTTTCATCACCAACACCGATAACATGGATACTACAGATGGACCAATATTTTGATCTCCATAATGTGAAAAACACACAAAAGGTACACATTACAACTTTATATTTAGAAAAAAACACATCTATATGGTATCGATGGCTTTGTTGTAGTAAACAAATTGTCACTTGGTCAATTTTTATTGAGAAAATGATAAAACATTATGAGGATACAAAGAGCAACATCTTTAGCCAATTGATAAACTAAAACAAAAGGGTTCAATGTTGGAGCACACTGAGGACTTCCAAAAATTAAATATAAGGGTAATTGATATTCTAGAGGAACACAAGATTGATGTATTCATAGGGAATTTAAAGGATAACATCCAACATGAGATTCACCTTTGGGAGCCTGATTTATTGGAGAAGGAATTCAGGTTCGCAAGAAAAATTTAAAGAAAAACTATGGTGACAAGGAAGCCTATTAGTCGCAACTATAAATATGGAAGTGTTGCTACTCCTAGAATTACACCGCCTACAAGGTTGACAACATAAAAACAAGAAGAAAAAATAACAAAATGGATTTTCTACAGTTGTGATAGAAAATACACTAACACTACAAGAAAAAAGCACATTGGTGAGGGTCATGCTTGTGACGGACCTTTAAGGTGGTACTAATATCTCTCATATGTTGATCATTACGCCATTTTTATGGTGTATATAGTGATGGTCCTTTATGGTGAGTCACCAAAGACATTTTCAATATTTTACTTTGGTGGTAGTTAAGGCCCATCACTAATTCTCTCTTTGGTGACACTTCTAGTGACGAACTTTTAATGACCCACACCAATGCTCTTTTTGTTACTTTTGGTGACGGTCAAAAAATGTCCGTCATCATTGATCACTAAAAACCATCACTGTAAGTGTATATAGTGATGGTCCTTTATGGTCCGTCACCAAAGGCACTTCACTTTTGGTGAGGGTCGTTAAAGGCCCATCACTAATTCTCTCTTTGGTGACACTTCTAGTGACAAACTTTTAATGACCCTCACCAATGCTCTTTTTGATACTTTTGGTGACGATCAAAAAATGTCCATCATCATTGATCATTCCAATGAGTTTTTGATGACGCTATGTGCCTGTTAATATATTTTTTGTCAAAATATAACGATTTAATACCATTATTTTGGAGCATTTTTTATTATATGTCCAAGGTCATAGTGGTTAGGGTCGGTCAATTTTTTGAGAAGTAATAAGTGTGTATCATTTCCCTCAACTAATGACTAGTCGAATAGAGATTTCCTATGAGTCAACACATGATTCATATCTATTAAGTTAATTATCTAGCAAATTCCATTTAGATAAATTTCCACTATTGTGTGTAGGAAATATATTATTTAATACATAATCGAGCTTTGACAATTCTATTAATGAGAAAGACCTAACAATCCTCAATAATCTGGGCACACCTTAAATTAATGCTTTGGCACACACTAACATTTCTTAGCACCCCACATGTCTTGGAACATCTTGTGATGACACTGACACCCAAGCACATGGTGGCATGCACTAGCACAACATGGAACTCTCCTAGCATGTTTTGGAATGCTGCATATAGTCCCTAGCATGCCCTAGAACACCTTGGTTGAATGCATTGACATACATAATTAGCACTTGGCATAGAATTCCACTTGGCATGTATTGGGACCTATTATTAGTGTGCTTAGCACGCCCCTTTTCAAAAAGATAAAGTCCTAACTTATTAACCCTCTTACTGGTTCTTCCTTTTGTTGCCTTGACACATATTGACATACCCTGGCACCCTGCGCTACATCCTTAGCACCCAGCATGTATTGGCATATCTTGGCACTATTAATTGGCACATGATATAATTAGCACACCCTGGAACTCCCAAGCACACTTTGGGAATTCTTAACATGCCTTGATATTCCCTAGTACGCCTTACCAATGCTTAGCATACCTTGTCACTCCCTCCTTGGCATGACAACTAACACTGACCATTAACACTATTCTTTGGCAGTACACGTTTCTCATATGCATTAACTTCCATGAATTTTTACCTAGTGCTCCCTCAATGTTTTTTCCTAGTACTCCTTAACACTCATCAACATGCATTATCACTCTCTAGCACACCTTAGCACTCTTCAACATTCCTTTCCACTTCATCACATGCATAAAACTAGTCCCTGACACATATTGGCACTTGGCACGTGTTGGCACTTGGAAAGTCTTAGCATGTATGGAATATGTTGAGATTCCTTGGTATGATTTAGCATGGTTTAATATTAAATTTATTTGTGAAGATCAATTGCTGGAAAGTAGATGAGAAGCAACAAAGGAATACTTGGCACTTAGAATGCACTAAGACTTTTCACTTGGCACCTATTTCTGCCTAGTGTTGGTGTGCCTAGCATGCCCCTCTTGGAAAAGGTAAATTGATGACTTATTAACCCTCTTATGTGTTCATTTCCTTGTAGTTTAAATTTTTTCTCCTTTTTGTTGTCTTGACAGTCCCTGACATGCATTGACACACCCTTTCACATCTTGGCATGCCTTATCACTTGGCACATTTTAGCATGTTTGACATGTATTCCCACTATCTGGCACATCAAGGGGGTGAAGAGAGATGTAGTCCTAAAGAAGGTCGAGTACGAGGGCCGAGTAAGGGTTGCTAAAGGGAGGTCATGATCATCCTCCAAGAGCAAGATCATCATGTGAGGGTTCAGAATAATGTTGCATACCTTAATGGTCAGTTTGCGCTAGGAATTAGGATGGAATATTGCTGGTTCTCTTTTGGCAGATCAAGCTTAAGAGAGGTTTCTCATGAGAATCTGGGCATGTGATTTCAATGGTGTCTTTGTGTGAAGGTCGTATCAAATTCTGAAATGTTGAAATTTGCAACAAGAAACAATGAGATTGGAAGCCAGAAAGGACAAAAAAAATGCACCCACATTGGTGAGGAATTTTGATGCATGAGGAGTGAGGAATGTGGGGCGTCTAATTTATTTTTCCCTTAAATAAATTGGACAATAAATTGTAATTTCATCTCATAACAACTTGTGTCAGTTAATTAAGTCGTGATGACCGAGTTAGCTCAAGAAATTCGAGTTGAGGGTCTAATATGAGGCATCTAGAGGGATTCTAATATTTTTGGCATCCATTTTAAGTTGATGCATTAGTGGGGTACAAGTGTAATTAACTCAATTAAATGAGTTAAAATCAGTTTAACTAGTTCTAACTGAGTGATGACCTAGTGAGAGGTCCAGTGAATTCAATTAGATTTAATTCATAATAAGTGATCAATCAGATAACTGATAATTCGCTATTAATAGTTGCATGCATGTCAGTTTCGAGGAATACCAAGTTGAGATAGAGGTTAAAGGGAACATAACTATCAGTTGTATTCAGAGAAAATTTCCCATGTGCAATTATAAATTCATTGGGATGCCATGATGGATTGCGCAATCAAGGAAGACTGATTTTCCTAATTAATAAGGAGTTAATTCCCTAGGAATTGCATGAGAAAGGCAAGCTGAAGTAAGGATGAGAATTGGCTAAGTACTAGACCGAGTTTTCCTAGATCAACGGGAGACAATATTTGACAGAGTGTTGGAGAATCTCATGAGATATTAAGCATTGTATTGTTTCATGATTCCTTGACTTAATGCACAATACAGATAGAGGGGCTTTGATTATTTGCTTTCCCAAAACACATCATGTTGTTGTGCGATTGATAATTTATTTCTCTTACTTATATGTGATTGTGCAATCGTGTTTTATTTCCGTAAATTGTAGGCAGGATTCAATGTCTTGTTTTAGTAGATTACAAGATCAGATTGAATCTCGTTGGTTAGATTCTCTACATGGTATCAGAGCAGGATTTTTTTGGGCGGTGAGTTTGTAGAGAATATTTGAAGATTTTGGTGTAAAATTTTCAAAAAAAAAAAATAGAATATTTGGATTCCTTGTGAAAATTTACCCAAATGGAGAAAAAAAATCGGTCAAATCGGAGCTCGAATGAGGGAGATATCATCGATTTAAAATCAATTCTTTTTTAGAAACTTTTTGTAACTTCGGGACAATTACACTGTGTGTGAGTCAAGAACCTATATGCACTTGAGGTACAAGATGCATGCAAAGCTTTAAGGAGAAAGGAAAAAGTTAGAGACTTGGTGGTTTAGAGGGAGCATAAATTACCTCTCAACATGCATCCTCATGAGAAGCAATCTTAGAAGGTTGTGGAGTAGCTGCCACAATTGGAGAGGTAGAGAGGAGACCGAGTGGAAGCATCCACTCAAGCAGAGACCTCTATGAGGGGGAAATTTCGAGCCAGATGGGAAGAGGGAGCAGCCATACCTCGAGGTGTACGGTGGGGTTATGTGTAGACATAATCCCAAGATAATAAATTTGGGCAAGGTCCATTGATATGGTGTGTCTCATGGATCGAACATGGCTACAAGGAGCCCACAGTACAACAATAGTAGGAAGGATCAGTTAGATTGATGTATTCAGATGTCAGCAAGATAGAAATCAGAGTGACAGATGTCAAATACTGGAGCACAAATAGAGTTAGCAACAATTCAAAGGGCACAAATGCAGATTGTTTGGTCAATTTAGTGTGTCCTAAATTGCTACATTAATTTATCAATCCGGGATTCGTAAGCTGATGAAGTGCGGCGCACTATATGTGCAAGATAACCTATTTCTTAACTTTTTGTCATTTTTGGTTTTCTAATATGAGATGGAAATAAAAACAAGTATGGTTATGATTGTTCAAGGAAATGATATCCTCTATAATGATTTACCAACTTGAAACTTAAAAAGGAATTTGAAACATACAATGACAAAACTTGAAAGCAAATGAAAATGTGCTGCTGAAATGAAAATGTGCTGCTAGTCTAATAAATCAAAACAGCGAACTATTGAGCATGAAAACTGAACTATCCTTGCTGCTGTCTAAACACAAAAGAAATTATGCTGAAAGAAATCCAAAATTTGCAACAAAGTAAATCTAAATCAAATTATATCAACTTATCTTTCAATCCCGCATCATTAGTCCAACTATGATTTTCGGAGGTAACCATAAACAACTTGAGTAACCTGATATCTAACTTGCAGAAAGTAAACTAATATCAAACTACACATTCATAATTCAATCCCTCACCATCAGTCCAGTTGTGGCTTTCGGAGGTAACTGAAGATGTCATGAGAAATTTAAAATATCTAACTTGCAGAAAGGAAACTAATATCAAACTACACATCCATAATTCAATCCCTCATCATCAGTCCAGCTGTGGCTTTCGGAGGTAATTGAAGATTTCATGAGCAATTTAATATATCTAACTTGCAGAAAGGAAACTAATATCGGACTATACATTCATACTCCAATCCCTCACCATCAGCCCAGCTGTGGCTTTCGGAGGTAACTGAAAATGACATGAACAATTTGATATATCTAAATCTAACTACTGAAACAAATGTGCAAGACTAAAATGAACAAAGCAGTACTGAAATTAAATAGAAACTAAGAAAAGTAAATTAGCAGCAGAAAAATATTAATTCCATGTCATTAGTAAAAAAGTTATGCAAATGCTCGGGCTGCCTATTTATAACCTGAAACAAGAACACTGATCAGTTAACAATAACATAAAACATGAAAGACATAAGTGAAATGTAAAGCATGAAAGATTATAAACAGAAATGAAGCATATATACCATGAAGGATGCAATGTACAAACACATGAATGAATTATAACACAATGAGATTAAAGAAATAAAACAAGAACTATACAATAATGCACAAAACCTCAGCATGTGCAGGGGCCCTCTACACCAGCCTTGGCAACAGACTTCAAGTACGAATTACGCTTGGAAACAGAGTCTTCTTATATATTAAAATGCAGTCATAACAGAAAGGTGATATTACGGCACAAGTGAAACGTAATTACATTACAGAGCAGACTAATAAAAACTAACAGAGACCAATCTAATATGCGTATACAAACACATTATTTATAACAAAGGAAATACAACTGATTCCCTAAAGTTTATGCTGATGGAGAACACGTAGACCATTACGTCCACAGATCTAGGATCATGGCCGTATTGAAGAGTAAACCTATGAGGAGTGGATGTTTGAATTCAGCTATGGAGCCATGTACAGATGTTGATTTGTCTCCCGCAATTCAAAAATAGCCATATGAACCTTCACGTGACACGAAACATAGTCCGGTCACCATGGGACTCTACGGTTGACTTCCATTTGGACACCTTTGACCGCAAACTCTTTAGATGGATTTGCTCGAGCCAATAGGACACGATCCATGTCCACATCATTTCAGACTTGCCCATGTGGCTCGTTTTTCCTGTAGACACCTGTAACATAGAGTTTCACAAAATGGCTGCGGAAAGTGGCAAGATTCCGCAGCTAAATGAGAAAAATCTAAATCAAACAGCAGATACAAAAATATAATTAAAAACCATGTTAGATGCTCTTTTGTAATTAATATACAATGATATTGACAAGTTGGAAGGTTCAGGTGGATGAAAAAGGTCTAGGAAGATGTATGGAAAAGATGCAGATTTGAGACTCAACATACCCCCACTGTGAAGGTGTTGCATGTCCTCATGCAACCAAAATTTTGATAATCCTTCCTCAGTTCATATGCCTTGACACTTCATCCAGTACATCCAATCCTCTCCTCTTCTTCCTTGGTGCTGCCAACATCTTGGGCTTCTTCATTAAGCACTTAAATTTGATATTAACCAGTGCTCTGCTTAACTTCTGGCATTTCCTTTTCGATTTCTTGTTCTTCTTCTGCCATATTCCCAGATGTAGCATGGTATTATCATGAATGATTTTATCCAACTTACTTTGTTCCTTCAATGTCTCATTTTCATTTTTGATGTGTCTATTTAAAATCTCTAGCTCAAAGACTTCCTGTTTTAGTGATTGGACTAAATCATCCTGTACTGTGTGAGGCTGAATGGATGAAGTACTGGGACCTGTAGCTGCTTTTTCTAAAGATTCTATATAATCATATACGTCTTGCTACTTGGGGTCTATTTCAGGTGTCATTTTTATTGGGCTGTCCCCAAAATGCCGTGAAGGAGAGTTATCTTCAAAATCTGGCTGAGAAGGGCTCACATCAAAATCTTGCTGAGAATGGATTGGACTATGTTGAATGTCTGACTGAGAATGAAATGAACCAGGTTCACTAACTGACTGAGAGTGAGATGGACTATGGTCAGCTGGGGACTGTTCAGATGTTTCTTCTCCCAAATCAATGAAATCGGGTCCCTTCATTTGCGTTTTCCTCAATTTCCCCTTGAGTCTGGAACTTCTTCTCACATGCTGTGGACCACTGTCCTTTTGCTTTTGTTTTCCTTTCTCTGTATTCTTGGCCACAGATGACTGTTTTTGAAGATAAACTAATATTTCAGATAACACTTGATGATCTTCTTCTTCGGAAGAAGGGGTTTGATGTATAGCCTCAATACTTTTTCTCTCTTTTGATGTTATTGGCTTTTTACCCTTAGTTTCTTTCTTCTTCCTCTTTGACAGTCTCTCTTCCCTATCAGTTCTTTCAATTGTAGTAGTATGAGTATTTTTAATTTCATCATTTGTTTTCTTTCTCCTACTCCTCTTTGATGTGCTACCTTCAGGAATTTCTTGAGTATGAGTAATTTGAGTTTCATCATTTATTCTTTTTCTCCTACTCCTTCTTGTTGTGCTACCTTCAGGAATTTCCTTAGGTTCCTCAAAGAAATTTCTAATCAAAAATTGTTCCCATGTGTCTTTCTTCTCCTTTAACTCTTTTTCAATCAAAATTTTTACAAGACCGTGGTGATATAGATGTGGTTCTACATCTCCTAAATGCTTCTGAACAGTCACAGACATTTTCTTCAAACTATTTAATAGAAAATATGGGAGATTGAGAGCTTGATTATCTAGAAAATTCATCAGCAATCTGGTATGGTACATATACGTGGACCCAAAATGGCCTTCACAGGTAATGAATTTTTGAACAACTAGCAGCAAAGTAGCCCATTCCTCTTTCAATGCATGAACAGGAATTCCTCTTTTAAAAATAGTTATGTCCATACCTTGGTTTCATAAGACTATTCTCCAGGCTTCATCACTAATTCTTTTATTTTTAAACCAACGCTCACCCTCTTGAAGAAGTTCCGTGGAAGATGCTACAGATGCCTCGTTCACTGCAGACTTAAGGTCTCCAATCTCTACTTCCAGGCCATTGAACGACCTTGCAAATGCTTGTGTCACTTCTTTATGATAACCTTTGAACTTTTGGATAAACCACAACCACTTTGCTTTCTTCAATACATCCCTTACTTTCAGATATCCCTCCATGAATTTAGGACCTTCTGGTTCTGCTCTTAGCAATTTACCCATCCTTCTTTCTGCTCTTCAAAAATTTGCCTGCGTGAAGGTTCAATGGAAATAGAACGGATGAATGCATGGAGATGAGCACAATGACTGTAGGTAGATATCAAAGAGTGGATATACAGGTTGTAGCGTAATAGAGAACGAAGTGGAGTGAAACAGAACAGAGAGGGGTTTCATGAGCACGACAGAGATACGGCTGTGAGATTAACAGAACAATAGGAGGAGTATAACACATCCGACAGTGTTTTGAAATTTGGTGGCTGCACAATAAATGTGAGCACGTTTAAACAACGGCTATGGATTTATGCGGCTGTAAGATTCCGTGGTCAAATCAACTACGTCTCATTGTCACCGGTGGAATATCGGAGTATGAGTGAAGATCGGGGGTTTAATTATGGAACCGTTTGAGAATGAATGTGGGAGGATCATATGGAGATCGTGAAAGGGTTACGAAATTTGTCAATACAATCATTGCACATAATGGATGGAACTTATGGTTTAGAACTATATAAAAATGTGTTTTCAATGCTATTTGAAATGAATTTTACTCATACCTTGGAATATTTGCCTTTTCCTTGGTCTTCAATTAGTTGCTCTTCATTGGTATCTTGAATGCTCCATGTCTTCATTTTTGGTCCTCATACCTGCATTTTATTTCATGATTATGAAAATAACATCTAGCTGTACATTCTTTTGAAAATAGAGTTGTAGTTGCGGAATCTGCTTCTGGCTGCGGAAACTGGTGTCAGCTGCGGAAACAGATGTCAGTTGCGGAAACTGACACAGCTATTATTTTGGTGAATGGAAATGAACGGGTGAGAAATGACTAGATGGAAATGGTCACGAAAAAGAATTTTATTGATGAAATGGAATGAAATAGATAAAATGAAGTGGAATGGAGTGAAATGAAGTGAAATGAAATGGAATGAAGTGGAATGGAATGGAGTGAGTGGTCACAAAACTTGTGAAATGAAAGAGAGATTTTTTTTTTTGGAAAATATAGAGTGTCAGGTGTTCCTGATTTTCACCCTATATTTTCTGTATAAGACTACCAATCAGTGATTGGTTTTCAGGCTTATACAATTTTTTTTTTTTTTTTAATTTTTTTTTTAACTGAAAAGAATAAAGGCTAGGTTGGTGGAGAAGAAGAATTCTCCTGTACCAGCCTGATTGCATAATTTTCTTGAAACATTTTGACAAAATCCTCTTTTAAGAGTGGCTTATGATAAAATTTCAATCTGTGGCCATTCACAATAAGAGGAGTTTGAAACTCATCAATGGTCTTGATTCTTATCACTCCATTGCTAAAGATCTTGTCAATCTCATATGGCCCAAGCCAATGAGGCTGAAATTTTCCTTGAAAATATTTAAACTTGGAATCAAATAACAATTCCCAATCTTCTTCTTGAAACTTCTTCTCTTTGATGTACTTGTCATGCCATTTAGCTCTTTGATATTGAACTAGATTAGTTCTTAGAATTTCCTCTTGTCTGATCTCATCTAGCTCATTCAATTGCTCCATTCTATGCTTTTGGGCTTCTGATAAGTCCATCCCCAACTGAACTGCTATCTTGAAGGTCTTGACTTGGAACTCAATGGGGAGCAGGACTTCTTTCCCATAAACAATTTCATAGGGAGAATGTCCTGTTGTATTTCTCCATGTAGTTCTGTAGGCCCACAAGGCTTCAGGAAGCCTTTCTGCCCAATCTCTTCTATGTAGATGAACAGTTTTGGTGATGATACTTTCAAGAACTTTGTTTGTGGACTCCACTTGACCATTTTCTTGCGGATGGTAAGGAGTAGATCTTATGTGCTTGATTTTGTATTCTTCCATCAATTTATCCACCAAGTTGGATGTGAATTGGCTCCCCTAATCTGTCACAATTTCTCTTGGAACACTAAAGCGAGTACAAATATCCTCATAAAGAAAATGAACAACTGAATTTTCAGTAGCAGATACTAATGCTTTGGCTTCTACCCATTTAGTAACATAATCAGTACAAACCAATATATACTTCTTTTTCTTAGATGGTGGATTAATAGGTCTAATGAAATCTAAAGCCCATTTTTCAAAGGGTTCAATGAGTACCTGTGTTTGCAATGGCATTTCATTTGAAAGGGTAGGTTTCCCTACTCTTTGGCAGCTGTCACACCTTTTGACATATTGTTTTGCATCTTTGAAGAGGGAAGGCCAATAATATCCTAAAGAAAGGATTTTATAGGCCGTCCTTTTATCTGCAAAGTGTCCGCCGCATGGTTCATCATGACATGCCTTAAGAATATCAGACATTTCATCTTCCCTGACACATCTTCTGATCACAAGATCTGGCCCTGTTTTAAACAATTCGTTAGAAATCCATGAATATTTTGAACTCTCCTGAATAATTTTTCGTTTTTCACTTGGAAATAAATGTGAAGGCAGTTTCCCTGTAACCAAATAGTTAGCAATGTCTGCATACCAAGGAGTCTTAATAGTTACTGCAAACAAGTATTCATCAGGAAACTTATCCTCTACAGGAGAATCTTCTTTAGTATTCTGAATCCTAGACAAGAAATCAGCTACTGTATTTTGTTTCCCTGGTCTATCCAACACAGTAATATTGAATTCCTGCAAAAGTAGGAGCCATCTTGTCACTCTTCCATTAGTAACAGGTTTGTTCATTAGATATCTAATTGCAGAATGATCAGTATGAATAAAAGTTTCATAGCCTGTTATATAATGTCTAAACTTATTGATTGCATGAACAACAGCTAAAAACTCTTTTTCAGTCACAGTATAGTTCAACTCTATGGGAGTCAAATTTTTACTGGTATAGTAAATGGCATAAGGGACTAAATCTTTTTGACCCAACACAGCTCCCAGAGCTGTATTTGAAGCATCCGTAGAAATATGGAAAGGGAGTTTCCAATTTGGTCCTCTCAAGATGGGTGCTTCAGATATTCTTGTTTTCAAAGTTTCAAAGGCTGATTGACAATCGGGATCCCATTTAAATTCACAGTCTTTTGTAAGCAATTTGAAGAGTGGAGATGCTATTTTAGTGAAGTTTTCTATAAATCTTCTATAGTAACCAGTAAATCCTAGAAAACTTTTAACATCTCTTTGACAATTTGGAATAGGCAACTTGGAGATGACTTCAACTTTTGATCTATCAACCTTAATCCCATCTCCTGAAATATGATGTCCTAAAACAATCCCTTTAGTAAACATCATAAAGCATTTTTCATGGCTTAATGAAAGGTTTGTTTCTTTACATCTTGTAAGAACTTTTTCCAAATTTTCTAATGCCTCTTCAAATGAATTACCATAAACTGTAAAATCATCCATATAAACCTCTACACAATCATGGATTAGATCAGAAAAAATTCCTAGTATTGCTCTTTGGAATGTTGCTGGTGCATTACATAACCCAAAAGGAAGCACTCGGTAGGCAAAAGTTCCCCATGGACAAGTAAATGTGGTCTTATCTTGATCTTCAGGTGCTACCTGAATTTGATTATAGCCACTAAAACCATCCAAAAATGAAAAGTACTTTTTACCTGCTAATGTATCTAATACTTGATTGATAAAAGGCAAAGGAAAGTGATCCTTCAAAGTTGCTTTGTTCAATTCCCTGTAATCAATGCACACCCTCCATTTAACATTATTTTTAGGTACTATAACCAAAAGAGAAACCCATCGGCTATCTGAAATTGGATAAATGAAGTTTACATTGAGTAGTTTTTGGAGCTCTTCTTTCACTATCTCCCTAAGATTTGGATTCATCCTTCTTTGAGGTTGTTTGATTGGTCTACTTTTTTCCTCAATATAGATATGATGGATGCAAGTCTTAGGATCAATACCTTTCATGTCAGTATACTCCCATGCAAATGCAGTAGAATGTTTTTGCAAGATTTTGGTTAGTTCTTCTTGTTGTGACTTTTCCAAATGTTTGTTGATATTCAATGTTTTTCCTCGAAAAATCTCAATAGTAGAACTACCAAACTCTTCCATAGAGTAAAGAGACATTTTTCTTGATGATAAATATTCTATGTCAGATTCCAACTGAAATTGTGTGGGGTCATATTCTGAAGATATTTCAAAATTTTCTAATGTGTTCAGAATTTGACTATCCTCACTGATTTTAGAAATGGTAAAGACAAGTTGTATAGTGTCCTCATCATAAACCCATTCATTGTCTCCTACTTCTGTGATTGCTTTTGCTGGACGATACAAATTGAATTTCTTTGTCGAATTTCCATTAGAAATGTACATGTCCCCAGATCTACAACTAATAAAAGCATCAGCTGTGGCTAGCCAAGTTCTTCCTAAAATAAGTGGGTGCCCTCCTAGATTACTCTTGGGAGTCAAAATCATAAAATATACTGGATATTCCCAAGAATCTAAGGAGACTGAAATATCTTCTAATACACCATCTGGTTTAATAATTGATCGATCTGCAAGTTGCAGTAAAGTAGGTGTAAAAAGAAGGTTAGGAAGTTTTAGTTGGTCCATAGTTTGTCTACTCATAATGTTGATAGCATCCCCTAAGTCAATCAATGTGTTTGGAATTTCTATCCCATTTATATGTGTCTTGACAATTGGACTTCCTGGATCTACATACTTCTACACGGTAATTTTTCCCATCATGATATCTGCAATTTTTCCTACCAGGTGGATTCTTCTTGTGTCTTTTAGTTTCCTTCCTGGTCTTTTGAAACTCAACTCCTTTATTGTTTTTGCTAGAATAGGAATCTCTCGAATGGCTTGTAGCAAGAGAATCTTGATACAAACATTCTTCAATTCATCTAGAAAATCATAGTTAGGCAACAAGATTTGTTTTTCCACCCCCTTGTCAATTTGTAGTCTTTCAGGAAAAGGAGGTGTAGATGAAGATGCAAGTTGCTCAACTATAGGAGTTGTGGGTGTTGACTTTTCTTTTTCTTTTTGAATGTTTGAATTCTGAAGAGATTCTTCCTCGGAACCCTTATTGACTTGAAGAGAGTCCTCCTCAGAGGTATCTTGCTCTTGAATATCTATAGAAGGTTTTTCTAAAACTCTACCAGATCTGAGTTGTACATCGTTGAGAGGAACAATCATATAGGTAGGAAATTGTTGTCCTTCTACCATGTAAGTATTATGAGGATTATTATTGTTAGGATTTGGCAATGGTTGAGCTGGAAGTTGATTTGTCTTTTGTTGGTATGGGAGCATGAGTTGAGGATTTGGATTTTGTTGAGAAGGTTGTTGTTGTGGAAATGGCAATGAAAGTTGTGGATTTGTGTTTGGAAGTTGTGGAGCTTGTTGATTTTGAAAATATGGAGGATATTGATAAAATTGAGCAAATCTCCCATAAGGATTTTGCATCCCTTGTACCCATGGCTGATATGGATTCTGATGTTGGGGCCAAGGTTGTTGCCAAGGATTCCAATTTGGTGGGGTTTGAAGATTCATAGGGTTGTTAAACCCTTGAGTTTGTTGTCCCTGCCAAAGTCTTCTTGCAACAAAACAGAGAGATTCTACTGAATTTGGGTCTTCTTGAAAGACAGCTTTGAGTCCAGGAATTGAAGGACAATCCTTGATCTCATGATTCTCTGATCAAATCATACATGTTTCTACAAATTTTTCATCCAAGGGACATTCCCTTAAAGCATGTTTCTTCCTACATTTCGGACAAAAGATAGCTAAAGCATCTGTTTCTGCTTTCTGCTTATTTTGTATTTTAAGGGTGTCTAGTTGTTCACTAAGGCTCCCTAAGATATCAGTTTTGAATTCATCAAGCATATTACCAATCTCTGCCCTAATTACTGATCCAGTTGCAGATTTGTTAGCCCTAATAAGAGAAGGATCCCTAGGCCCTTTTCCTGTTTTAGATTTTCCTCTTGAGATATGGACACATAGTTCTGTTATGTCACGAAGTGGAAGTTGAGAAATATCTCCTTTCCCCATCATGTTTAAAATATCTATCCATTCATCTCTAATGGCTTTTAATATGAGGGCTTTCAAGGTTTCATCATCTAAGTTGCTCATCTTTGCTCTTTTCAAGTTGTATTGAAATCTTTCAAGTAAGTCTTCCAAATTTTCATCTTCTTTTTGCATCATTTTGAACACCTCATCCTTGTGATTGGTGGGCATACAATAGTCCAAGTATCTATCCAAAAATGTTTGTTTCATATCATTCCAAGTCCTAATAGATTGAGTGGCTAATCCCATGAACCATTTCAAAGCAGCTTCCTTCAAAGTTGAAGGAAATAGTTTGAGTTTTTGAGAGTCTTCCATATAGTCATAAGTTAGGCACACGACTTCAAACTCAAACAGAAATGTTTCAGGATCCTCACTTCTCAATCCATAAAAGTTAGGGAGGACAGATGGTGAGATATTTTTCATTGTTCTATGAGTTTCCTCATCAACTATATGGAATCCAAACAAGTTGTCTCCTTCCCTATTTCTTTCATTATTTCCTTCACCATTGTTGTCTCCATTGTTTCCTCCTCTTCTACCTCTACCTCCAAACCCATCTATTATTTCCTCTACCATGATAGTTTCTTTAGAGTCCTTAAAGTCCTCTGGTTCTTCTATCAAGGGAGGATGAGAGAGAGTCTCTTCCTTTTCTAAATGAGATTTAGTAGGTGGTATAGGAGAATCCTCTAATTCAGCTGCTCCTTGAATTCCAAAAATCTTAAGGCTAGGGGTAGATGGTGGTGAATCTGGTCTATGCCTTGAAGAAGATGGAGTTATGAAAATCAAACTCTTGGCTTTAGCTATAAACCTTCCCCTAGAATCTCTTGCTCTATGCATGTCATTTTTTATTTTTAAAAAAAGTTGGGCTAATAATTCTCTTTCTGATCTTCCATATCACACTAGGTGCAAGAAGAGAGCATACTTAAGAAATTACTAAACCAATAACTCTCTTTTCTGATCCTCCAGATCACACTAGGTGCAAGAGGAGAGCATACTTCAAGAATTTATCAAGTTTTCCCTTCTTTTATGATTTTTTTTTTTTTTTTTAATAAATTGGCTACCTAGTTACACTTCCCCGGCAACGACGCCAAAATTTTTGGTCAATTTAGTGTGTCCTAAATTGCTACATTAATTTATCAATCCGGGATTCGTAAGCTGATGAAGTGCAACGCACTATATGTGCAAGATAACCTATTTCTTAACTTGTTGTCATTTTTGGTTTTCTAATATGAGATGGAAATAAAAACAAGTATGGTTATGATTGTTCAAGGAAATGATATCCTCTATAATGATTTACCAACTTGAAACTTAAAAAGGAATTTGAAACATACAATGACAAAACTTGAAAGGAAATGAAAATGTGCTGCTGAAATGAAAATGTGCTGCTAGTCTAATAAATCAAAACAGTGAACTATTGAGCATGAAAACCAAACTATCCTTGCTGCTATCTAAACACAAAAGAAACTATGCTTAAAGAAATCCAAGAATTGCAACAAAGTAAATCTAAATCAAATTACATCAACTTATATTCTGATCCCTCACCATTAGTCCAGCTATGGCTTTCGAAGGTAACCATAAACAACTTGAGCAATCTGATATCTAATTTGCAGAAAAAGAAACTAATATCAAACTACACACTCATACTTCAATCCCTCACCATCAGTCCAGCTGTGACTTTCGGAGGTAACTGAAAATGACATGAGAAATTTAATATATCTAACTTGCAGAAAGTAAACTAATATCAAACTACACACTCATACTTCAATCCCTCACCATCAGTCCAGCTGTGGCTTTCGGAGGTAACTGAAAATGACATGAGCAATTTAATATATCTAACTTGTAGAAAGTAAACTAATATCAAACTACACATTCATACTTCAATCCCTCACCATCAGTCCAGCTGTGGCTTTCGGAGGTAACTGAAAATGACATGAACAATTTGATATATCTAAATCTAACTACTAAAACAAATGTGCAAGACTGAAATAAACAAAGCAGTACTGAAATTAAACAGAAACTAAGAAAATTAAATTAGCAGCAGAACAATATTAATTCCATGTCATTAGTCAAAAATTTATGCAAATGCCCGGGCTGCCTATTTATAACCTGAAACAAGAACACTGATCAGTTAACAATAACATAAAACATGAAAGACAGAAGTAAAATGTAAAGCATGAAAGATTATAAACAGAAATGAGGCATATATACCATGAAAGATGCAATGTATAAACACATGAATGAATTATAACACAATGAGCTTAAAGAAATAAAACAAGAACTATACAATAATGCACAAAACCTCAGCGTGTGTAGGGGCCCTCTACGCCAGCCTTGGCAACAGACTTCAAGTACGAATTACGCTTGGAAACAGAGTCTTCTTATATATTAAAATACAATCATAACAGAAAGGTGATATTACGGCACAAGTGAAACGTAATTACATTATAGAGCAGACTAATAAAAAATAACAGAGACCAATCTAATATGCGTATACAAACGCGTTATTTATAACAAAGGAAATACAACTGATTCCCTAAAGTTTATGTTGATGGAGAACAAGTAGACCATTACGTCCACAAATCTAGGATCATGGCCGTATTGAAGAGTAAATCTATGAGGAGTGGATGTTTGAATTCGGCTATGGAGCCGTTTACAGATGTTGATTTGTCTCCCGCAATTCAAAAATGGCCATATGAACCTTCACGTGACACGAAACAGAGTCCTGTCATCGTGGGACTCTACGGTTGACTTCCATTTGGACACCTTTGACCGCAGCCTCTTTAGATGGATTTGCTTGAGCCAATAGGACACGATACATTTCCACATCATTTCAGACTTTCCCATGTGGCTCGTTTTTCCTGTAGACACCTGTAACATGGAGTTTCACAAAATGGCTACGGAAAGTTGTAGCAGCTGCGGAAAGTGGCAAGATTCCGCAGCTAAATGAGAAAAATATAAATCAAATAGCAGACACAAAAATATAATTAAAAACCATGTTAGATGATCTTTTGTAATTAATATAAAATGATATTGACAACTTGGAAGGTTCAGGTGGATGAAAAAGGTCTAGGAAGATGTATGGAAAAGATGCAGATTTGAGACTCAACACAGATGTTAGCAGTAGTGCAAAGAATCCAGTACTAGACAGGTGCAGTAGCTAGCAACAGTCAGAAGAATCTGATGACAGATGCATTATACTGATTCATTTTTTCAGAGGCTATTCAGTTTCAGGATTTGCAGGTGCAAACAACACTAGAGAAGTGTAGCATGCAGAACATTCCAAAGGTACCGGATGGGGATAGATTGAATTCCTTTCTTGTTGAGAGGGAGTGTTGAAATTTGCAACAAGAAACAATGAAATTGGCGAATAGAAAGGACAAAATAAAATGCACCCACACTCGTGAGAAATTTTGACGTACCAGGAGTGAGGAATGTGAGGCGTCTAATTTATTTTTCCCTTAAATAAATTGGACAATAAATTGTAATTTCGTGTCATAACAAATTGTGTCAATTAAATAAGTCATGATGATTGAGTTAGCTCAAGATATTTGATTTAAGGTGATCGAGGTGGATATTGGTGGCCACCGGCCTATTCCACTTGGGCCCTCGCCATTGTCTCTTTCAGTTTTTCAGTTTCCTTAATTATAGCACAATTTTCTATTTTTGTTATTTTTTTTTGGGTTCTGAACTTTCGGAGCCGTTTTGAGGCCCCAAACGATGTTTTTTGGGCATGAAAGATTTGGCGATTTCATAGAAAGCACATTAGCAATTGTAGTCCTCGGAGAGATCTTTCTAACGAGGTATCATGTGTGTCAAACTAAGATCATATGACCAAGTTACGACCCTAGGAAGTTGGTTGCCCAACTAACCCAAACGAGGCCCATAAACACTTGGTGTTACATCTCCTCAGGTTAGGGTTTTGGATGTTTAGGGTTTTATCTTATTTTAAAGTATAAAAAGACCCTTGATCCTTATTGTAACACAATTCAGAGGAACATAACTATCAGTTGTATTTATAGAAAATTTCCCATGTGCAATTATAAAGTCATTGGGATGCCACGATGGATTGTGCAATCAAGGAAGGTTGATTTTCCTAATTAATATGGAGATAATTCCATTGGAATTTCATGAGCAAGGCATGCTGAAGGAAGGCTGAGAATTGGCCAAGTACTAGACCGATTTTTCCTAGATCAGTAGGAGACAATTGGCAGAGTGCTGGAGAATCTCAAGAGAGATTAAGCATTGTATTGTTTCATGATTCCTTGACTTAATACAAAATAGAGATAGAGGGTTTTGAGAAATTGCTTCCCCAGATACATCTTGTGTTGTGCGATTGATAGCTTGTTTCTCTTACTTATATGTGATTGTGCGATTGTGTTTTGTTTCCACAAATTGTAGGAAGGATTCGGTATATTGTTTTAGTACATGATTAAAAGATTAGATTGAATCTCGTTGGTTAGATTTTCTACATGAAATAGAAGAGAGGGTTGATACCATCTTCCCTTGTGGTGGTTAGTAGGCTGCAAGTTCTGTGATAAATAACAACATAAATGGAGGAGGGCTTGCACTGTAATCTAGAGCCATAACAGAAGTCGACGTAGGTGTAATATTGAATGATTTAACCCTAGTTTGAGGGTCGACATTCAGATCTGAAGTTCATGTCAAGATTCAGTCAAATAAATTCCTAGAATCTATGGATCCATATGAGCTAGGTCAAGTCCCTTATGGAGGCAAGAGTCGTGTTTTTTCTATGTGTGGATAGGGTTTTTTCTACAACAATTAGAAGTACATAAGTATAATTCCCTAGTTAGGACAATTTCCTAGCATGTTTAGTTCATAAGGTATGACCTTAAGACTGTGAAAAATTTGCGTAGAAGAAGATGGGTTGTGACCCTTAGAGCGAGGTTTATTTCTGCAATAAAGATCGCAGATCTGGAAGATGGTTTGTATATTTAGTATGTGTGGAGACAACAGATCCAAAGGAGGGTGGAACCTGAGCAGAAGATTGAGCATGCAGAAGAAATGTGCCATATGAAGAATGGATTGACATGCAGAGGAGTTTATTTGGTGGACTTTCCATAGAGTTTTAGACAAATATCTGAAGAAACCTATAAAAAATTAGTAAATGGACTGTTAGTGGCTGATTTTTGACCCTAGTTTAGTCATCTACATATTGTTAGAAGTATGATAAGAGGAGTAGTTCATATTTTTTCATAGATTGAACAACAAAGATCAAATTTTTGATACACAAGAATAATGATCTTGAGAGGACTCAAACCATTGTTAGGTGGCATATTTGAAGAGCCCTAGATGAAGACAATATTGTGGTCCCTAGATCAGTAAAAATAATTGACTGTGGTTGGGTAGATTGATGGTAGGCCAAGTATAGTTGGAGGGTTGTTAGGTTACTATCAAAGAAGAGCCCTGACTCTTGTTCTGGTGAAGGACAACAAAATTGGTAGAAGAGCAGGTGTATAGGGCCTAAGGATGTGCAAACTTTGAAGGACTAAAGTAACAGTCAAGTGGGTGAACCAACTAGCCCTAGTTCACTATATTGTAGATGATTGATTCAGTGAGAAGAAGGGCAACCTCCATATCCCTGGACTTCTCATCTTGGACCTGTAGTATGGAAAAAGTGGGCATACCAAAGAGTTGTTCACAAATGGAATTGTGAACAACTTGTTACCACTCAAAATAGTAGTGGATCTAAAAGGGGTTCCTAAGAGGGCAACTACTAGGATAAGGGAAACGATGGAGGCTTAGCCCATTGTCACCATAGCTAAGGCTCCTTGCTCTTCACAGACTTTCACCGATGGGTGGAGTCCCAATAGTTTAGGAAGTCACTTGTAGACTATAGGTCAATGAATAGGTGGGAAGTGACCCTCGAAACCCTTTCCCTAGGATAAAATAAAGAGTGGGACTTGCTTTCCTTTTAAGCAAGGGAATTATCTTCTAGGGAGAGAGGAGGGGGATTGAAGGGTTGAGGGAGAAGAATAAGACTTATGAAGGAAGTTCTCAATCCCTAAAATCCTTTGGGAACTTGGATTCCCAAATGGTCCTTAATGAAAGGCCTTTGACACCAAATGGGACCACACGGGGCCAAGTGGACCCAGCCCAGGTTCGGGGATGGAATTTAGCAACCAATGATGTTCCTATCCTGGATAAGGTGAATATGGGAAAGGATTAGACAAGTGTTTTTACTTCGATAGGTCAAATTGATGTTAGTAGGTTCTATCCTTGGGAACACCTAGGCAAAACTTGATCCTAGAGCTAGGGCTTGAGGTATCCAGAGATTCCACTGTCGGAATTAGCCCAAGTTCTAAGGAGAGTGAGGGCACCCATCAACGCAGCTGCCTCTAGGAGATAGAAGTTTTCCTCTAGCTAGATTCTTGGGAAATTGTTGCCCTTGGTGACCTAATGGGGCTAGACCTAGGGAATGTGAAAATTTCTTAATCTAAGAAACCCTATTGCAGTATATTGATTTACTTCTCCTACTTGAATTAAGTTACAAGTTAATTTCTAAAATATTCAATAAATTAGCAAAGTAAATAGTAAATACAACTATCAACCTACACATACAGATCAAATATTGAATAACATGCTCATAGATAAAGTGACACACGGATTTTTTGGACAAATATCCCCAGAAAAAACCTAATGTGGGAAAACCGGTGCAGCTAGCTCTAGAGGGTTTTCATTATTATGCAGAATCTAAGTACAACAATCCTGGGCACCAAAACTGGTTCACCCAACAGAGAAATAAAAATAGTAGTAATATGCTACTCTGAATCCCTCTACATCAGCCTAACTGGCCTGCGTCAGCCTCTGCGCTGCTCAGTAAGGGCCTGTGTCACACCTGAAGGGCTTACACTGCCCCTGCGCTGCCCTGACTGGGCCTGCGTCAGCCCTGTGTGGCTCCTGCTGCCTCTGCACTGCCCCTGCTGGGCTCTGGCTGGACTGCGTGGCTCCTATTGCCCCTGTTGCTTTGGCTGGCTGGAATGCTTAAGCAGAGAAGGCATAGGTAAGAAATAAGGCACTGGCCAAAGGTAACACATAACAGCCTGAAAATTTTAAGAAATGAAATGAAAATAGATCAATGTCCACAAATAACTGAAATGGCTCAATGGGACTAGAGAGTAAAATATTTGACAACAATAATAAGTGCGTATAGAATCATCTAAGAGAATAGAGGAGACTAGTTCATGAGGTTAAAATGTTTTATAATTGTTGGCACAGGAAAACTATAGAATTGTTAGAGTAAATCTCTGCAGGTACCATTAGTTGGTGATCATCGATAATCATTTAATTTCATCAAATACCCTGTTGAATGGGCCTTACAAGCTATTTGCGTAGAAAAACCCCACAGAAGCTGTGTGATCGAAAAATATTCACAGTATATTGAAGAAAACACCTACCAAATAAGGATGAAATTTCAAATGGGGCAAGAAAGAATAGAGAGATAGACATCGAAAAATTTAAAATGCTAGGGCAACAGGAAAGCAACTAGGTAGCATGGTAGAAAGCACAACAAAGAAAATTATAAAAATGGAAAACCATACAAATTAGCACCCATCCAAAAATCACCACAATTTTTTCTTTAACTCTAAATCTCCAAATTCATCAAATTATATCCTATATTCAAACATGATCCTCTCTGTTAGCCATTCTAAAGATAAGGTTGAGAACTTACTACAGAACCATCACCTACATGTAGTGATCTTATTTTGTGACCAGTCAACCTACTTTCGTGAAGACACGGAAAGGTAAACACTCTCTGCCAATATTTTCCATACGGCCTAGGTTGAGCAACCACGTATACATCACCAGTTTCTTCTCTTCATATTTGTAACTTAGAAAATCTTTGTCTGACCACCTCCGGGTTGCTCCCAGAGTCACCCAGGCAAGCCCTCTCAACATCATCCTCTTTCTGTAGTACCTAATTATTAATTTAATTAACCATAACAGTTTCTTGATCATGCAGGTATTTCAAATATATTGCCAATAAGCATAAAACTTTCATGTTAAACAATCAGGTCAAAAGACTAGACTATGATGCAAAAAATACAAAGAAACCTCACCAACACTCAAAGGACAAACAAAGTCAAACCTCTACAAAGTATAAATAGATATATGATAAACTTCATTCCACCACAAAAATGTGCTCAACTAAAGAAAATTCTAATTATTGTGCTTTCAAGACAAAGCTTTCAAGGGCAGTGATGTTATAAACATACCCCTACACCTCGTGAATAATCAATGTGTATAAATAGACCATCATATGGCTCATTTTAAACATCATTATTATCGTTTTATAAATCATTTTTATTAAATCAACAAGAAGCAAGCAACAATTGCATTCAGTTCCACTGAAGCAAAGTATATGGCAGTTTCATATACTTATTATGAAGCTATCTACATTTGCAACTTGATTGTAGAGTCAACCAATCAGTTATTGAAGCCCAATATTGTCTCTTGTGAGAATCAAAGTTACATCAAGCTCTATGAAAATCCAATGTGTCATGACCATTTCAAACACATTGATATTCAATAAAATTTCCTAAGATTCCAAGTTCATTAGGGAGTTGGTAGTGTTGGACCACATTCTCACAAAGTTGCATATGGTTAATAGTTTGACAAAGCTCCTAACAAAGGGGAAGTTTGACAAGTTGGTGGAGAATCTTGGGTTACCAGAAAAATAAAAATTCTCAAGAGTGTTAGATTACCTAGTTTGTCCGAGTTGGTCTCACCTCAGCCTTGAGAAGTTGAGCAACACTAGGATTGCAAAGCTAGATTGTGGTACACCAGTCAGAAAGATTCTTAAATACAACTAGAAGCTTATAATGACACCTTCGAGGATAGACGAATTAGTTTTTGGGTCACACCCACCAAGTACGGCACACTAGTTGAGGATAACGAGTTCATGATATTTTATAGAAAGTTGTGAACTCCAAGTACAAGTAGATACAAAATCCATTTGGATCCACATAAGTTTCAGGTTGATGATGAGTTATGGTTGGAATTGCATAAAGAACAATTGACAAACTCCTAGAAGAAGCTCATACCATTTTGATACAAGCCTTACACCATCACCAAGGCTATGGGTGAGAATTATTTCGAGGATATTCATAGGATGATTTATATTACTTCAAATGTATATGTTAGGATGATTTATGCTTGATGGGGTGCATGTCTAGAAAGAGTTCCTTTAGGATAATGAAAAATATGATCGCACAATTAATTACATAATTAATTGTGATATCTACTCGAATGACATGAGGTAACTACATAAGAGATTTTAAAAGTGAAATTTTTAAGGTTTTTTTTTATATCAAGGTACGTGGATCATTATGTTTTTTTTTCCAAAGCATTTACATATGACTAAATTTTTTAAGTAGTACATCACTCTAATATTATTTCTCTTACATGCTCCTAGGTTATAATTCAAAGCATTATAGGTACTAAAATTCATGAAACTCTTGTTTTTTTGCTCTAAATAACTAAAAATCCCAAGTGTGCTACTCTTAATATTCAAACTTGCACTATTGTTAATACTACTTACTCTAATTGTTATTTTTCCTCCATAAGTAAGCTAACTATGAGGTGGACTTGAACCATTATTAACACGCTAGTGTAGTGTTACCTATTTGTATTTAAGAAGCATAAGGGGCGGGGTTGGTATAAGGCCAGCTTTGCTATTGTTTAGTGCCATGCCCACTACTAGGTTCTCATCCTCTATTGGCCTTAGGATATGGTTTCCTATTAGTTCATTTATTCTTTCTCATTTGCAATCTCATCCTACATTGCATCCAACCTGCTACTTTATAATCACATATCTCTCGTAACCTCACTCCAGTGTGTTCATTAGACCTCATTGAGGTGCATTGACTACCACTCTTTATTGAGCTATATTTTATCATCAACCCTTTGTTTCACAACCATCCATTCACCAACTCACCTTTCTGATTGAAATTCTCCAACTCTCTCATCCTCACTTCACTACTCTCTTCATAGTTAATCTACTTTTGCAAATCCTCATTGCCTTCTTCATTTGCTCACATCAAGTTCAACCACCACTCATTAATTATCTCTACTTCGTCAAAACCTATTCAACTTACTTTTTGGCTTTTATATCCTTCATAGCGATTTAGTCTTTTGAACTCTAATATTTTTCAACCCCACTATAATCCATTACTTTATTACTTAATGCAAATTTTTACACCACCATACCATAATCAAAAAGTTAGTAGTAGGAAACAACTTTTCCTAATATCAATTTTTTTTCGAATATCAAAATTTTTAGTTTCCCTCGCCTATTTCCCTCCCTCGCGTTGTAGGGTTTGTCCAACGAAGGAGGAAGGGCGCATCCATGCTATCCAACTATGATTTGATCCACTGGTTGAAATCAATAAATTGAAATCCCAGGGTGATTTCTATCCCGAGACTACCATGGAAAGCTCCATTAGCTCCATTACACCGAGGGGTTCAAGTGTGCTAATCAGAAGAGACGTGGATGGCCACGATCATGATCACTTCCTGTGAGATGAACTACCTGGTTTTTCATTACCTCCATGAATCAGGTGAGAGTTAGTATTCAACCCATTTCAGTGAAACCGTTTTATTTTATATGAACATCCCATGTAAAATTTCTTTTCAATGAAATTGTTTGAAGCTTTCCATGTAAGTGCCAAAGCTTTCGAAATTTAGGGTAATGGTAGACTTATTATGCTTCTTACTCTTCTCTGTAAGATTCAAAGCTTGCCGCACTGGTGAAAGAGTTGTGTATATCATGTAACCATAAATACTCTGTAGCTTAACGTGGAAGTGGAGGACTTGAGCGAATTCGAAGTGTAAATCACATCAAAGACATAAATATATCTAAAACCCTAAGCGAAATTGAAGGTATTATATTATGGTTATAATCCTAGAAGGAAAAATTCGCAGTTCCATAGCATTGATTGAAACCCCTGTGTGCTAAATATTTTGATTCGACCTTTTTTTAAGGACGAAAAAAACGCTGTTATGAACCCCATGAAGAGGCAAACCAAATCCATCATAAGAACAGTACAAAGGCCATAAAGACACATAAAAACTCTGCATAACAACCACAGAAAACCCATCCAATACGTAATTGAATAGAACATCACTAAGCCCAGATACATACCGAGGGTCAGTGGGAACATCATCTGATTGAAAACAGCATAAAAGAGAACATGGAGAAAGGCAAATAAAATAGAAAAGGATCTGGTATGTACAATGAAGATATAGCCTATAAAAGTAGCATAAGAAAAAAGGATATCCTGCTTGCTTGCAAATGTATTCTGGATCTCTTGAGAAGATCAAGCTTGCTTGATGTAGATTATGGGAGAGGAAAAGATTGAGATTCCAATAGAGTGGAAGCCCTGTAATGCATGATCTGAATAGAACCATATGTGGACTCTGACCCTCTTTTGGAGCGAAGGTCAGCACGCATATTTTTCTCCATATGTATGTGCTGAATAGTGTAGGCTTGAAACTTTCCTAATGGATACTTGATCCACTATACCCAACCAACGCTATTGCTACATTGCATTCCACATCTGCCACTGATCCCATAAATGGTGTCCTTTGAGTCTCCATATATGTGAATTGAAGGGAGATTTAGATTATAAGCAATCAGTATCCCACTCCATAACTCCATAATTTCCACCTTATTGTTTGAGCCAACACCTCCATTCCAAAACATGTGATATCGGTCCTTGTTCTCAAGATTTATCCAAGCCCCACAGCCACATAGGCCATCCTTATTTGCACCATCAAAATATAAAGTCGAAAGCTCAATATGGTCAGGCCGGATTCTCTTAGAAAGATCCTTAATAGCAGGTGGGGTACAAGGACAATCATTAATCCATAAAGCAATATTCCCTGTAATCTTGGATTGTTGTGGGGGAACCCCTTTGAAAATCCAACGATTCCGAGCATTCTAGATTTCCCAAAACACATAAAAGGGTAAAGATTTGTAAGAGAAACTTACAGCAACCCAAGATTTGATAACTTGAATACAGTCAGAAGGACACCAAGAATGGTCACCTATAAGCCCAGCAAAATGCTGCCAAATAGAAAGAGAGAAGGTACATTTGAAGAAAATATGAGAAGTAGTCTCTTCATGTTGGAGACAAAATGGACATATTCCAGGACCATAAAATCCCCATTTTCATAATACCTCCCAAGTTAGTACTCTGCTTTTCCACAATAACCATGAAAATAATATTATCTTTGTAGGGATTTTAAGATTCCATGCAATATAAAAAGTAGATAACGTAGAGTCGGGAGTCATTTTATTCATTTGATTTTCATACTCATCCTTAACGAGTAATCTCGCACCCTTGAATTTTCCATTCCAAACTAGAATGTCACCTTCCCCTTTGAAAGATAATCCCATTGCCTATAGAAGAGCTTTATGGCATTCCTAGCTGTGTGCTTCACTGCCACGTAACCCTAGCATCTCTGCAGATTTCCATATGGGAGCCCCGAGGTTCCAAAATTATATAAGATCAAAGAGAGAGAGAATGCCACTGTGATGAAGCCTGTGAAGTAGGTGTGAATCAAAGAGAATTTCATTTTTAGACATGAGCTTTCGGTCAACTCCAATTAGAATATTTTTGCCTTTGCGGAACTCCCAAACCAGTCGTTGTCCCAAGATGTTCATCACTCTTTGGAAACTGCGCCAGATGGCTGAAGCCTTTTGTATAGACCTTACACATCCCAAGTATATAGATCGAATAGAATCACCCTCAAAATATTTGTGTGTAATTATTTTAGACCATATTATGTCGCCCTTTAGAGCACGCCATAAATATTTTACCAGCAACGCATTTGAGAAAAGTCTGAGATTTAATAGACCCCAACTACCAGATCTTTTCGGGATAGAGATTGCCTCCAATTTACAGATATGGATTTTAGTGTGATACGAGGAACCTCCCCACAGAAAATTTGCAATAATGGAATTAATTTTGTTAACAGTGATTGCCGGGAGAAAGTACAAGTTAGACCAATAGACAACATATTGAGATAAGACAACTTGTATGAAGATATATCTACCATCCAGCGAAAGGAACCTACTCGTCCATTTGTGTATCTTGTTTTTAAATTTCTCGATCAGCCAAGTCCAATCATTGCTATTGTATGTACAAGGTTTGAGTCTAAGTCTGAGATGTGTTATGCCCAACATTATATGACTTATGCCAGTCCCTATAAACTCAAAAATAAACTTGATTTCCTCCACATCTCCCGAATCATACAGAAGGAGAGATTTACCTTTTTAAATGCATAAACCAGAAGCAGCTCCAAAGTGATTGAGAATGTAGTGCATATAAAAACATTGGTTCCTAATAAGTTTACCAAAGACCAGCAAATCATCAACAAATAATGAGTGTGTGACACATATCGTAGGAGAGAAAGCCAGTCCATCAAAGTAACCCTTTTCCTTTACCATCTTCATGAGGTTCCTGAAGAAATCCATAATAAGGATGAATATGAGCGGGGATAAATCATAGCCCTGTCAAAGCCCTCTTTCGGCCAAGAAAAATTCAGTCGGTATTCCATTAATGAGAACATTATATCTTACTGAAGTTATGCACGCCATTATCCATCTAATAGACTGAATAGGTAGCCCAATATTTAGGAGAATTAGCCTAATGAAAGACCAATCTGCAGAATCATATGCCTTATGGATGTCGATCTTCATAATTAAAGCCTCAGTTTTGTTTTCATGAATGTAGTGTAAAGCCTCCTGTGCTATAGCAATGGCATTGTGTATAGATCTGCCACTTAAAAACCCAAATTGTTACATATAAATGTATGTTGATAGGATCCCCGAATCCTATTTACAATAATTTTAGAGGTGATTTTGTACACAACATTACATAGTGCAATAGGCCTAAAATCCAAGAACTGTTCAGGATCTGATGACTTAGGAATGATTGTCAAGAAGGTCAAATTTATATCTCCAGGAACAAAACCTAGAATTCTAATCTGTTCCACAACCATAAGCAGCTCGTACTCCAACATATCATAGAAGTGTAAATAAAATTCAGCTGGCCATCCATCCGGCCTAGGACTCTTGTCATGTGCAAAATATTTTAATGCAGCTTCTAACTCCTTAGATATCTCCACCTCCATAACATTGTTTGCATCTAGGTCTAACATGGAGAGCATATGTTGTAGTACCCAAGCTTGGCTTTGATGATCAATTTCATGGTCAAATTTATAAAAATCAGTAAAATAATTGAGAGCTTCAACCTATATGTCCTACATTTTATGTTTCATAGAGCCATATGCAGCCTTTATTCTCCAAATTGAATTCATGTTCCGGCGGCGATTTGCACAGTTATGGAAAAACCTTGTATTCATATCGCCTTCCTGCAACTATTGAACTCTGCTTTTTAATTTCCATGCAGTTTCCTGTATTTTTAAAATCTTAAGCTTGTGAGGCTCCAGCTTCTCAAGAGTGGCATAGGATAGAGAGTCAGGTGGAGTGATCATCATGTCCATATAAATCTGAGCAATCTTACTGTCGATGTCTCTCAGCTTCGAGACCCCTCTTATATTACCGTATAGAAAAATACCTCCAAAGAATTTATATGCCTTTAGACTGTACACTAAAGAGTCCCAAGTGGCCAACATTCCACCCACCCAACCCACTGCATCCACTCCCACTACATGCCAACTTGAGCGTATACTTAAAATGGTCTCAATAGCAACTGTTGATATTTTCTGTTTTGGATAAAATAGGCAAAATCTCAGTAGGTGAAAAAAATTAGGAATTAGTTCCTAGATTAGCTCCAGTTTGTTGGGAGGGAGTTAATGCATCCTAAATTTGTATTGAGAGGATTTATGAGGCATTTTGATTCTCTCTGCTATATAACAGGTATCCATACGGATTGTTTGCAAGGTAGTGAGGGTATGTGAATTATGTAATCTCCTGTTTTGAATAATAAAGACTGCCGATGCCTGTTGTGTGGACGTAGCCCAGGAGGTTTGGGTGAACCACGTTAATTCCCGTGTCGTCTTTATGTGCTTGATTTAGATTGTTGTGTGTTAATTGTTTAATGAATTCCGCTGTGATTATTCCAACAAGTGGTATCGGAGCTTATGTTGGAGGCGTTGAATCACTGGTGCGCTAAATTTCCTAGTGCATACGCCGAACAGCAATATTGGAATTGCGTGCTGGAGGTGGAGGTAAAACAGTGCTGCGGAGTGTATAAATGGATGTGCTGCGGAGTATCCATTGTTTCCAGCCTGCGTGGAGTTCTGACTGCTGGTGCTGCGTGGTGTTTCGAAGTTCGATTCTTGCCATCCACAACTGAATGGTAAAGGACGTATGATAACGCTCATTGCCAATATCTATGAAACTGAATAGTGGTGAGAAATTCAATTGCGCCGAGGCTTTTGTAAGTATTACAGCGCGGATCAGAAGGCAAAGGCGTGAAGATTGCTGGTATGAAGCGGTTTATTAAAACGTTAAGTTCGTTTTTCAAAATGCCGTCAAATTAAATCGATATGTGTTAATACATTTTAAATCGATTTGTGTTTGAATCGATTTGAAGTTCAGCATATGATAAAACGTTTTGAAATGGGTCAAACGTTTTTTTTTTTGAAGTCATTTTTGAATGAACTGGGTCAAACGTTTTCCAAAGGTCAATCTCAAAAAAGGTCGATTTGAAGTTTTTTTTAAACTTCTCTAATGATATATCGATTTCAAGTGGAGAGCGTTTAATACTGTGAAGAAATTGAAGCTCGAGTCCAGATCCGTGGCATTGCAGTAGGCGCAAGGGAGAGTCGATGAATCGAGCACGAGCTCGGTGAGGGCCCGTTTTCAGAAAATGAAAGCGCAGGATGATGTTTGCCTGGTGTTGAGTCACGAAGTTTGTGGTGCGTTCGCTGGAGTTGCAAATTCCGTGAGCTGGAGACAGGTATTTGAGTGCCGTTTGAAGAAATCGTTTTGTGTTTCATATTTCAGAAAATGATTTGTGAAGAATCGTTGTTTTTTAAAGTGGTTTTATTAAAACGATTTTTTTTTTGAAGCAGTCGGTTGAAAAAGGTTTAAGAATAAATCGATTCATTGTTGAAGTTTTGAAAAATCGATTTGTATTGGCTTTTGTTTTAAGTCGATGTTATTACCATTTGCACATGGTATTTTGGAGTGGTGTGTTTTTTAAAAAACATGAAAATCGATTTGTTAAAATGTTTTTTGAAAAAAATCGATATGCCATGTGAATATGGTATTCCATTACAATTTGATTGAGTCAAGGCATATGCCATGTGTATATGGTATTTAAGCCCTTTTTAAGGTGGAGTTTAAGGTGGAGTTTAATACCATTTGCATATGGTATGGAAGAAAAGACATATAAGTGCACATTGCAGAAATTTGTATGTGAAAGGGCAGATATCAGTTTGTTTTTAAAGGCATAGGCAGTGTTTTGAGATTAACTTCATTTAAAAGGTTGATTTTGGAGATTATTGTGTTTTCTGCTGAAACAAGATGACGAAAACTCAAAGTGCCCGTTTTGAGAACGATGTGCTTGGAGCCTTGTTGTCTGAGGCTGAGGAGACGAGGAAGAAGTCAAATGAAGACACCTCTACATCAGAGGTAATGATGGCCAGAGGTCGCTCGAGAGAGAGACACTCCGGGGGTAAGCATAGCAACTCTCGTTCAAAGTCTAAAGGAAAGAAGACAAAGGTGAAGTGCTGGCATTGTAGGAAAACTGGACACCTGAAGAAGGACTGCTGGAAGCAACGGCAGCAAACTTCAAAAGCAGATTCTTCGACAGAGAAGAAGGAGGCAAATGCGACGGATACAGGTTTGGCATCTGGTTCAGGTATGAGCGACAAAGTATTGTCTATTAATATGTCAAATCATGATCAACATTGGTTGTTAGATTCTGGTGCGTCAAACCACATGTGTATTCATAGAGACTGGTTTAAGACGTATAGATCTGTTGATGATGGCGTCGTGTACATGGGTAATGATGTAACATGTAATATTGTGGGGATTGGGAGCATACAACTACAAATGTTTGATGGGACAACTAGATTGTTAACAGATGTGAGACATGTTCCAGACTTAAGGAAAAATCTAATTTCACTGGGAGCACTTGACACGAATGGATATAAAACTGTAATTCAAGGTGGAGTTATGAAAATCTATAAAGGTATTTTACTAGTAATGAAAGCTAAGAAAGTAGAAAATCTGTTTCAGTTAGAAGGAAGAACAGGGTCAGTTCATGTGTCTACGGTGTCTGAACATGACAGTAGTTCCATTCGCCTATGGCATCAAAGGTTGGGCCATATGAGCGAAAGAGGGTTGAATATTTTGGCTGATCAAAAGTTACTTCCTAATCTAAGGTCTGGAAAGTTAGATTTCTGTAAGCATTGCTTGTTTGGAAAACAAAGTAAACAAAAATTTAAAACAGGCAAACATACTAGTAAAGGCATACTTGATTATATTCATTCAGATGTTTGGGGTCCAGCCCCTACAACTTCATATGGTGGTTCGTCGTATTTTGTATCATTTATTGATGACTTTTCTAGGAAAGTGTGGGTCTACATGTTGAAAATAAAGTCTGATGTTTTTTCAGTTTTCAAACAGTTTAGAGCATTGGTAGAAAACAGCACTGGTAGAACAATAAAGTGTTTAAGAACTGACAATGGTGGTGAGTTTACTTCCAAGGAGTTTGACAGCTATTGCAAGGATGCAGGGATCGAGAGACATAAGACTACTGTTTATACTCCTCAGCAAAATGGAGTTGCTGAACGCATGAACAGGACTCTTTTGGAGAGAGCAAGGAGTATGCTGAGTAACGCTGGTTTGCAGAAGGAGTTGTGGACGGAAGCAGTGGCAACAGCTTGTTATGTGATAAACCGATCTCCATCGACGGCCATAGACTGCAAGATTCCGCAAGAGGTATGGAAAGGACACCCTTGTGACTATTCTAAGCTCAGAGTGTTTGGTTGTGATGCATATGCTCTAGTGCCTAAACATCAACGAACTAAGTTAGATCCAAAGTCTAAAAGGTATATCTTTGTTGGGTATGGTGTTGGAACAAAGGGATATAGATTGTGGGATCCTACTACCCGCAAAATCATCATCAACAGAGATGTAAAGTTTGATGAATCCTCTCTTGTACAGTTAGATGTAGATAGAAAATTGAAACAAGATGATGTATTTGATTTTCAGCACATTCAGTTTGACAGCACTTCTAATGATAGTCATGATGACCATAGTTCAGATACTAGTCATGAACAGGTTTCAAAACATGAACAGGGTTCAGGTTTAGATCATGAACAGGTCTCAGATACTGATCGGTAAGAAGTTCCTACAGGTGGTAGTCATCCAATCGAGGAAGCACCAGAAACAGCCTTAAGGAGGTCGACGAGAATCAAACGGCCACCGAGAAGGTATGATGATTATGTTACTACAGTTGCATTTACTGCTAATGAAAATGAACCTCTGTGCTATCAGGAAGCTATAGAAGGTTCGAATAGTGATAAGTGGAAAGCAGCCATGAAGGACGAAATGATGGCCTTGAGTAAGAACGGCACATGGGATCTGGTTGAGCTTCCGAAAGACAGGAAAACTGTGGGGTGTAAATGGGTTTACAAGCTGAAATGGGGTGTGAATGATACAGAGGACAGGTACAAAGCGCGATTGGTTGCAAAAGGGTTTTCTCAGAAAGCCGGTATTGACTTTCATGAGATTTTTTCACCAGTGGTTAAAATAGTTTCAATTCGAATTGTGTTAGCTTTAGTTGCTTTGTTTGATTTAGAGTTACAGCAACTAGATGTTAAGACTGCTTTTCTACATGGAGATTTAGATGAGGAAATATATATGGAACAACCGGAAGGGTTTGTTCAGCATCGCAATGAGAAATTTGTCTGCAGGCTCAAGAAGTCATTATATGGCCTGAAGCAGTCGCCTCGGCAGTGGTATAAGAAGTTTGATTCTTTCATGTTGAGTCAAAAATATATAAGAAGTGAATATGATCATTGTGTTTACTTTAAGCAGTTAAGTAATGGCATGTTCATTATCTTAGTGTTGTATGTTGACGATATTCTTTTAGCAAGCAAAAGCATTGAAGAAATCAACAGGTTGAAGACTCAGATGGCAAGGACATTTGATATGAAAGATCTAGGAGCAGCAAGACAGATTTTGGGCATGGAGATTTTCAGAGACAGGAGCAATGGTAAGCTATGGCTATCACAACAAAAGTATATTGAGAAAATACTTTTGAGGTTTGGTATGAATAATGTGAAGCCTGTGTCAGTCCCTTTCGCTTCCCATTTCAAGATTTCTTCGGGTTTATGTCCTAATACAGATGAAGAAAAGGATTATATGTCTCGAATTCCATATGCTAATGTAGTAGGATGTTTGATGTATGCGATGGTTTGTACTCAACCAGATATTTCACATGCAGTTGGGGTTGTCAGCAGGTATATGGCAAATCCGGGTAAAGAACACTGGTCAGCAGTGAAATGGGTGCTTCGGTACTTGAGAGGCACAAGTAGTTATTGTATCACTTACAATAAGGGTAGTGAATTTGTTTGCGGATATGTTGATTCAGATTTTGCAGGTGATTTGGATAAGAGAAGGTCAACTTCAAGGTACGTCTTTACTCTTGCAGGTGGAGCTATCAGCTGGATGTCAAAGCTACAGAACATTGTTGCTTTATCCACTACTGAAGCAGAATACATTGTTGCTTCTCATGCTTGCAAAGAGGCGGTTTGGTTGAAAGGTTTGCTTGGTGAATTTGGTAGGTTGCAGGACAACATCAGGTTACTTTGTGATAGTCAAAGTGCAATACATTTGGCTAAGAATCCGGCCTATCATAGTAAATCAAAGCATATTCCAATTAAGTACCATTTTGTAAGACAAGTTATCACTGAAAGGGGAGTCTCTCTTGAAAAGGTGCATACAAAGGAAAACTGTGCAGACATGTTCACGAAACCAGTTTTGTTGGAGAAGCTGCGTTGGTGTTTGGCTTCTCTTGGCTTGCATAAAAGATAAAATAATAAAGAACAGGGCATCAGGCTAATTGTTGTCAAGGTGGAGATTGTTGAGATTTTCTGTTTTGGATAAAATAGGCAAAATCTCAGTAGGTGACAAAAATTAGGAATTAGTTCCTAGATTAGCTCCAGTTTGTTGGGAGGGAGTTAATGCATCCTAAATTTTTGTTGAGAGGATTTATGAGGAAGTTTGATTCTCTCTGCTATATAACAGGTATCCATACGGATTGTTTGCAAGGTAGTGAGGGTATGTGAATTATGTAATCTCCTGTTTTGAATAATAAAGACTGCCGATGCCTGTTGTGTGGACGTAGCCCAGGAGGTTTGGGTGAACCACGTTAATGCCTGTGTCGTCTTTATGTGCTTGATTTAGATTGCTGTGTGTTAATTGTTTAATGAATTCCGCTGTGATTATTCCAACAACAACAATCCAATTACAAAGATTTTCCTAGAGAAATACCATTGATGGATTTATTTCTGAGAACATCTGGCAAAGGCGAATATTTTTAGAGGGTTTTCCCAACCCTCTTACATTCAGAGATACCATAGTCATCATTTAGGTACTTCATTGGGGCTTCCTGCCCTAAGGCCTCGAATATCACCAATTTTAGTAATAGGAACATCATGCAAATCATGCAGATCCCCTTGAAATAATGATTTTGTCCTGAGCCAACCACAAAAATGCCTTGATCCCTTTTTATTAGTCTTCCTGACATTGATGTTTGAAGTTGACTTAGGAGATATATGAGGAAAGGGTTTTGAAAGTCCTTTATCAAAGACAGTAAGTGAAGCCATATCTAGCATTGGGTTTCCTAGAAGCACTTTTAAATCACTACCCATAGTGTTCTGCGGGGAATCTAGGTGTTGTGGGGGATGAGGTTCATGAGAAGATAATGGAGAAGCCCATTCCAGGGGGGGCATCGATGGTGAAACCACTAGCAGTTCAGAGGGATGTGGACCTGGTGATAAGGTAGGATTGTCCGTATAGACAGTTCCTTGGGGGTCATCTATTGGTTTATTAGAGTGCGGCGATGTTGACTCATGGGAAATTGGAGATAACTCTTGATTGTAGCGAGGGGAACCTGTGTTTTTAGGTAAACATGGGGCTTTTGTAGTACGTATAATTAACAAAGGTAAATCCAAATAGAAGATGTGACATTGTTATAAGAGGGGGAAATTGACTTACCCGAGTCAGACCCAGATGCATGAGCTGACTTATTTCCATGTTGGCGACCAAAAGACATGTCTTTGCGGCATCCTCTCCTCCATTGTCGCATAGGATAGATTCTTTGCAAGTGACTAGTGTGGTGACATATGAGATAGCAGAATGGCACACCCTAGTAGTCTAGTCTCTGTCAGTGTATTAGTTGTCCCCAAATTAAATCAACATCACTCGGCAACCCACCTTGGAATGAAACTTCAACTAAAATCCAAGCAATCCGCTTGTCCGTAGTACCAATACATCTAGGATTTTGTTCGTTCCAATCGAATTTCCAATAGCCCGAAGTGTTTTCAAGGTCCAGAACTCCAGGGGTAAGCCTAGTAATTTGACCCAAATCAGTTTACTCTTTGGGGCATCATTTACAGGATTGAAACCCAAATACCACGGGAGGAGCTGCATGAAACTCCTGCCCCGGACCCAAGTTCGAGTCATAATCTTCCTACAATATTCCTCATGCAGAAAATGCTCATTGAACCAGTGTTGCATCATTTTAATTACCTTAGGAATGTATCCCATAATTGGACACCGGAAGGTTTTTACCCACTCCGGCAGATCAAAAATTAAATCCTCTGGGTACAACCATCTTCCTATCAGTGCCCGCTTTTGCAAGCTTGCAACTTTGTCCCAGAGGTTGTTATGTTCCAAAATTACTTGTTTGACATTAGATGCAGGTTTATAGCAACGGTCCTTGTAATGAATCTTCCTCTTGTATAAACCCGACTATGATTCAGAGTGTGCCTCATTCCCATGTGAAGAAAAACCTTGCCTCTTCTCATTCTGAAGCTCGTTGGAAGTATGTTCCAGTACATGATTCGAGTTATGATAAAATTCCACCCTTTTTCCATCCTGGAGAGTCTTTCACAGTCGCTCCTTTTCATCATGTAAGGTGGCAGCAATCAGATCCTCATGGGCGGATGTGTCGGAAGAAAGGATATAATACACTTGTGGTGAGTGTAATATTGTCAAAATTGCTTTAAGCTTTTCATCAAACATTTCACCAAGGAAATCCCTCTTTTAGATTTATCGAAACCCTATAAATAGTTTTATATATTTGAACATATTGATGAGACCACTGTTGAAAACTTGGCTGGGGTAACCAGGTCAGAGTATTGTCATATTTGCAGTCGAAAACTTGGTTCACAAAGAGGGAATTTGGTTGGCCCACTTATACCTCTTTTCCTTATGTTGTCTTGTGAGAGAATTTTCTTGTGGTTTAGCTGCTAGATGAAGTAATTTACTTTGGGTATAGCATTTGGCATCTAGATCCGATTCCATATCCCACTTTTAGGGGGAACCTATTCCTCAAAGAGGAGATGTGTGTAGCCTTCTTTGACTGAGTATCTTGTGTTCTTCCAGCACCATTTGTCTGGTTTATCTCTCGCTATTGGAGAACATCCCTTGAGAAGATTTAGGAGTTCTTTTTTTTGCTCATTTAGCTCTTCGGGGAGATCCGACAGAAGCCACCCTTCCCATTTCCTCTTTTCATTCCACACTGAAATTTGTGACAAGGTTGTAATTCTGATCGACTTGAAGTGGTCTCAGAGGGGTTTCAGCTATTCCAGATATGCTACTGGAGCATTATTCATTATTTTTTCATCCCAAATTTTAACTTTCAGGCCATTTCCAGGAATTATACTGATGTTTTGAGTAATTAAAGGAGATGAGGGTAGAAGAATATGCCAAATTGGGGAGCCCTGAGTGGTTGGAATATACCGGTTTTCCTATTCATGTTGCTTGAAATACTTTCCTCTTATTACTTGGGCCCACCATTATTCGGGTTTTATGACTAGCCCCCACCATAATTTGGCCCCAATTGCTGGGTTAGTTAATCTTGGATGTCGAATTCCTAGTCCTCCATGTTGCCTAGGTGCTGTAACAATGTTCTAGTTTACCATGTGATATTTTCTTGTTGTTTGTTTCCCTCCTTCCCATAAGAAGTTCCTTATAAAACTGCCAAGCTGCTGCAGGACATACCTCGGAGCCTGGAGGACCACAAACTGATATAAAGGGAGAGAAGACAACACTGATTTGATAAGAATGAGATGACCTGCTGGATTTAACGAAATCCCTCTCCAATTGGTTATTTTTTGTTTCATTTTTTCAATCATGCCTTGCCAGGCCTTAGGACTGGTCCTTTTCAAGAAAATTGGGACTCCTAAGTATTTAAATTCCTTCCATTCTATTTCTACCTTAAATCCCAATATTTCTTCTAATTTATTGGCCTTTCTAATGGAGATATTCCATGCATATATTCTACATTTGGAATCACTTGTTTTCCCTCCAGATGCTTCTTGGAATTTGTGCAAGTAAGACTTGAATCTTCTATTTATGACTAAAGAGGACCCACCTAGAAGAGTTGTATCATCAACAAATTTCCCATGATTTATGCTTTGATTCCTTCTTTGAATATGATTCCCGGGATGTGATGAAAGATCCTTGCTGCTTCAAGGTTGTGACTAAGAGCCTCTCCGACCAATATATATAAAAAGGGCGAGAGGGGGCACCCTTTTTGGAGACCTCTTGAAGCTTGGAAGAACCCATCCCCCCTACCATTAATGAGAGGAGAGATCCAGGGCCTAGCAATGCATTTCTTTATCCATCTGATGAAGGTCTCTTTAAATCCCATCTTCATTATGTCGAGGAGGAATTTATGCTGAACCCTTTCAAATTCATTGGCCATATCCAGTTTAATGACCATTCCTTGCTACCCACGTCTCCAACTTGAGTCAATGGCTTCCTGGATTAAGATTGTATTGTGTCATAGATTTGTCTTCTTGAGACGAAGCTGCCTTGATTAGGAGAGATGAGGAGAGGTAGGAGGACTTTCAGCCTAACGGCTAGGATTTTGGCAGTAATTTTATAAGAGAAATTACAGAGGAAAATTGGCCTAAATCTCGAGAAAGAGGATGGATTTTGTTCTTTTGGTATCAAGGCTAAAAAGGCTGAATTTATTCCACTACCGATGTATGAAATCTTTAGGGAATACCCGATCATTTGGCATAAATATCTTTTTATTAGATGCCAATAGGTTTGATAAAACCTACCAGTGAAGCCATCAAGCCTAGGGGCCTTATCTGGAGAAAAGGAAAAGACTGCGTTTTTAATTTCTTAAGGATCAGGCAAAGCAACAAGGATTTCATTGGCTTCAGTAGTCACAAAAGAAGGCATCAAGTCCAAGAAGAAGGCTTCACTAATGGGGGCTGACGTCATCATGTTACAGGGCAGAGAAGTGATCTATTGCATAGGCCTTAATCTCATGAAAAGAATCGAGAGTTTGAGATCCATGCTGAATTTGGGTAATGCAATTTTTGATCTCTCGAAATTTTGCTTGCTTGTGAAATTATTTTGTATTCCTGTCTCCAGAGCTGAGCTAGATATTGCGAGATTTTAGTTGCCACATATCTTCCTCTTGTCTCATGCTTGCGTGGTATGTTTGGAACATTTTTATTTCTTCTTGGAAGTCCACCTTCTCCACTTCGTTTTTTTCTATTTGAGCCTGCTTTTTTGCAAGATTGTCTTCTGATGTTTTGACATTTAGGGACAGATTTGCATTATATGTTTTCAGCCATTCTTTGATGTCAGCTTTTAACCTTTTAACTTTCCTTTCCCACATGGTTATAGGGCTGCCATTTACCCACTGAGCCCAGGATGCAGGGGTCATTTCAGAAAATACAACATATTCCATCCATAATGGGGAGAATTTGAATGGGATTGGCACATAGTTTACTAGAGGAGAAACAAGAAGTGTGATCGGTCAGTGGTCCGATCCACACCATGGTCAGATCTCTGAAGTTATAGTGAAGGACGTTGATAGTAGAATATATGAAGCTTAAAACCTGTCTAACCTTGCTGCTATGTGCCCTAGTCCCACCCTCTTATTGTTCCATGTGTATTTAAATTTGCTCGGCTTCACATCAAAGAGATTTGACTGCATTAGTAGGTCTTTTAAGTCTTTCTGGTGAATTTCTCTTACCACTGTCCCTCTTCTCTTTTTGTTCTATTTTAGAACTGTATTGAAATCTCCCCCTAGAATGCAATTTGTGCCATACTCTATGTGCTTGAGGTCTTGTAGGGACTTCCAGCAATCTTGCTTTTTAGCATAAGTGTTTGGCATGTATATATTTATGATTGTAATGGTGTAATTTAGTTTTTTGACAATTTTTTTAAATAATAATAATAAAATTATTATAAAGCCTTGCCTCATGGGTTTCATGATCAAGTGATTTTATTTTTAGTTGGCTCTCACTTGAGAGCATTAGGATTGGTCATTTAGAGTCAAAAGAATTAGTGCCATGTATGAATTAGCCCTTCTTGTTCATTTGTCAAATGTATATATGATTAGAAAGTTCTTCAAAATACAAGTGCTATCTCTCTTCCTCATGTTTTTATGCTTTTTATGTCTAATTCATCATTCTACATACTTTTGTTGACATATATGCATCAAAATATATAAAAAATCGCTACCAACCTGGGAGCTTTTGAAAATTTCACTCCCTGATCCTGCTTCTGCTCCCACTTCCTGCTCCCTCTTCCCACTCCTTCTCTTGCTCCCAAGCAACCTTGGTATGCACAAAATCATGAATATGTTGTTCAATGTTCTAGATCAATGAAAAATGCAGACATATGTTAGCACTGTTTGAATATGGTTGTAAATTAAGTAGCCTAGGAAGTTGATCATGTATGGAACATTTTCTCACTATATTCTCTTATTAACTTCACAGTTCAGTCATAGAAATCGATATAGTAATATGTTCAGTAAAATGGTATGACCCAAGCAAATGTCACTACAATATTTTGTCTTTTCAGGTCTGCTGATGATGCCAATTTATTTCTTGTAAATGACATTCAAGATTCGCTTCAGATAATTACCTTCTGAGGCTATACCTTAAAGCTCATTTTGTGTCTATAGTTTTAATCCCTGGTTTGTCTTGAGATTCATTTTTGCTAAAAGGAAATTCCATGTCATAAGTTGAATTTTCCAATGTCTCGATTGTTGTTTAGCTGTAGAGAAGTCTAACATATTTGGAACTACCTGGAGCACTTCCAGTTGCAAACATCAGATCTTCTCTTCATATAAAAGGACCAGCTCCTTCTATTCAGAACACAACGGATACTTCCAATCAAAACTACCAAGATAAAATTTATGGTGGTTTGAAACATGGTGGGGTTCAAAATGAGCGCTTGAGGGATCCTGCTCATGAGATTTTGATTCATGGTTTGGAAAAATTCTCCATGGTGAAAAAATTTTCTCGTGAGACTACTGCCCATATATTTGGTTAAAATCATTTATTGAGCAGCATAGATAGTCCAGAAGAGAATTATTTACATACAGATAATGGCGAGCATGGTAGTGGTCAATCTATAAAACTAGAAAAAGAAATGGACAACTCAGTAGAAAGTCAACCAATTGTTTCTCTAGATGCTTTATAGGTCAGTACATTATTTCCTGAAATATTACTCAATGTGTAATGATTCTAATGAGTTTGTTCCACTATTTCATTAATCCAAGGGGAAACCAATTATTGAAATATTTTGGATTGAGTATGTAGTTTTTTTTTCCTTCTGAATTTTTTTGAATTTCAATAGAAAGAGGTAATGGTACATTTTGTAATAGTCATAGTTGACTTTGGACTAAAATATATAGGATGCTCTTCTCCTTAGGAAAGACTATAAAAGATTCTACTGATAGGCTGGGCATTTACCCATTATTATCATAGAAAATTTCCTTTTGAACATTACTTCAAGAACTATATTGATATATAAACTTTTATGGAGTTACCAATATGCAATATACAAAATAGAAGATGATTAGATGTCAATCTGCCTGTGGGTAAGAGAGAAGACCCCATCTCCTTTTTTTCAGTTCATCATCTCTGGAGTTTCTCTGCCTGAAAAAAAGTGTGAAGGAACATATTCTGGCAGGCTTCCATAACTATATTTGATCTCGTGTAGCATCTGTGAGGGGGAAACAACAATATCTTGGAATATAACTTTGTTCATGGCAATCCATATTGACCAAAGAACTACTGTAGAGGCTGGGCGTTCACTCACCTCTCTATCATCTACCCACTTGCAATGCATCCTCAACATTTTCACTTGTCCAATTCCCTTTTTCCTTTGTTATAAACTCACAACATCCCAGACTGTTTTGGAAAAATGTCATTTTAAGGAACAAGTGGTTTACAGTTTCTCCCTGTTATTTGCACAACAAACATATGATAGATTATAATTTATCCATCATATTTATATACAGAGTTCAACCCTATGAACCTCAAATATTTTCATGCCACAATGACTTATAAAAAATGAAATAGCATCTCTACACCAAATCTGTCTATATCAGGAGAATTTTCCAAAACAATTTAGCTATTTGCAAAAACTGTAGGATAAAAATCATCGACCAATGAATTGATACAGAGTAGAAATAATTGATGCACATTTTAAACCCTAGTTCCATTCTTAGACACATTCCTTTCTTGACAAATTCCTTTTTTTGACAAACTGAATATTGTGATTTATAATCTTGAAACTTCCTTTGTACTAGTTGGCTTGGTTGTATTATTCCATTATTAGTCCCTAGAATTTTGTCCTGTTTCATTACCTCTTATCATCTAAGCAGGACTTGAATAGGATTATTGTAGATGAAATTTATAGATAGAGTACATTACTTCTCCTCTGGTGGGCCTTAGAAGTTATATGCTTTTCCAAGAAATAATATTTGCTTCCAATCGTCAGTATTATCTCTATTAGCATCAATATTTTCAATCAATGTGTTCCTGGATTGAACCAATCAGCTGCAGGTACTACGATATCAGAACTCTTCAAAAGCTTGCTGTAGGATATTTCCCTATATTGGTCAACTTTTATTCCTGATCACAAGCTTCTTTGGTGTTTCTTTCAAACTTCAAGTAGTATAGTATCCATTAAGATCTAACTTCTCTTTCCTTTTGTTTTTCATTTAATCGGCTTATTTTTTCCTCCTTAATCTTCATGCTTTTCCATGTTCTTCTAATTCTTTCTTAATCAAGCTTAGATAGATCTTGTCTTGACTTGCAGGCTTTGTTAGAACTTAGAAGACTATGAAAGAAAAAAAACAGGCAAAGTATAAAGATAATAGTAACAGTTGTAATCAAGGAGATGTAAAATGCTTATCTTTTGAAGAAGGGTTAGCTCCCTCTTAATCTTGGACCTGTTCACCAACCTAGTTCTTACATTAGCATGGTGTCATTATTAACAAGAGTTAGATCTACTTTTTACAACGGAAACGATTAGACAGGGTTTTGTTCCTAGGGTTCATGTTAGTTCAAAATAGTGAGTTAGCTGCAAAGCCCCAGAGTCTTTATTGAGAATCCTTCTATACATGAGATTTTCATTCCTTGATCATAAATAAATTAGCAAAGAAAGACTTCAAATGTTATAATAACAGTGATTTCTAAAAGATATCTACACAAACCCTTATTACTATCTTTCAAGAGATTATTATCTTAGCATTACTACTATTGACATTGAGCATAGTTTACATGTACCTCTTTTAACTTCCCCTGTTCTCCATTATTGTCTTCGAGTATGGTACTACTATATTGTAAGTTGTAACTTCTTGAGGCTGCTTCAAAAGATATGCTTACGCTAAATTCGAACTTCTCTATCCATACAGTTCTACAACTTGGTCTTCACATTGATTTCACTAATTGGTCCTTCAAGCTTGGCTATAAACCATAGATATATCGTTGAACTACTTTTGGTGTCCTTTATCTTTCAATATCAAATAGGTAGGCTTCAAGAATTGAATTCCTCTTTCTTTTATGTATGAGAAGGGTGCTATTTTCACAAACTTGTGTCACGAATACCCTATACCCTCACAGTCCTTATGAAGAGATATAATGCTGCTACATATTCTAGTGTCACAGAGATGGGCCTTATATCATCATGATAAATTATGTCACGAAGTAGCATCTCTCAGGTTTTCGCACAGGATGCCACTAAATTCTGATTTTTGCTGATTCAAAAATTTTTGTATGTCTTTGTATAGTTCAGATCACAAATATGCATGTTCTACTTGTCATATAGATGCTCAAACTTTTCACAAATGTAAATTATGTCATTAAGTGTAGCTTCAGACTTGGAATTGATCAGAATCTTGGCTTTTATTCACAGTGATGATTTTGGTCCCTTCTATAGACTATGTACCTTAGTCTTTTGGTCCTGTAGCACAGAGTAGATCACGAAATTTTGATTCATTTTGCACAAAGGTATAGAGATGTTAAGTCCTTTATGTCACAGATAAGACTTGTTATGCATGTCTTTAAGTTCATCATTTGTAAATTTAAATGCCTCAGAGATGATCCACATGGTTTTGGTTTCTTTTAACTTCAGATCACAATACACTTCTATCCTTCGTCTCATAGTGCCACAAATTTTCATGGATTACGAAGATGATGGTATTTTTAGATGTCAAAGATAGATAGTCTCCCAAATGAGTCGAGCTGCCTTATATAGTGTTAGATAGACTTTGTATCGTTTCATGTTGGTGTCATCATTGATGCCTTGAATCTTCAAATATTTTTTGCTATAGTAAGCTTCAGATACCTCATAGAAGTGTCACATAACCTTTTTTTATTGATCGAAGAACAGTACCTCAGATATTCATGTTTTCCCAAACAAACTTTCTTCAATCATTATGGCAATTTGGGACTTGTTCATACTCTTAGACTAGCCTTTGAACTTAGCAGTAATAGATGTCAGCTACAGTATTTTGGGTACTAAAACTATACAAATATCATGAATACACTTGGTCTTTTTGATTCAGAAAGGAGCACATAGTCATGCTCAGATTTCCACTACTATTATCCATAGTTTTAAAAACCGGCTGGTTTGAACAGGTAACCAGTCAAATCGGTCGGTCAGCATGCCCACCGGTTCAAACCACCCATGCAACCCAGTTTAAACCTGCCTTTGACCAAGTTTTTCCAGTTAACCGGTGCTAACCGGCTTGTTTATCCATAAACCGTCCGCTTCTTTCCTTAACTGACCGGTTAGCACCTAGGTTGTTGTACGTTCCTGTAGCTGTTATGAAGTAATCAAAAACAGTCAAACATATATTTGAAGGGTATTTTTTGGCCAGTTAGGTTCACTGTATTAGTACAAGATTTAAGCCCATCCAAAAGGCGGACCTTCAATTCACATGAATCCTTAAAGTATTAATGCACCTTTGAATTTTCTGAGCATTCCAAGATTTGCTCTAAAGTTAACTCTACATCATCTCTGCCTTCATGGACTAATCAAAAACATGATAGAATCTAATTCAATGTTTGGATTATCATTGTATTTGGTTGTAGCAAGGAATTATAACAAGGCTTTGACAGACTTTCTTTATCTTGTTCAGTATGTTTTTGATCTTCCTAATTGAAGCAACAAGCATTGGAATATATAGTTTGGTAGCATCACTAGAAAACTTATGCACTAGTTCAGTTACATATGTGCTAGGGCATGACTTATCTGGCCTGTGCCCGGAGAAGGATTTGATGAATATATTGTTGCTAATAAGTAGTGATACTTTAATTTTGGCTTATCTGAATAATGCTAGGGTTGACAGTAACATTTATCGAAATGTTGCAGGATAGTTGTGTCATACAAAGGAATAGATTTATGACTAGGTTGAAATTGAATGTACGCATGTATATTTTGTGTATTGTTGATGAGATAGGCCCTTCTCGCTCGTGATGTTTTGAATACTATATGCTGTGATGATGAATTGTGCAGTTGTTGATAAACTGTACTTCAATGGAAGTATTATGAAATTAAACAAAAGTGAAAACAATACATCAACAAGTAGTAATTGTTCAGAAGTAGTAGATCAGAGTCACTGACAGCATGATATTGATGTTCATGATATATTGAGCAATGTTATTGGCATAACTACTGCTAATGTTTACAACTTTCCATTGTCAGAACCTTTCGTAACATCACTGAATCTTTTGTAGCATTTGATCCATAGTATGTATTTGGTCTCTTTGAACTATCTAAATTCCAGAATATGGAAGAAGATGTCAGTGTCAATGCTAGTAAGGGCCAAGACTCTAAATCATGGTTACTTAATTTGAAGCAAGCTACTCAACTTGTTAGATCTATTAGAAGAAAGTAATAAAGGTTACAATATGAGCAACCTTCAAAGCCTACACAAATCCAAAATTTTTGCTAGCTTGGCAGCACTCATTATAGCAGGGGAAATACTAAATCTCTCTAGGCACTAATGAATTTTCCCATAATAAAGCCTCTAAACATATATATAATGAGAAAGAATCATGTCTTTCTTTTTTGATGGAAACCCATATTTGAAGACTTCAAGTAGAATTTCAAGATAATGTGTATCATACTTTTCTAATTCCTTTTGTGACCAGTCTATAAAGACTTCAACCATTGTACATGTATTTGATATCAAAATTGATTTATCTTTTGTGATAGAAACCTCTTTACTCACACTTTTTTCATCTACTAATCATAGGTGAAAAGCCAAATTTATATATTCATCTTTGCATGGTATATAAATGAGAAAAATTTGAATATTTTGTCTCTATTGGCTTGGAATCATGGTTGCAAATCTTAAAAATAGTTTTCTTTTATTAAAAAATAATTATTTAATGTATTTTTTTTAAAACTAGTTCATTGAGATCTGACCGCTACCGGTTCGAAACCCGGTTCATTAGGTCCACCGGTCCAGTCACCAGTTCCGGTTTTTAAAACTATGCTATTATCATTGAGCATAGTTTACATGTACCTCTTTTAACTTCCCCTCTTCTCCATTATTGCCTTCGAGTATGGTACTACTATATTGTAAGTTGTAACTTCTTGGGGTTGCTTCAAAAGATATGCTTACACTAAATTTGAACTTCTCTGTCCATACAGTTCTACAACTTGGTCTTCACATTGATCTCACTAATTGGTCCTTCAAGCTTAGCTATAAGCCACAGAGATGTCTTTGAGCTGCTTTCAGTGTCCTTTATCTTTCAATAACAAATTGGTTGGCTTCAAGAATTGAATTTGTCTTTCTTTTATGTATGAGAAGGGTGCTATTTTCATAAACTTGTGTCACGGATTCCCTATACCCTCACAGTCCTTATGAAGAGATATAATGCTGCTACATATTCTAGTGTCACAGAGATGGGCCTTATATCATCATAATAAATTCTGTCACGAAGTAGCATCCCCTCAGGTTTTCGCACAGGATGCCACTAAACTCTGATTCTTGATGATTAAAAAAGTTTTGTATGTCTTTGTATATTTTAGATCACAAATATACATGTTCTACTTGTCATAGAGATGCTCAGACTTTTCGAAAATGTAAATTATGTCATTAAGTATAGCTTCAGACTTGGAATTGATTAGAATCTTGGCTTTTATTCATATTGATGATTTTGGTCACTTCTATAGACTATGTACCTTAGTCTTTTGGTCCTGTAGCATAGAGTAGATCACAGACTTTTGATTCATTTTGCACAAAGGTATAGAGATGCTCAGTCCTTTATGTCACAGATAAGACTTGGTTTGCATGTCTTTAAGTTCATCATTTGTACATTTAAATGCCTCAGAGAGGATCCACATGGTTTTGGTTTCTTTTAACTTCAGATCACAATACACTTCTATCCTTCATCTCACAGTGCCACATATTTGCATTCATTACGAAGATGATGGTATTTTTAGATGTCAAAGATGTATAGTCTCCCAAATGAGTCAAGCTGCCTTATATAGTGTTAGATAGACCTTGTATCATTTCATGTTGGTGTCATCATTGATGCTTTGAATCTTCAAATATTTTTTGCTATAGTAAGCTTCAGATACCTCATAGAAGTGTCACATAACCTTTTTGTATTGATCGAAGAACAGTACCTCAGATATTTGTTTTTTCCCAAACAAACTTGCTTCAATCATTATGGAAATTTTGGACTTGTTCATACTCTTAGAATATCCTTTAAAATCAGTAGTAATAGATGTCAACTACAGTATTTTGGTTTCAAAAAATATACAATTATCATGAATACATTTGGTATTTTTGATTTAGAAAGGAGCACACAGTCATTCTTAGATTGCCACTGAAAGTATTGTCACAGTAGGTTGTCTTCTTTTGACAGATTTCATATAAGCCATTTGCTCTTTCTTTGAGTACTTTGTAGATTATAAAGATAATGACTTGTATGCTTATCATAGGAGAAGGTGCCTCTGAAATTCACATTAGTACAGGAAACTTCATAAATCAACATAGAGACTCAAATATGTGTACCTATGAGAAATATTTTTTCGAAAACAGAGATATGAATTTCATCCTTGATTTACAGAGATAATGCGATAGAGTCTTTGCAGAGATATGAATTTCATCTTTGATTTACAGAGATAATGCCATAGAGTCTTTGCATGTATTATAGGTCTCTTTTTCTAGCCCTTAAGTATTTCTTTCCTTCCTTTATTGATGAGCTTGGTTCACAGGAATATTGATGTCTTTCTTCAACATGAATCACAGAGGTACTGTGCCTCTTTCAATTCGTATTTTAAGGAAAGGATGTCACAAAATTTGTATGATACTTTGCTTAAGGTGCCATAGGGATAAGAAAATAAGCCAACAAACTTTTATCTTCAATCTTCCTTTCCTTCAACCTAGCTCTGAAACCATGTTGAGAAATCAAGTTGCTTGTAGATTAGGGTAGAATTCTCTTAACTTGATAATTAATTGTGAATGTTTGTTGGCTTCTTGTTACTTGTGTTATCTTCTTCCGAGACCCTCGAATGTACTATTTCACTGTGTATACATATTACTGTTTTGAACTTATTTTGTGCTTCGATTGTAAACACTTCACTGTACATGTCTTCGGCTTCTCTTGACCATTTCTGTGAGACCCTATGTGATACCATCAAACTGAAATGGCATACTTCTCATCAAGTTGTGATGGCACTGAACTAGTGAGACCTTTCTCACTATGGTAGCATGAAACAATGATATATTTTTCACTGTGGTAGTTCCAAATTGCAGTGTCATACTTATCATGTGATTGATTATACCGAGACCGTAGTTGACCTGTGATTATAACACTAAAGATCTTCACTGTAATACGGATTATACTGATATATTTTTGTCACACCGAGCCTTAACTCTAAATACACCTTGATAACTCATTCTCCTCATTGCTGTGGTATCGAAATAATCTCATAAGAGTAGCACTGAATTGAGGCAGAGGTAATTTCAACACTGTGATGTCATTGAGACTAAGATGTTACCGAGATCCTTCTTTTCATAGTGACAGAGATTGACCTTTCTTGTGAACTTGCACCTAGCTTAATTATTGGACTGTCTTACTATGATTTGAGCCCTTTTGACATAGGTCTTTTTAGAATTTTTTGAGTCCTTTCAAGCTGCCTTTGATCATAACCATAGCTCTGAAACCATGTTGAGAATTTGTAGAGCTTGTGTGTAATACAAAATTCTCTTCTTAATAACTACTTGTGAGCTTGCTTATGTGTTCTTTTTTAACTTAGTTACTCCATCATCAAGTTAGTTATCAAAGTACTTAGTAAAAATGTTGAAACAAAATTATTTACACTCGTAACTGAATATCTTATAATGTAGTTAGGAAGGTAAATCTCTAATTTACCTTCCTCACTTACAACTCCTTTAAGATCAGCATGTCTTATTACAATGTTGATTTGAAGTTGGAAAATTACTTCAATAGATATATATGCACTGTATACGGTTGCATCTATCCGTGGTCCAGCTCCTGTAGATTCCACAGATTATATTCCTGTACCTTTCAATTTACATCAGACTTCCATTTTAGATCTGCATGCCTCAGATCCGCATTTGGTTACCCTTCTTTCCATGCTATTTTCTTCAGGCTTTACCTTGATATATCCACACTGACTCAGACCCGGAATCCACAAATCTTTTCTTCTCTTTTAATGTTGTATACTTTATCGTAATACTTGCTCCTTTTTCCACACTGTATTAACCTGAGTGTAATCCGAAAAGCTTGTTCCTTTTGCACATTATATAACCTCGGTATCATCCGCAGATATGTTCTCTTAACTACAACATATGTAGGGTATATATAGTAGTTTTAGCCAAGTAATTAAGTCGACCTTATAGCCATTAAGTAGGCCGACTTTAACACTTGTTTATAGGCTGACTTCATAGGCATATCTTCAACGTTTGTAAGCCATTCTTCTGCAACGTCCTGGAGGGTATTATTCACGCCTTTTATATGACTCTTAATTACACTAATGTACTTAATAGACATAAAGAAGAAATATATAGACCTATATTAAGAATCTTGCTCATGAAACCCATGAAGCAAGTAAACCAAAATTTCATTTTATTATTGTTGACTTCATCTTTACATAAGTACATAATTACATAGTTATAATGAAGACCTCCTACCTAGTTACACTCTTCAAAACTTATGAGTGAAAGTTGTAACTAAATATGCATGGAGTTACAAAGGATTTTATGATGAGAGGGACATAATTTTAGCCTTTCAGGTTACTTTGAAAATGTTTACACCACATTTAGGCCTTGTGGGTGCTTCATGAGATGTGGGGTGCATAGTGAATGGTTGGCCCATGCTCTTCCATGATGGACTTGGACATTGGAGGTGGTTTACCGTTTGCTGCTAGACCTTGTTTGGATGTTTGAAAGACATTCTTACCGTTTGCTCATGCATGAAGGGATTTTGTCTGCGTGGAGTAGAGTTGGGTATTTCACCATGAAGAAAACATCCTGAAATCAGCATGAGCACACAAAATCCCTTGACATGTGAACTCTTGGGTTGAGAGAGTGGATATGTAGGTGTGGGAGTCCTTAAGGTGAACATTACCTTGGACATGCGTTGTCCTTAAAGAGGCACATGACCTAGGAGATGAATTTTAGCTTAGGAGATGCATTTTAGATGGTTTGATACTCTCATACAACCTTTATCAAGTTACATGCACCCTCATTAGAAAAAAAAAGAGAATTTTGCTTGCCATGACTATCTTTCTTTGTCATTGTTGACTTAAGAAAGTCTTTTAGCTAAGAAACTAGTTTCAAGGTTATGGCATAACTTGTCATATAAATTGAACAAAATTTATATCCAAAATGTTAACTTGTAAACTACTTAGCTGGTTTTAGGATTTCCATTTAAAATCTATTTTAGTTTGAACTTTGAACAAGTTGTTCCATAGACTTGAATATTAAGAGATTTTGGTGTAAGGATTAAAAATTAGCCCGTAAGGCCTCTCAGTTATTCATTTATTTTATCTAATATAACATTTACTATTAAATTAGAACCACTCGGCATAAATACGTCATAGATCAAGATCATACTTTGTAGAGTGTCGTAGAATAAAAATAGGAGCAATGACACTAAGTTCTTTTAGTTTTCCTGGTTCTTATTCCTTTGGTGTATCTTTGCACCTTTAGGGGCAATTGCTAGTTTAAAGTCTAATTCTTTAAAGGGTGCTAGCTCAATGGAAGAGCACCTGCTTTACAAGCAGGAGGTTGGTGGTTTGATTCCATCGTGCCCTGATATTCATATATAGGGAATGACGAAGATTAGTTTTTGGTGACGGATGCTCTTTTGACCATCACCAATGAGCTTATGGTGACATTTTTCGACCCTCACCAAAACATGAAATGGTGACGGTCAACGAACGCCACCATATATATGCATCAATAGTGACGACCATTAAAGGTCCGTCACCATAAATCGTTGTTGTTGATATGAAATGGTGAGGGTCACTGTTTGTCATTATAGTCATTATTCGTGACGGACCTTGATGTCACCAATGAGTTTATGGTGACGGTCAATGAATGTCGCCATATATATGCACCAATAGTGACGGCCATGAAAGGTCCATCACAAAAAATCGTTGTTGTTCATATGAAATGGTGACGGTCACTATCCGTCATTGTAATTAATATTCGTGACGGACCTTGAATGTCACCACAACACATACTTTCGGCGACGCCACCTTTGGTGATGTTCAGTTTTTTGGTGACGGAGGCTATTGTCTGTCACCATTGCTCATATGAAATGGTGACGGTCACTATCCGTCACTATAAATCATTATTGGTGACGGACCTTGAATGTCACCACAACACCTATACTTTCGGCGACACCACCTTTGGTGACGTTCAATTTTTTGGTGACGGAGGCTATTGTCCGTCACCAATGCTCATATGAAATGGTGACGGTCACTATTCATCACTATAAATAATTATTGGTGAAGGACCTTGAATGTCACCACAACACCTATACTTTTGGCAACGCCACCTTTGGTGACGTTTAGTTTTTGGTGACGAAGGCTCTTTTGACCCTCACCAATGAGCTTATGGTGACCATTTTCACCCCTCACCAATGTGGTTTTTTCTTGTAGTGAAGGTCATAATTTTTCTAAGAAGAAATTATATCACATATATTGTGAAGAGGAGGAGGAAAATGAACAAGAAACTTCAAATGAAGAGGATATATACTAGGAACCAACCCTAGAGAAAGAAGAAATGAATCTGACCATGTCATGTAATGCATTGGAAAGAATTACCACTCCTCAAAATCTCAATATACAAGGACATATCAAGAATAAGAATGTAATAGTGTTGATTGATTCAGGTAGTACCCATAATTTTATTCATTGTAAGGACGCCAAGGAATTGAATTGCTTCCTATACCGAACATCACAGTGTCAAGTGATGGTTTCAAATGGAGGAACTATAAATTTCTCTTGAAGGTGCCATAATATCAAGCTAACCATGGGGGAATATGTATTGAATAGTCCAATTCTATCCATTCAAATGTGAGGTGCTAATGTTGTACTAGGAGTCCAGTGGTTACAATATTTGGGGACGACAGCTTTTAATCTTCAACAACTTTTCTTGAAATTGTTTTGAGAAGGAAAGGAAGTTGAATTACAACGTATCGTAGGGAAGTAAGGAAATATAATCAGTTCTCAAGTCATGAAAAAGCTTATGAATAAATAAAAACAAGGCATAATTGCACCATTATGCTCAGTAGAGGTTAAAATATGAAAATAATTTATTTATCCAGACGTACAAAATGTTTGGAAAATAATTCGAAGGAGTCTGAAACTCCCATAAGGCTCCCACCTATTCATGATCATGATCATGTTATTCATTTGATTCTCGGAAATGTCCCTCTAAACATTAGGCCTTACAGATATCCATATACCCAAAAGTGTGAGATTGAAGGTATGGTTGCAGAAATGCTAGAGGATGGTATAATTCAACCTAGTCGAAGTTCTTTCTCTGATCCAATAGTATTAGTGCACAAGAAGGATGGATCATGGTGTACGTGTCTAGATTATAGGGAGCTCAAAAATATTACTATTAAAGATAAATTTCCCATCCCCTTCATTGACGAATTATAGGATGAATTACATGGAGTATTTTACTTCAGTAAGATGGATCCTCTTTCTGGATATCATCAAATTAGAATTAAGACTAAAGATATTATAAAAACAACATTCAGAACTCATGAGGGTCATTATGAATTTTTGGTCATGCCTTTTGGCATTATTAATGCACCTTTCATATTGCAAGGTTTGATGAATTCCATTTTCAAGCCCTTAGAAATTTTGTGTTAGTATTTTTTGATGATATAATAATATACAACAAGTCTTGGAAGGATCATGTTCAACATGTTGACATGGTTCTCAAACTATTGGAGGAGAAACAATTATCTGAAAAAACCTCCAAATGATTCTTTGGAGTACAGAAGGTGGAATATTTGGGTCATATTGTATCTCATGACGGTGTCAAGGTAGACCATAACATAATTAAATCCCTTAAGTAATAGAAAATCCCTACAACCATAAGTAATCCTTGAGTATTTATGGGGTTAACAGGGTATTATAGCAATTTTTTTAAGAATTATGGGAGAATGTTGGGAGCTATAACATCATTACTGAAGAAATATGCATTTTCTTGGACTCCAAAAGAAGTTAACACCTTTGAACATATTAAGGAGGATATGTGCGAAGCACTGGTCCTAGTTATGCCATACTTCACAAAAAAATTTAATGAGGACTGTGATACCTCGAAAAATGGAATTGGTGCGGTTTTAATGTAAGAAGGAAGACTATTTTCTTTTGAAAGTCGTCCAATAAAAAGAAAGTATTTATTGAAACCTTTTTATGAGAATGAAATGTTGGCAACACTACATTCACTAAAGCAATGGTGACCTTAACTAATGGGAAGACACTTCAAGGTAAAAACAGATCCTAATAGTCTCAAATAATTTTTGGAATGAATATTATCTTCAGAAAAGAACCAAAAATGGGTCACAAATATGTTGGGTTATGACTTTGAAATAATCTACAAAAAGGGAAGAAAAATATTGTTCCAGATGTGATCTCATGAAACGATGAGGATCTGGAATCATTTCTTTGTGCCATTTCTATTATCCAACCTGAGTGGATAACTGAAGTAAGGGATGAGTGGAAGAACGATGAAGATGTGTGGACACACATTCAAAAGTTGCAGCAAGATCCAAGTACATCTAAAACATTTAACTGGAAAAATGATTCATTATGGTAGAAATATCACTTATATATTTGTAATAATTCCCAACTCAAACAAAATATTACTTTTGAATTTCACACCTCTCCATTAGGAGGGCACTCAGGATTTTTAAAAACTTACCACATGGTCAACAAGGATTTTTTTTAGGATGGCCTTAAATATGATATTCAAAAGTTTGTGGCATAATGTCTGGTTTTCCAACAAAATAAAGTTTAGACAGTTAAGACCCTAGGTCTATTAAAACCTTTAGCCATTCCAAGTCAACGTTGGGAGGAGGTTTCAATGGATTTTATCACAAGTTTACCCAGGTCTGAAGGACTTTCATCATGGTGGTAATTGATAGAGTTACCATGTATGCACACTTTTGTGTATTATATCATCCATTTAAAGCTATTACAATTGCTACTGCATTTATAGAAACAATTAAAAAGCTAAGTGGAAACCCAAAGATTAGTATAAGTGACAAAGATCCCATTTTTACAGGAAATTTTTTGACATAATTTTTTTCTTGTTTGGGTAATGAATTAGCTCATAACTCATCATATCATCTGCAATCTAATGGGAAAACTGAGATAGTGATTTTTTTTTTGGAAGGATATCTTTGTTTCTTTCTATATGATAAATAGACACAATGGGTCAAGTGTTTACCTCTGGATGCATAGTAGTATAACACTTCCTTCCATACTACAGCAAAAATGAACCCATTTATGGCACTTTATGGATATCATCCACCGTCCATCACATCATATTTAAGAGAAAATTCTAAGGTTCAAGAAGAGAAACATCACATCTAGCATCAACAAAAATTTATCAAACTCTTAAAGGATAACCTCACTTTGGCGTAGAATCAAATGAAATAATAGGAAAATCAACATCGCATCGAAAGAAGTTTTAATGTAGGTGACTGGGTAGTTTTATGGCTACAACCACATAAAAAAAATGTCCCTTAAGCAAGCTATGAAGGATAATAAATTTTCACCAACGTATTATGGTCCTTACAAGGTGGTGCAAAAAATTGGTACTATGGTATAAAAAACAGAGCTTCCTACATCTTCCTGAGTGCACTCATTTTTCCATGTTTCATGCTCAAATAAGGTTATAGGTGACAAGCTCCCAATTGTAACAATATTTCTAGAAGTTGTGAAGGAAGGAAAAATCATATTGGAACCCGAAGTAGTCACAGAAAGAAGAACTCAACATGGGAGGATGAGAATATTATACAGAAGCATCCATAGTTGCTCAAGCATTGAGGGAAACACTTTTTTGAAGAAGAGGGGCATGCTAGGTCACTATAATACTAGTGTATCCCATTATTATTATTGTTAGTGTAGCCCCATTATTGTTATGGTTGTGCCCAAGTAGTCCCCATATTATTATTATTATGCCCCATAGAATCGTACTATTGTTATTGTTGTGCCCTTACATTGTTATTGTTATGTCAGCTCAGCTAGGATTAATTGTGACCCCTTGGAACCTTATATATATAAAGGAGGTTTTGTCATTTTTATCATCCAATAATTTTTAATTTATGTAATGTAAAGTAGGTTTACCCCTCGAAGAGGTTGATTTATAAGTCGTTTATCTATATTTTCTTCTATTTTGTGAGTTGGATTCATAAGATCCAACCTTGGTAGCAAAAAAAGCATGGTTGTAGAAACTGTGGTAGCACCGGTTCCTCTTCTTGCTACAAAATGTGCAAAAGCTTTATGACCCAATTTAGCAAGATCCACTAATTACATTGTGGTCAAAAATATATGAGGAATTCCATTTAAGATCACTATTTTTGTAAAAAAAACTCCATTCTTCTTCACAATCATCTCAACCTACCTTGTAGTCCCAACATTATGTGGGTATGGCATACCATGTGAAATTATGGTACACTCAAAAGAAACTATAGGAATTCCACCCACAGGAGCACACTGCACCAAAGGTGAAATCTTGAAATTTGATGCATAAACCTTGTCAACATCACTAGGTGAGTGCAAGAAATGGATTTGAATATTCACTACTCTTGAGGTTGAGTCCAAAAGTCCCCTCGTACTCCCATATTGTTCACTCATATTGTATTGTGAATTTTATGTTGATCTGTGATCCTTCGAAGCTACTTCTCGATACTATTTAAGGAGATGGACTTCATCGATAAGTAGAAGTACAATGTATCTAATTATAAAATTGACCAAACTGTCTTCCAATATATATTTCAGGCAACATAACTTTGGAAGAAGTGATTTCCAAAATCTATAGATGATTGCAACAACATTGATGGTTATTTGGAACAAAATATGTCCACAGAGATGATCGAAGAGAATCCTACCAAATATGGAAATAATCTCCACCTCTTATGCCACTTTCCACATAAGTTATTTTCTTCCATTTGTGTGAACATGTTGACAAAATAACACTCCAAACATGTTTTCATCTATGCACTACGCATAGAGTTTCGACACTTCATTGTAACTCCCTGTCGATGTTGGAGGATTGGTGCCAACACATATCTATTTCACTCTTGACAAGCCTTTTCAGAATTGTTAATGGAGGCCTCCGGTTTAGGTCGCCCACTCCCATCATGATAGTTCATTCAACTGACATTCTTGTGAATTATGTAAATCATCCCATCATCATTTTTTGTTGCCATTGCAAACACTGCTGATATAAAACATACCATCAACTTTACGTGTACTATTATCATCATCAACGATGAGAGAAATGCCTTATACATATTGAATCAAACCTACCCTTGCCCAAATAGTAATTTTTCATCACGCTGGGTGCAATCACGTGGGGTTTCATGATACTAGGAATCAGACTATTTGGCCCTCTCGATGACTAATACGATATTTTCAGTGTGGGGTTCAATCCTTAGACTGCTTGACAGGTCCAAAAACATTGATCACATGTTTTTTCAGAGTTGTTTCAACCTCCTTCGTTATTTCATCTTGTGTTGAACTTCTTTTTCTCTTTGCAAATACTTGCATGGTTCCCTTACCTTGGTTGGGATGAAGGCGCAGCTGAAATTTCCATCACTTACCAATCTAGTGACCACTCATTTGGAAATGAGTGCATAAATTATTTCTATTACTCTCTTTCTTATGACAAGGAAAATTTCCCCTTTGCTTTGTTGATTAGAGTTGTCTATCCCAAGACAATATTTTCCAGCATCTCACAGAAAAATGACTATTTAAACTAAAAAATTTACAAGGTTTCTTATACCATAAATTATTCCTTGAATTTTTATTTTTCTTATAATTGAAAGGAACCCTAGCATACATGTGTGGATCATACCTCATAGACCTTTCCTTACTATAATCCCAAGAAGAACATATGGACTTAACTCCTTTCTTATATGGCTTTATCAATGGATTTGAGGCTTCTATCACCTTCGATCCTGTTGGTGATTCTTGATCATCGTCTTTGGAAATATCTCCTTTTTTGGTGGAACACTCTCCCATTTGTTCCTCCACAACCTACTCCAACATAAGCCTCGACTTTCACTTTTCTTATTTTCCATATTGGAGAATTATTTGAAGTTCTGAATTCTCCACCTGAATGCTTTGGTTGACTTATTTTAGTTCTTCAATTCCTTCTCGCTTCAATTTTCTGCCCATGATGATATTCACAATCCTGGAAAAATAGTCAGGCCACTCTTATACCATTTGATCCGAGTAATTTTTGCTAACTCTTTCTTTAAAAAAAAAAACAGTCATTACAAGACCTTTTACTAACATAATTTTTCATGTAGACATGAGTGAAACATTATTTAAATATTTATTTACCATACATCAACGTTATTCAAAGAATACAAACATCAAGTAAACAAGAAACTCAAGCAACCATGAATGATCATAACACTAATACGATAACGAAGTTCACCCTGGGGGGGAAGGGATGCGTCTCCAAATTCATTTCGAACTATGAATCACTTTACTAATTCTAAGGGATTCTCCTTCTTACAATGGGATGAAACATCTCAACATATGTGGATCATGATCATTAAAGAGATTCCTTCTCACAAAATGGGAAAAGACAGTCACATAAAAGATATTTCCTCAGCACCCAAAGTGATATATTTTCTCTCAGAACAAGGCTTCAAGCTCCTACAAAGCTTGTCAAAAATATCCCATAAAATATTTCCAAAATTTTTTCCCCTGAAAAAATGTCACATAATGAATTTATATAGTTTACCCAACAAAAATACATAACTCCCTAGATCCACAATAGTAGGATCTTAAGACATTTTAAGCAAAACCAAGATCCATGATTCTAGGATGTAAAACTTACTCCAGGCAAAAAAAAAGGTAAAATCCAAACTTCAAGGATCTCAAACATGCCAATAGCCCTCAACCTATCATTAAGAAATAAAAATTATTTGTGAGGTCAATTCTCACATAAAACTAATTCTCTAAAGGAAAATAAGTGAATATTTTGTGAGTGATTTTCCACTCACTTACAACATTATCCACTTTACAATTTTAAATTAAATAAGGCATAAAATTATAATCCCATTTATTCTCTTATCCAAATACTTGTCACCTATCATAAAATATTCTTCATGGTGTACAAAGTAAACTTATTCATATTTGGAGATCCTCCTAGATCAACAAGGTATAGAAAATTTTGGTGTACATCAACTTTGTCTAGTTTCTCTCCTATCACAAAGTTTTCCATCTCATGTACTAGTCATCATAGTTCCATAAAATGTAGAATTCATCCTTGAGGGAATTAATTAAGGATTACTAATTCGATATTTCCTTGGATATAACCAACCCATATTTATGTTATGTCTCTTCAAGTAACCCTCAAGCCAAATTTTGACACGAGGAAGGTATTTTAGGAGTGTGCAGGTGATATCTTAATTGATAGAAAAATTTTCGATAGAATAAAAATATTTTAACATATTTAACCATTCCCTTAAATCATTTTCATATATTAGCCAATAAAATAAGTGATATCGAAGTTAATTAGTATCTTTAAGGGTGTCACACATGCAAAATTACAACTTGTTGAATGTGCCTTTGTCTTTTTCTTAGAACATAAATCAGATTCACAGGGGGGGGTGTTAGTGTAATCGAAAATTCAACATTTCAAAATGATTTCATGAATAATTGAATATATAGAAGTGCATCATAAAATAAAATGCATTATAATGGTGAATGAAACTATGCGTCAACTAAAATCCATCACATCAACACACAAGAACACCAAATTTAACCATTGCAAAAGAAAACCAAAACTTATTTCTGTCTTGTTGAATTTGATTACATAGGTTTGCAGGCTCTAACCCCCAAAATAAAATTTGTAGGAATCAAATTGCTGGAGGCACCAACACCTAGAAATTTGCAAGCACCCAATTCTAATAGGCTAGAACCATATTGGGGCACCAACCTTGAAAATGTGAAAAATATTTGAATATCTATACGTTTAAACCTGATTTAGGAACCAATTCAGTGGACGCACCCACCTCCTTTAATTTATTGTTGACCACTAACGAAAAATCTTGTATATTGGATCCACAATCTCAAATAATATCCCAATAAACTTGCCTCTTGTTCATCTGTCAAAAACATATTCACATACTCATATTTCCAATAACCCTATCCTCCCTAATCTCAACAACTATTCGTAGCTTCTATTTTTTAATTTACAAAATAATCCAACCAATAATCCATTTTCAAAATAAATTTGCACTCAATTTGATGAATAAAAAACTAGAAATTTTAATTATTCTAAAAAATGGTTCTTTCACGTGTGCATTCGAAAAAATACAAAAGTTTTTGACAAAGCGTTCTACAAAATTCTCACCTCCAAGTGGCTTAATCATTCAAAAAATGGATTTCCCTTCAACAAATGAAATAATAAATAAATAAACAACCTTCCATCGAGTTCGATCCCTCAACCCCACTAGGGTGCCAATATGAAACCACCAATTGTGTTGCCGCATAATCTGTACAAGGCTATGAATCCAATTTTACTCATGCTTAGCCCAACCTCCTTGCAACACCAAATTGAAAACCAATAAAAAATCAACCAAACTACATTTTCCACGTCAAGCCAAGGTCAACTAAATAAAATAAATGCACTCTCCACATCAAGCCACCAGCCTAGGCAAAAACCAGTCAATGAACAAATCGCTTTATCCAAGTCAAGTCATGGGCCAGGACAGCAACCAACTATGCTCTCCATGTCAAGCCATTAACCAAGGGCTATAATAATAGAAATATATATATATATATATATATATATATATATATATATATATATATCTACGTTACTACATGGGCTAGGTAAACAATCCACTATTCTCTCCATGTTAGGCCAGAAATCATGGGCGAAAAAAAAAAAACAATCAACCTTCTCTCTCCATGTCCAGCCATAAATCAGGTCAACAACCAACTAGGCTCTACATCTTAGGAAATTAACTAGGGGCAAACCAGCCAGAAAAAAAAATGGTATATCCATGTTGGGTCATAGGCCAAGCCAACAAACAATTGCACTCTCCATGTTAAGACATAAAACAACAAATCAAGAAAACTACTCAAAACACGTCAAATTAAAAAATTATTTGTGTTACCACGAACCAAGGCTAGATTATTTAAGAGCTAGCCAATCAAACAAACTTATCACTCTATTTCAAGTCCAAAAAAATATTTGTTTTTCCATTAACTAGGGCTAGGCTAGTCAAAACAAACTAATTAAAATAACAAATCACTCCATTTCAAATCGAAAAAATATTTGTGTTTCCACAAACTAGGGCTATACCAGTCAATAAAATAATAATAAAATGAACTTCTCATTCCCCATTAGATCCCAAAAAAATTAGGTTTCCATGAAATGGGGCTAGACCATTCACCAATAAACTAATAAAATTGATTTCTCACTCCACGTCAAATACTAAAAATAAAATTGTGTTGCTACAAACCACGGTTAGAGGAGTCAGCAACCAACCAATCAAATGAATTACGCTCTCCACATAACACCATAGGTATTTGTAGATTTTCAAACCTAAAACCACCAAAGTTTAAATTCCTTAGACTATCCATAGACATCACACCTTCCATTGATTCTCCAGTATCCTCTAATACACATGTAACAAACCATGCCACCAATATATATATGACATGAGCTTTACTTATGGGAATAACACAACCTTTAAGAATTCCTTGCAACTACATCAAATCACTGTGATGTAAGGGTCATTATGCACCTGAATTTTGACATCACTATGATGTCATACCTTCCATGTGGCAGAGCCTAAGAGGGTCATGTGTCACTAATATTTTCCCTTATTGCATGGCTAAAAATTCCATAATTGCATGCCACATAACATCATGATAGGATGCCATTTCAACCTCAGTCAACCACATCATCATTAGTTTCCATGTCATGATGGCTTCCTGTGCCATGCTCTTTGATCATATCACAAGCAACCATGTGTCGATGTATTTCCATCTATACCTGCCACCTTAGTGTCCTTTTCATAGGTGTTATGTGGCACTTCCATGTCATCACCTTTCTTCCATTTCATTGTCCTCTAGTTTTCCACTTGTCATTTCCATTTGAGCAATCATATTCTACCACTTATGCATCCACTAGATGTCTACCATGTGTCGAAATTTCATTGGTCCATAGAAAACCTCTAGTAATATATAGGTGATCCAGACTTATGCACAAAAAAAATAAAAAAAATAAATAATCATAAATGCAGAGATGCAACAAAAATAACACTTCATTTCATTAATATCAAATAGCTGAAATATGCTTACAGACAGAATGGACACAAACTAGCTAGGGTGATGGTAGCTTATCTCTGAGAATATATGTCGTAGCTACATGCATTTTAATTGTGTTACAATGAGGTTCCAAGACCTCTTTACTATTGAAAAAAATGGAAAACCTTAAACATCCAAAAGACTAACCTTAGGAGATGAAACACCAAACTATGGGCCCGGTTGGGGTAAATTGGTACATGAATTTCTTGGATTCGTAACTTTGGCATACAATCTCCATTTTATGCACACAATACCTCATTGGAAATATCTATCCAAGGACTACAGTTAATGACAATCATTCTTAAGATGGAGACTGACATTCACCAACGGTGATTTTCCAAAAAAACGTCGTTTAGGGCCTCAAAATGGCTCCAGAAGTTCAGGATCCAAAAAATACCAAAAATAGTAAATTGTGCTACAATTAAGGAAACTAAAAAACTAAAAGAAACAATGGTGGGGGTCTAAGTGGAATAGGCAGGTGGCCACCAATATGCACCTAGATCAATGAGGGTGCATTTATTGTTAAACACAATGCACCTCTACACATAATCTGACATGTTATCACTCATCACCATATTAGTTGAAAGGTGTGTGATTTTCTCCTCCATTAAAGATTTCATCTGTACATGGGCCTAATGCCATTTATTATTTACTAAATATTGTATCCCCCCTCAACAAGCATGATCTTAGCAAATTTGGTGTTTTTCAAATAAATTCTATGTTTTTTCTCCTAATTAGACATACCAACTTCAAACAATCATAACTTTTTATTTGAGTGGGTTTTTGTTAGGTCCCTATATTACTAGTGTATTACCTTATTGTTATTAGTTTAGCACCCTTATTTTTATTGTTGTACCCCTATAACCCCAATATTGTTATTATTGTGTGCTTCCATTATTATTGTTAGGTTGGCTAGGATTATATTGTAACCCCATGGACTCCTATATATAGAAGGAGGTTCTGTCATTTGTATCATCCAGTAATTGTTCATTTATATAATGTAAAGGAGGTTTCCCCCTCAATTTTTCTTATTTCTAAGGTGTTGATCTCTCTTTTCTCCTATTTTTAGAGCTAGTTTCATAACATTTGGTATCAAAGCTTTGGATTCTAGGGTTTCACTGCTCCAAACAGGTCATCATGGAATTTTTGTTATAACCTTATTTCTACGAAGTTTCAGAAGCTAACATTTTTTTCACGTGAATATGAAATGTAGAGGAACGTCTTGTAAAAATTTCAGATCTTGGTTCACAATATATTCGGAGATATGATCCGCGGAAGTTAGAGTTTTTGCAGGCTCCCGAATTTCATCTAAACAAGGTGACCTTGGGAAAATCATCATAACTCTCTCTCTTAGCATCAGATTCAAATTCTATAATAAGTGGCCAAAATCACATATACTGTATTTTCTTGTATATCAATTTAATAGCTGAAAGAGGAAACAATGACACGTGGCATGACGTACAAGTTTTCTCTACTGAACCAGTCCATAATTAGGTCATTGTGGTAGATTGGGCATAACTTTGCCTTGAGGAATACAAATCAGGTCAGACCTATGGAATTCAAAAGAATATTCAGAGGGCTACTACAGGATGTAATTTCATATATTGAAGATTCAAAATCATAGAGATAATTCAATTTAAATATCAAGCTCCTCAAAAGCAAGAAAAAGGTGTGTATTGTTTTTTCAAATTGCATAACTCTTGTTTGAAAAGTTAGTTTAAAGTGATTCCAAGGGCATATTGAAGCATAGATATCAGTATTGGGTTATAAAATTCCCCATAAAAATAATTCAATGCCCATTAAGCCCTCATAATACTCTACTATGACTCATGAATATGAAGAAGTGCAACATGATATATCAAAATTACAGAAGCAAGTACACCAAATTTCGCTCTCAGAAAGAGCAACAAAAAACGAAATGGAAGTTTTGAATAAAGCCATGGAAGCTAATATGGGCAGTTTAAAGAAGGGCATGGAAGCTAATATGGACGGTTTAAAGAAGGGCATGGAAGCTAATATGGACGGTTTAAAGAAGGGCATGGAAGCTAATATGTATGGTTTTAAGAAAGGTGTGGAAGCTAATATGGACGGTTTGAAGAATGACATAGAAGACATGAAGAATGATCTAAAAGCATACATGGAAGGTTTCACAATGTTGATACAAGAATTGTTTCATAATGGAAAAAATATGGTAGAGGAAAGTCATGATGAGAACAAAATAAACGTTAATCATTATTTCATAAAATATAATGTTGGATTGAAGACCCACCATATTCCAAAGCTCGACATGAGGAAGTTTGATGGAAAGGACCTTGTAACATTGATACTACATATGGAGCAATATTTTGATCTCAATAATGTGCAAAACACATAAAAGGTACACATTGCAACTTTATATTTAGAAAAAAATACATTTGTATGGTATCGATGGCTTTTCTCCCATAAAAGAGTTATCACTTGGTCAATTTTTACAAAGGAAATGATAGCACATTATGAGGATACAAAGAGAAACACCTTCTTTAACCAATTGGTAAATCTCCAACAAAAGGGTTCAATGGTGGAGCACATTGACGACTTCCAAAAATTTAATATAAGGGGAAATGATATTCCAGAGGAACACAAGATTGATGTCTTCATAGGGAATTTAAAGGATAACATCATACATGAGGTTCACGTTTGGGAACCTGATTCATTGGGGAAGGAATTCACGTTGGCAAGAAAAATTTAATGTAAAATTATGGCGACAAGGAAGCCTACCACTCACATTTATAAATATGGAAGTGTTGCTTGCCCTAGACTTCCACAACCTACAAGGTTGACACCACAACAATTGGAAGAAAAAAGAGAAAAGGGGCTTTGCTACAGTTGTGATATAAAATACACTAAAGGTGATAAGTGTGTTGAGAAGAAATTATTTTACTTAGATTGTGAAGAGGAGGAAGAAAATGAACAATAAAGTTCGAAAGAAGAGGATATACACTAGGAACCAACCCTAGAACAAGAAGGAATGAGTCTGACCATATCATGTAATGCATTGGCAGGAATTACCACTCCTCAAACTCTCAAGGTATAAGAACATATCAAGAAGAAAAAGGTAATAGTGTTGATTGATTTGGGGAGTACCTATAATTTTATTCATTGTAAGGTAGCCAAGGAATTGAATTTTTCCTATACCCAACACCAGAATGTCAAGTGATGTTTGCAAATGGAGGAACTATAAATTTCTCTGGAAAATTCCATAATATCAAGCTAACCATGGGGGAATATTTATGGAATATTCCAATTATTTCTATTCCAATGGGAGGTGTGGATGTTGTACTAGGAGTACAATGGTTACAATCTTTGGGGACGATAGTTTTTTATTTTCAAGAAATTTTCTTGGAAAATTTTTTTGAAGGAAAGGAATTTGAATTACAGGCTATCACAGGGAAGCTAGGAAAGATAATAGGCTCTAATGTCATGAAAAATCTTCCGAAGAAAGAAAAACGAGGTGTAATTTCACAACTATGCTCACTAAAAGTTCTGACATCAAAATCATCTATTTCTCCAGATCTCCAAAAATTCTTGAACAATCATTCCAAGGTGTTTGAAACTCCCAAAGGAATCCCACCTATTCGTTATCATGACCATGCTATTCATTTGATTCCAGGAATTTTTCCTCCAAACATCATGCCTTACAGATATCTTTATGTCCAAAAGAGTGAAATTAAATGTATGATTGCAGAAATGTTAGAGGCTGATTTAATTCAACCTAGTCAAAGTTATTTCTCTACTTTAGTAGTATTGGTGCACAAGAAGGATGGATCATGGCGCAGGTGTCCATATTATAGGGAGCTTAATATTCTCATTATTAAAGATAAATTTCCCATTCCTGTGATCGGTGAATTATTGGATGAATTACATGGAGCAATTTATTTTACCAAGTTGGATCTTTGTCCAGGATATCATCAAATTAGAATGAAGATTGAAGATATTCTGAAAATAGAATTTCGAAATAATTAGGGTCATTATGAATTTTTGGTCATGATTTGGCCTTACCAATGCACCTTATACATTTTAAGGGTTGATGAATTCCATTTTCAAACCCTTCCTTAGAAATTTCGTTCTAGTATTTTTTGATGATATACTAATCTACTGTAGGTCATGGAAGGATAATGTTCAACATGTTGACACCGTGCTCAAAATATTGGAGGAGAAACAATTATATCAAAAAAAATCCAAATGTTTCTTTGGAGTACAAGAGGTGGAATATCTGGGTCATATTGTATCTCACAAGCGTGTTAAGGTAGACCCTAAAAAAATTACATCCACTAAGGAATGGAAAGTCCCCACAACCATAAAATAGTTGCGAGGATTTCTCGAGTTAACAGGGTATTATCACAACTTTTTTAATAATTATGGGAGAATAGAAACACCTCTAACAACATTATTGAAAAAATATGATTTTTCATGGACTCCTAAAGAAACGAAGGCCTTTCAACATCTTAAAGAGACAATTTGCCTAGCACTGGTCTTAGCTACTCCAGACTTCACAAAAACCTTTATTGTGGAATGTGATGCCTCAGGAAATGGAATTGGTGTTATTTTAATGCAAGAAGGAAGACCCATTACTTTTGAAAGTCGTCCAATAAAAGGAAAGTATTTACATAAAGCTATTTATGAGAAGGAAATGTTGGCAATACTACATGCACTAAAGAAATGACGACCTTACCTAATGGGAAGACACTTCAAGGTAAAACTGATCATGGTAGTCTTAAACACTTTTTGGAACAAAGGCTATCTTCAGAAGAGAAGAAAAAACGGGTCACAAAGATGTTGAGTTATGACTTTGAAATCATCTACAAAAAAGGGAAGCTAAATGTTGTTTCAGATGCACTCTCAAGAAAGGATGAAGAGGTGGAATCATTTCTTTGTGCAATTTCTATTATTCAACCAGATTGGATAACAAAAGCAAGGGATGAAATGAATAAGGATGAAGAATTCTGGACAATCATTTAAAAGTTGCAGCAAGATCCTAGTACATCTAATACATTTATTTGGAAAAATGATTCCTTATGGTACAAAAATTGCTTATATATTTATAATAATTCTCAACTAAAATAAAAGATTCTTTTGTTGCACAATTCTCCTTTAGGTGGACACTCAAGATTTTTAAAAACTCACCACATGGTGAAGAAAGAATTTTTTTGGGGTGGCCTTGAATACGATATTCAAAAGTGTGTGGCGAAATTTTTGGTTTTCGAGCAAAACAAATCTGAGAGAATTAAGGCCCCAGGTCTTCTACAACCTTTATCCATTCCAAGTCATTATTGGGGGGAGATTTCAATGGATTTTATCACAAGTTTATCTAAGTCTAAAGGAAAGAGTGTCATCATGGTGGTAGTTGATAGAATTACCAAGTATGCACACTTTTTTGCGTTATCTCATCCATTTAAAGGAAGTACAGTTGCTACTGCATTTATGGAAACAATTCAAAAGCTACATGGAAACCCAAAGATTATTGTAAGCGACAAAGATCCCATTTTTACTGGAAATTTTTGGACGGAATTATTTTCTTTTTTGGGTACTCAACTAGCTCATAGCTCATCTTACCATCCTCAATCTGATGATCAAACTGAGATAGTGAATAAATGTTGGGAAGGATATCTTCGTTTTTTTGTATCTGATAAAAAAACACAATGGGTCAAGTGGTTACCTCTCGCTGAATGGTGGTATAACACTTCCTTCCATACTGCATCAAAAATGACCCCATTTATGGCACTTTATGGATATCATCCACCGTCCATCACATCATATTTAAGAGAAAATTATAAGGTTAAAGCAACGGAAGATCACTTCTAGAATCAGCAAGAAGTTCTCCATCTCTTAAGGGATAACCTAAATTTCGCACAAAATAAAATGAAACAACAGGCAGGTCAACATCTTAGCGAGAGAGGTTTTGATGTAGGTGTCTAGGTATTTTTATGGCTACAACCATACAAAAAAATGTCCCTCAAGCAAGCTAAGAAGGATAATAAATTATTGTCAAAGTACTATGGTCCTTACAAGGTGTTGCAAATGATTGCCACTATGGCATACAAATTTGAGCTTCCTATCTTCGCGAGTGCATCCCATTTTCCATGTTTCATGCTTAAAGAAGGTTATAGGTGACAAACTTCTAGTTCAAACAATATTTCCAAAACTTTATGAGGAATGAAAAATCATATTGGAACCTGAAGCAGTCACAGAAACAAGAACTTGAAATCTACGAAATCGATCAATTTCAGAGTATCTCATCAAGTGGAAGAAATCACCCACTGAATATTATACATGGGAGGATGACAATTTTATACAGAAGGATCCAAAGCTACTCAAATGTTGAGAACAACAATTTTTTGAAGTAGAGGGGCATGTTAGGTCCCTATATTACTAGTGTACTCCCTTATTTTTGTTAGTTTAGCCCCCTTATTGTTATTTTTGTACCCCTCTAACCCCAATATTGTTATTATTGTGCCCTTACATTATTATTGTTAGGTTGGCTAGGATTATAATGTGAACCAATAGACTCCTATGTATAGAAGGGGGTTTTTTCATTTGTATCATCCAAGAATTGTTCATGTATATAATGTAGAGGAGGTTGTCCCCTCAAAGTGGCTTATTTCTAAGGCATTGATCTCTCTTTTCTTCTATTTTTGGGTTTGGTTTCATAACCATTTTCCAAGTGTGATATTCCATTTGAAAGGTCTCAAGGAGGACTAACCATACCATTCATAGGGTCATTCGGGCATCATAACTTCAAAAAAGTATCAATGAGCATCAAACCTCTTTGAATTCATTTAATGAGGGATTGTAAGAGATCAGGCTATCATACAACTCCCTGTGATTCAAAATGAACAATGTTTCACCCTTAAACTTCCCCTTTGACATCAGCGACATTGGTTGTCATCAATTAAAGCACTAAATGTAACAGAAATCCCCTTGTATCATTGATGGAAACACAAACACACATTGATAGTCATTGACAGAAATGGGTTGAACTACCCTTGGCATGTTTTTGGGAACTCCCCTTTGAGGATGTTATAGGAGGAGGAGAGAAGGCACTTCAGTTCTATCCTTGCATTTTCTTGAGGACAAGCAACATTTGGGAGGAGAGGACTGTAATATTCCTAAATTATCATGTAGCTAATAGGAATATTAATTTTTTCTTTTGACACCTAGTAGATGAATAAATGGGTAAGGAGGCCGATAAATTTATAAAATAGAAATAAAATCCCTCATGCTATGAAAATGGATCATAATAATAGCTGGATCTTACACCCTCATGTGTGAACAGTGGAAAATACATGTGGGCAAGGTCAAGTTTGACCAAGTCAACAACGCTAGAATGAATGGTGGAGATCATCTACAGAGACAACGCAGTGATAGTAGGAGGAATATTCCTTGGTGGAGGAAACCCTAATGAATGGGACCCAAGGTAAGAAGGCTCACACTTGTTTATAAGGAGAGCAAGGCAGCCATAGTGAGGCATGTGATTGATTATTGGATTTGTGGTCTACATGAATATTGTGGATTCTTCAGCTATTTAGTTGAGATTGTTGTGTTACTTAGCACAAGGTATTCCTGTTTAAGAATTCCATCTCCTTTATTGAGAGGCCTATTGGGGGAGATTTACACTTCATTTCTCCACATTCAAGCTTGAGGCCAAGCTACCTCCTTTAGCTACATTGTAGTTTATGTTTAGAGTTGGGTTGTGTTGTAGGGTGTTGCAGTGGAGGGTTGATAACAACACTTTCGGAGCTATTTTTTTAGAGGAGGAAGAATTCTTCCCTTTGGGAGATTAGGGAGGAATATTCTGGAGAATATTTCACATCTTGGCACTTGGCCAAGACATTTTCCATCTCCTACAACGCAGTATCCCTCTATGACTACGTTATTTCAATGAGGAACTGTAGTGAGGAGTTGTAGTGTTAGATTGGAGGGTGAGATCTTCAGTGATTGGATCAGCCTTTCACTTGAAGGATCTATTGGATGAGTTTCATTCATCACATGTATCATCTACAACCATATTCATATATTTCTTTAGTTGCAGCTACTATTCAGTCTTAGGACTGCATTCCGACATTTTTCACTTTTTGCATATTTCAAGAAATTTTTTCTGCATTGTCTTGAAATTGAGTTTGGGAATTTAGATCTTTACTCCCAGCACTTCTTGAGCCATAAATTTGCAGATCTATCATATTTTTCATTTCCAGTAGCAATGCACCATCTAATAGTGCATTGTATTTGTTCTTGGGTACCTTTCTATGTAGCAACATTTCATTTTTGGCATATGTATTCATGGGAGGCTTGCTTTCCTTGATTATTTGAGTTTTGCCTAATTCTATTGTACATATTTGTTGCTGATTTACATAATAAAATGGCTCCATGGTTTTCATACATTTGGGTGTAATTTTATTCACTTCTATTTCCAATTTTATGTTCATATATTTTTTCATCCCTATTTGGGAATATTACAGTGTATCAGAGCATAATCTTGGCTCAGCCTATGGATCTCATCCATTATTCTATCAGGAGGACAAGAAGAAGAAAAGATGAACAGAAAAGAAAAAAACAAGACTCCATTATTTGGAGGAAGGAAGGAGGAGAGGATCTCAAAGCTTCTTTCTCAAACTATGTAGAGCATTAAGGGAGATCTCAAGAAGATGAGAAGGGAGATGTGTAGAGAATCTCCAAAAGAGTTTGAATTTGAAGAAAACTCTAGATTTTCATATGATGATTGTGAGCATGCAGCCACACATTTTGATTCACAGCACAGTCATATGCCCAAATTTTCTATGAGGGAGATGAAAGAAGAAGAAATGGCTAGGAGGGAAACTTAGTGATTTTCTGCAAGAATATGAATCTCAAACTACGAAGTTCAGAGATCATATCACCTTCCAAGAGTTTTGCATAATCAAGGTGGAGAGGAGCAAGCAGCATGACATGGGTATATTTTTTCTATCTACTTTTTATGGTTCACCAAAATGTTCAGTTAGATCTTGGGTAGAGGTCATGGGAGGAGCTAGACACCTATTTGCAACAGCACCAAGTTTCTGGAGATGTAGTGATCAAATTTGTAGCACCACATTTTGATGGTAAGGCCTATGCTTGGTGGATATTTGAGTCATTTTCACTAAAAAATGAAAATACTTATTCTTATGAAAATTTCACTAAGATATTAGTGGAAAGATTTGATGGGGGACATTCTGAAACACCTTTGATGGAATTAAACAAACCAAAACAAACCAAACTTTTGCATGGGTTGGGAGGACCTACAAACTCAACTCCACTTCAAAAAACCATTGAAAAGGTTAAAATCTTGCATAATTCTTTTCTAGAGGCAAAACCTCTATCTCATATTCTTGTACAAGAGGGCATGGAGATCCCTTTTTCAAAAAAGGATCCACTTATTGAAATGTTACCCATTCATATTGAAGGGGAAGAGAATGTTTGGGGCAACAACACTGTCATATCTAGAGCATATTTAGCACCTCATGCAGAGCTAGATGGAGCACTTTCTCCAACAAGAGGGATTCTTGTATCATTGCAAGGAATTCACTAGGATCTCATATGTGGAGATCAAAGCACAAACCATGATCAACATGTACCATTGTTGACAGATTGTGGAACCCTACAGATAAAAGGAGGACGTAGGGAGGATGATCAATAGATGATGAGGGATGCTTCACATTTGAATGAACCTCTCATTGATTTCATAGGGCTGAGGACCTTGGGAGAACTTGGTACAACGCTGAGAGTATTTGGTAGACTCACGGACAGGAGAGGCATTCTCCCAACAACATCATTACCCACTCTCATTCCAGATTCTTCGTTGTGGCAGGAGCAGCATGGGAAGGATAACAACCTTCCAACTTGCATCTTTGGCATGGGAGATGTCAAAGAGGAGGACAGCCATATGGCAGATGTTCTTTATGATAGATCATCAACGTTGTCACTATGGAGGATAGATCCATATTGGAAATCCATGCTATTGGTGGATTATTCCAAGGATCTTTATACTTGTATGATATTGGATGACCAGTTGCATGATGAGGGATATTCAGTCAAAGATGAGGTCATCTACTATCATGGTAGGATCTTCTTATCTATATCTTCCAAGCTCATGGAGAATTTACTACAAGCTTCTCATGAATATTTTCTCTTTAGCCACACTCATTCTATGAGAGCATACCACACCATCATGGAAGGGTAAATTTGGGAAGGCTTTGAGGAGGAGATATATCAACATTTGAGGAGATGCATGAATCATGTGGAGATGGAGGAGATACATAACTCTTTGGGGGATTTAACACAACCACCTCTTTTCTCTTTGAGAATGAGAGGGGATTCATCTATGAGCCACTCCATTTGCATGGGAAAAATATATGGTAAGGATATTGTTTGGTTGCATAATGATTTATATAATGAATATGTGAATTCTGTAACCATATATGTGTAGGAAATTGCTCAAAGAAGGGGCATTCCTTCTTCTAGACTTCATGGTCTACTTAAGGCCATAAGTAGCAGTGATGATGGCCACTCCCTAGGAGGTCTTGGGGATATGATATCTTATGCAGAGCATGCTCACTTTGCACCTTAAATCATACACTTTCTCCAAACTTGTGAGCATATTGGGGCAGAAAGAAAATGGTTGGGAAGCCACATATCATGCCATTTTTTGATGCAGTTGAGAGTAAAACTAGGCTGGTTGCATTTGAGGGACCATTCTCCTTCTCCCTTGTTACATATGGAAGCTAGTATGATACTCATTATTGTTCCCTATGTTGATGTTGATCTTATCTCTGTGGGGAGCATGTTGGGAGGAGAGACACATTGATTGGATGTGTCCATTGGGAATGAAAATTCCCACACATTTTATGCTCCATGCTTCAATAGGAGTATGGAAGATGACTTTCCATGTTCTGTTTGGCAACAACAGTGAGAAAAAATGCACTGTGACCACTTGGGAAATTGTTGGTACCTTCTAGCACTACATGAAACCTTCATTATTTTTCTCATTTGGATACCCTATAGTGATAATGTCTTATTCATCATATATGGGATGGTTTGGGCCAACATGATTCATGAAAGTGGAGAGAGGATCTCTGGAGATACAATCTTCTTCTTACCACTTGAAAGCAACATTATTATAGCCCAAGATCAACGGCTACTCTACACTTATCAGAAGTGAAGAGAGGGAAAACATGGGGTAGGCTATTTTTTCTACCATGATCAGTTATTCAACCCACCTACATTGCAGGAGCCAAAGGTGGAGCAAGATTTTCATGAGTTACCATTTTGGAGGGTGGCTCATTTTGTATGGATGATAGCTTGGGGATGGAGGATCCACATGGGAATGATCGTTCCCAATGCATTTCAGATCCCATGCCTCAAAGGGACCTCTAGACAACACCTTGTTGCATTCTTGAGAATTTTACTTCTTCATGATGATAGCTATTTGGGATGATCACCAAAAGCTAGCTTGCATGCTTGGGAGGGGCAATATGGAGATTTATTGATGAGACAACATCTTATTCCTTGGAGGAGTTTATCATATGAGGATGTTATAGGAGGAGGAGAGGAGGCACTTCAGTTCTATCCTTCTATTTGCTTGAGGACAAGCAACATTTGGGAGGGGAGGACTGTAATATTCCTAAACTAGCGTGCAACTAATAGGAATATTAATTTTTTCTTTTGACACTTAGTAGATGAATAAATGGTTAAGGAGGCCCATACATTTCTAAAACATAAATAAAATCACTCGTGATGTGAAAATGGATCATAATAATAACTGGATCTTACACCCTCATGTGTGAACAGGGGAAAATACATGTGGACAAGTTCAATTTTGACCAAGTCAACAGCGCTGGAATGAATGGTGGAGATCATCTATTGAGACAACGCAGTGATAGTAGGAGGAAGATTCCTTGGTGGAGGAAATCGTAATGAGTGGGACCCAAGGTAAGAAGGCTCACACTTGTTTATAAGGAGATCAAGGTAGCCATCGTGAGGCATGTGATTGATTATTGGATTTGTGGTCTGCATGACTATTGTGCATTCTTCAATTATTTAGTTGAGATTGTTGTGCTGCTTAGCATAAGGTTTTCTTGTTTAGGAATTCCATATCATTTGTTTAGAGGCCCCTTGGGGGAGCTTTGGACTTCATTTCTCCACATTCAGGCTTGAGGCCAAGCTACCTCCTTCAGCTACAACACAGTTTCTGTTTAGAGCTAGGTTGTGTTGCAGGGTGTTGCAGTGGACAGTTGAGAACACCACTGCCGGAGCTAGGTTTTTAGAGGACGAAGCATCCTTCCCTTTGGGAGATTAGTGAGGAACATTCTGGAGCATATTTCACATCTTGGTACTTTTCCAACACATTTTTTATCTCCTACAATGCATTATCCCTCTATGACTATGTTATTTCAGTGAGCAATTGCAGTGAGGGGTTGCAATGTTAGATTGGAGGGTGATATCTTCAGTGATTGGATCAGTATTTCACCTGAAGGATCTATTGGATGAGATTAATTCATCACATGTATAATCTACAGCCATATCCATCCAGTTCTTGAGTTGTAGCAGATATTCAGTCCTAGGACTGCATTCAGGCTTTTTGCACTTTTTGGACGTTTCAAGAAATCCTTTCTGGATTGTCTTGAAATTGATTTTGGGAGTTTAGATCTTTACTTCCAGCACTTCTTGAGCCATACATTAGTATATTTATCATATTGTATATTTCCAGTAGTAGTGCACCATCTAATACTACGCTATATTTGTTCTTGGGTATTCTGTTATGTAGCACCATTTCATTTTTGGCATATGTATTCATGGAAGGCTTGCTTGCCTTGATTATTTGAGTTGTGCCTGCTCCTATTGCACATATTTTCTAATTATTTACATAATAAAATGGCTGCATGGTTTTCATACATTTAAGTGTAATTTTATTCACTGCTATTTCCAGTTTTATGTTCATATATTGCTGCATCCCTATTTGGGAATATTACAGAAGTTTCTTCAATATCTATGTTGTCTCCAAATTCCTCTTATTGCTTCAATACATTATTTCTCTCCTCGCTTAACATCAATGGAAAGGGGACATGGTTTCCTACCAATGCTTCATAATTGTTCCCGAGCTTTCATGTGCATATTTTCCTTTTGTAAATGAAATCTTCCACTCATACCATGCTTCCTATCATGAGAATCACCCCCTACTGATAGATTCCTTCATTCAAAATACTTCCAGTTATGTTCATATGCCTCCTACATTGGCTACAAGTTTCCTAATATCTATCTGTGAACTACTTAATTTATTCATTCAATGGTTATTGGATTAACTACTTTTCAAATCCTCCTTTGATGGCATGCTTTGATTGTAAACCTATTTCTGATGGTGTACCTTATTTTGTAGCGCAAAATATTTCTACATAGCTATTGTAATACTACTACAAATATAATTTCATATAAAATGAGTTTACTTGATATTATTTTATCAATTACTACTTTCCTACTAATGGTCATCCTCTATACATAACCTCACTTGGTCAAGTTTCACTTCAACAATTATATACTTGAAGAATCCTTCACCAATGGGTCTAGGGGGTGATATCTAACCTTCATTTTTATTTTTTCATTCTCCACTCCTTGCTGTTCATTTTTCAATTAATAAAGAGTTGTTACACATTAATTTGTTAGTTCCATGCAAACGATTCCAAATTTAGACCTTTCACTATCTGATGAACTAGTGTAATGAATTCCCATGAAAATTGGAAGAAATATATCTGCATGAAGTATAAGAATCCTGGAATAAATCCCTAAACAAACCTAATTTTGGAGGTCATTTTAACAACCCTGGGTTGAAATTTCATGTAATAAAGTTAATAAAGGAAAAAATATGACCAAGGTCATGGGACAAATATTCAAAGTTTAATTTTGGGAAAAACATGCTAGTGGGTATTCATTTCGGTTTATTATGGATAAGGAAATTGGCAACGGGAAATATGCATTCATTAGAATTTAATCTTTCAAAATAAAAAATTGACATGAAAGGTCACATGTTTGCATGAGAGGGAAATTGAATAAAAATATAGGAAATTGGAGAAAATATATGCCTAAATAATAAAAAGGATTTTGAGGATCATTTCATAGACTTTTTTTAGTTTAGTTTTGGAGCTATCTCTACTCTCTCATACTTTTTCACATTTAGAGCATTATTGGAGCACTTTAGCAATGGAGAAAATAAATCAAAGGAATGAATAGGACAGAAAGGGACAACCAATGAAAATTTGGATCAAACAACTTCAACGGGAAGACTTGCATGTAAGAGGTTGCATGCCTAATTTCGTATCTAGTTTGTGAGTGCACGACACATGAACATGTGTATTTGTTTCTCTTACTTTCAACAGTATGGGTTTTTCTATGTGTGATAGTGGTTTCAACCTTGCCTTGCCATTTCTAGATAACCATGGTGTGATAGGGTTATTTTATTTCATCGAGCTTTGGATCACCTCATGGTTTTAGAATCAAGCAAGTTGGTCCTATGAAAATTCCCATATGGCCTATGAATCACTTGACTATTCTTGGCAGGATTGTGGTAAAGCCTAAGGGTGTAGAGAGGAAAAATATTCAAGGTATTGGTGAAGAAATTATGAGGCATCCAAGATTTTTTTGGACCTGTTAATCCCTTTATCTATTTTTGCAGGATTGTGGTAAATCATGAGGGAGGAGGTGGTTAAATATCTGAAAATACCTGGTTGTTTATGTATTGGTTTTATTTTTTTATATCTTGAATAGTTTTGGAAGGATTATGGGAGTGGGAGGGTGGAAGTGGTTTAATCTCTAGGAAGCCCTCGCTATATTAATCTTGATTCCAAGATTTATGATTAGAATATGGCACTGGGGTGATTGGATGAAAGAAAAAAAATGGTTAAGCCTAATATATGGTTGGGTGGTACGTGGAAGTCCCTGGATTGGTTGGATTTTTCAGATGATAATAATAGCTCTTTCCTAATGTATTTCATGAGTAATTGTAATTTTTATTATGCAGATTTAATGGTTGTTCTATCATGGTTATTATTTTGGTTATATCATGGTTATAAGCATGGTTTCATAACAAGTTCCGCTTATGAATCTTGATATGTTTAGATTATTTGATGAATGGTTGATGAATTTTTGATGGATGTGTGAGCTAAAAATGTTATTGTAGCTATTTTAAGAGGGAATTAGACATTCTTGATTATTATTAGATAATTATGATACCCATATGTTAAGATATGTATTCATGACTTGTAGATTACATGTTCTTAATATGTTTGACAAAATTCCTATCATGTCCTACATAGTCTAGGTTAAGTTCTTCCTTCAAATTTTTATCTCTAGCATTGTGGTCATGTCATTGTTGAATTTGAGAAACTACCACGAGTTTTGGGTAGTGGTCTAGAGGCTAACTTGGAATTTAGGATCAGAATCCAGGAATGCATGCTCCTAACTAGAAATTTTGTGTTGAAATTGCATGGATGTAAGCTTGTGCATGTGGTTGGAGGCTTTCGAATGCATGGAGGCCTTTTCGTGGGTGTGGTTGATGGCCTAGGGAAGATAAGGAGAGGTCCAACTCAGGTTTTTTCCACCCTATATGGTTTCTCATCCCCTGAGAGTGTCATGTAGCCCCTGTAGGATGTTTCAGAAGCTCATTTTGTCATCAGTAGTAGGCCCCACTTCCTTAATGGGACCTAGGAGGTTGGGTAATTCCATAATAGCCCTCCATCTCATGTTTATGCTGGTAGGCTAGTAAAATTAGGTAAATGTGGGAGGGGTGGTTACTAGGTTGTATTAGGGCATGGTTCAAACAATTCGAATGGATGATATAAATGTATATGGTTATTCATGCATAGTATTTTAGACATGCATTGTGGTGGTCATTATGCAGATTGTGTGATCATGGTGTTGATATGTTGGTCGAGATGGAGCAGTAGCTGTATATTATCAAAGTGAGGTTGCAACACTGGACCTTTGGGTAAGAGTGGATCATCATACGTGTATCATATGTTTGCATGCATTTATGTTGGTTAATGGTGTTTATATGTATTATGGTTATGTACATTCTTGTCGTTATACTCTTGTTCTAGTTACATGTATGATAGATGCTAGTTAATCGATGCGATCATATGCATGTGCATCATATTTTCATGAACTATAGTAACTTGTTGTTGTATGGATTGCAACCATATGCATGATGATCATGGCCATTTCATTTAATATCTTGATGTTATTGTGTATCATGCTAATCTAGATTTTCCTATACATATGGTCATGGTTATGATATTCATGTATGAGTTGATATACTTGTGATATTGTTTCATACTAATATAGACTAACTTATGTACATGTGATAGCCTCCCTTCAGATATATTGAGGTGTGATTTTCATTGCATCATCTATTTGGTTTATTAACATGGTATGTTTACAAGTTGTTTCAATGTTTGATTAATTTTATGATATGAGTGTGTGTTTATAGGCTATAATATTGCATGAAGGAATGATTTTGCTTTAGGATGGTCATACTAACACTATATGTGTTGAGACCACTGTTATACACTTGAGTGTAAGTGGGTTCTAGTTGCATTATTATGATTATTATCTATGTGCTTATTATGATATGGTTTTTGTTCATGGTAAAGGATGAATTCAAATTAATAGACATGATGTTTTGATATTTGGAACGTGTGACTGACATGTGTGAGTAGTTGTAGGGAAATATGCTTGGTAATAGCATGAAAAGGTAATAGTTGACTTGTTTATATAAATAGCAAATGGGTAATGAAATAACACATAAAAAGAATTAATCACAGCAAGGAAAAGGTAAAATAAGGGAATTGGGTGAAATTCCTTTGGCTATGTTTGGAAACCACAATTCTAAATGAATGTGTGCTTCACATGAATATATGAAGTCTTCTTAATATTTATTTTCTATAAAATTATGTGGAAATGTGTTCTATCCTTGAACATGTATTGACAGGTATAACAGTTGGGTTCTAGTTATGGCTATATTCATCAAGTAACTGAGGTCTCTTGAGAAATGATATATATGTACGTATTTAGTTACAGGTCAACGTATTGGGTACAACAAGGTAATTTAACTAGTATATTGCTATATTTATTTATGCACTGACAGTTGTATGTTTATGGTACCATGATGTAGGAGATTTCATGGAAAGAGAGACTGCCATGCAATCTTAAATAAGGTTTGGGTTGAGCTTTCCTTTGGAGGCACTGGGAGCCATTTGGATTGAGTCATTTTGTTTGTTGCTATTTTTCTACCTTCGATATTTTGTGATTTGTGTGCACTTTATTTACAATTTTGTTTATGTCTACTGCATGACCATGCCACTTTGTTTGTGGTGTCATATTACTATTGGTTTTACATGTTTTTCTTCTTGTTTTTTCTAGTTCTTTCCTTTTTTTTTTAGAGGTCTTAGGAATTATTTGGGGAAAGAGGAAAGCTAATGGAGATGAAAGGTAGTTGAATGAAACCCAATAGGTAATGTGAGACCCATAGGAAGCTAGTGACTATATAAGGGTAGTTGAAGGTATGAATACAAAATTTATTTGGATTGGTTGGGTCTATTGGGATAAATGGACAGTGGCAAGACAATCATGAGAAAGGTAATATGAAAGGAAAGGTGAATGTGTTTGAGGAATTAAGTTCTTTGACTCCATTGGGAATTGTTGTTCTCGATGTTTTCCATGTGATGCACGAATAAATGGACTTCTCATAACCTTGACCTTATGAACAATATTAATTGTGTTGTCATCATGATTATGCTGATGTGTATATATGTATACATGTATGTATGTATGTCATTGTCTAACAGGGTCCTTAGTTATCATTATTTTGTTATGTTAATATTCATATGTGTATATATATGTATGTATATATGTCATTGTCTAATAGGGTTGTCAATGATCATTATTATTTTATTCTAATGTTTATATTTATATATGTATGTATGTACGTCGTTGTGCGACAAGTTCATGAGGAATAATTATCATGGAGGAATGATTTTTTATGCAGGTGAATGACATGAAGAGGTTACTCATTTATGAGGAATAAAGTTAGAAGAGTAGCCCTAAAAGATATATGAGGTTAGTATCATGGGGATATGAATTGATATTATGTGTTTATACTATGCCTATGTTTATGTTATGGATATTCTATGCTAAGGCTTACATCAACAAAATTAAATTGTTGTGATCTATGGCATGCTTGGACAAACATGGTTGGTGGAAAGACACTGTAATATCCCAGATGAGAAACATGCAGCAATACTAAACAGTAAGCATTAAAATAACGCAGATCATAAAGATATTTGCAGGAGGCCAATATGGAGGCTCAATATTTACATTTAAAATAGAAAATCATAGTTACATTGAAGCCCATGAGTTATGGAACAAAAAATAGAATACTTTACATGAAGAAAACCTCAAAAAGGAGGTGTTGCAACCATAGAATATGATTGAAAAAGCTTGACAACGTTATTTTATTGGATGATTACAGTTGTATATTACACTTCAAATCTAGAGAAGATTTGTGTACAAAAAGTTAGATCTATATCAAATCTGTACACTAGAAAGGCTCCTCTACAAATTCCCTTTGGGGTTTTCAGCAAAAAGTGAAGTACATGGAGTAGATATGAGATCTTATGCAATGGATCTCCAGAATTATTTAGGAATCCTGAAGAAAATAAAAGTGCATTTAGATCAGATCTGAATATGACATCAATTAGATCTGAAATCCATGGATCGCCACAATGAAGGGTAGATTCCCAACAATAGAGATATTTCCTCCAAAAGTCTGCTAAAACACCCTGCAACTTTACACTTGCAAATAACATAGTATTGGAAGCTAGACTATGATGTAGGCTATAGAACATGGTTTGGTCTCAAGCCAAGATATGAAAATGTGCTCCAATCATCCAATACTCTCTTGCCAATGGGATAGAAGACTCTCTGAGTGAAAATAGGCACTAGAATGGCCTATATCTGAGTAGATTTAGCCTCCACTTGTTGCTGTTTACAAAGAAAAACAAACCCTCAATAGGATTTGCCTTGTATTTGGAAGAAGAGCTTGGCCAAATGCCTAATAGTGGTCAAGAAATGCAAGACTCCTCCAAGAGGCCTCTCAAGGAAGGAGGTGGGATTCTCGATCAGGAACACCTAGTGATAAGAAAAATTATTCTATGCTAAACAGCTGAGAGAATGAGAAATATCTAAATAGACAAAATCTTCAGAAAATAATATGGTCATCAACAACCTTCTCTTGCTACCCCCCTCTTCCTTTTATAGGATTGAGATCTTGCAAAACCCTAAACCATCTCAATGATTTATCTTATTTCACATGTCCCACCTCCAAATAAGACTGTGTTGTGCATCAATGAGGATCACTTCTTCTAGACAACATTGTTGATTTTGTCATGGTTGACCCAGTCAAATGGTTCAATCCCTTTCACACATAAGGGTGTTTTATTTACATAGCCCAGATTTATCTTTGTTCACATGTGGCATTGATTTATTTTCCTTTTTAGGAGTTTTTTATTGTCCTCCTTTACACATTTATTCATGCAACAGGAAAATGAAACAAAATTGTATATTCCCATTAGCTTGGGATAATTGGGAATATTGCAGTCCTCCCCTCCAAAATGTTGCTTGTCCTCAAGCAACTAATAGGGTGAGTGCTGCAACACTTCTCCTCCTCCATTGGTGACACCATCATGAATTAATCTTCCTCCATAAGCTAAGTGTTCACCAATCCAACCCTCCATGAATTGTTCCTCCAAATTCATCATGAGATGTACATAGTCCATCCCACAAGGAGTCAATAACTCACATGAAATAAACATGGCTGAACCAATACTCTCCCTGAAACATGTAGCATAAGGTACATAGAGAATATCCATCCCATGTGGTACATACATGCCTCCCATCCTCCCTCCATACAATCCCATAAAAGGTACAACTATATCATCAAGGTATGGAAGAAAAAATACATATGCACAAACATATATTTGAACATGAGGAGGTCGGTCATAGTCCCACATATGATACCAGCACAGTGCATCTCCTTCTTGCATTAGATCAAGGTATGGTAAGTGGTTTCCCCACCACTTACTTGCTACACATTTCATCTCGCTAAGGCTGAAAGTGTGAGATATGTTTGGTGCCTTTGGGAATCACCCATCATGAAATAAAATCTCCCTTTGCACATCAAGGGAATGGCCAAATTCAGAAATTTTAGTGGCCCAATGTTTGCCATGAGATTTACATGATACATTACTCCTCCTTGGAGTCATGGACTACATAAACATGGTGAAAGAATATTTAAAATCATCAAATGAAACTTGCTTTACATGATCATATTCTTCACCAACAATGTTTCTCATACACATGGAGTTGTGCATGGATATTTCTCCTCTTTCAAAAGAAGGAGGAGATGGCTGAAATAACTCTTTCATAGAGTCATATGGCTGCCCCAACTCCACATAGTTCATGGATTCTTGAAAAATCTGATGTAGTTCTTCTTTCAATCCTTCCCAATCAAAGCTCCTCATGATGATGTTGTAGATCCTCATGGAATACATATGGCTGAAACAAAACTATTTGTATGCTCCTTATAGTAACTTCTGCTTGAGCTTAGAAGCTCTAGACAAGAATATCATACCATGATGATAGATGACTCCTCCTTGGACTAAATAGCCCTTTTCATGCAGCTAGCCATCAAATATCATACAAATGTGAAGATCTTTGGAATAATCCACCAACAGTTGGGATTTCCAATACAGATTTAAACTACTCAACAATGACAGCGTCGATGATGCATAAAAAAAAATGTTTGTCATGTTGTTTCTCTCCTCCTTGACAGCTCCTATGTCAAAGGTCTGTGTTGGAAGGCCATTCCTTCCATTCTTCTCCTCCCACAGAATAGATCTAGAAATAAGAGTGGGTGATTATGATAAGGGAAGAAGATCTCCCTCTTTCTTGAGCTTACCCAAGCCTCCTAGCATTGTATCTCTGTCTTCAAGTTCTCCAATCCCTCCTAGATCTAAGTTTGGTGCAGAAATTTGTGAGGCATTCCCCACAAAAAACTAAATAAGGTGGCCTCCCACGTGGTTTTCCACTAGATAAAAGTGTCTGATGCAGAAATATCATGAACATAATAGATGGAACTATAAGGTCCTTACTTCCACTGCACAAATCCATCTCTGTTTTCTGTGTGGAAGTGTTCTATGAGGGGTATGTATGCATGCCTTTGATAATTTTATATTCACCACTCTTCTTGTCCATGCATTCCATTTGCAAAACCTCCCAATCAGTGGTGAATTTCCCCAATGTAATCAACCATTGAACACCCAAAATAACATTTGTGTCCGGTATGTAAACCATAAAGAAGTGATCCCCCAAGGTGTAGGATCCCATCATGACTGAAAGTGATGGGACATAATGCATGCATTGCATTTTTCTATCTCCTAGGACAAAAACAAAGAATCCCTCAAAATTATTAGTGGGTATTTCCCTCCTTTGCAGAAGATGGGAATCAATGAAGTTCTGGGTAGCCCCACTATCAATCAATACAGAAACCCTCTAATTCATGATTGAACCTTGAAATATTAAGGTCAAGTACTTAAGTAATCCTCTTAAAGATGCAAGAGTTCCTCCAATAGGATAAAATTCTCCATTTCCATCTCTTGATGGTGTTAGATCTCCTTCAACATTGTCAGCATTGTGAACCCTTCTTGGTTCATCATCTTAATATTATTCAAAATCTGAGAAGACCTCTATGTAGTTTTCTTTACCAGCAGCACATCTATGTCCAGGTACCCATGGTTTTTGGCAAGTTAAGCATAACTTATTCCCCCTTAGATCTCTCCGGACTTCAATATCAAGAGTCTTCTTGAATGATCTCTCCTTGGAAGGAGCAAATTTATGTTCTCTTCCTTTAGAAGGAAAAGAGGGATTGTGCTGAAAGTTTGCCTTTGCTTTTGGCAAGGCATCTTGAAGGTCTCTAGCCCTCTCAATGGCATCACGTAAGGTAGTGGCCTTGGTAGACTTTACCGACCCATGAAGAGGTTCATCTAGACCATCGATGAACATGTACACCCTTCTTGCTGCAGACAAGTTAGGAACCATAACAAATAATCTCAAAAATTCATAAATATAAGACTCTGTATTACCTGATTGCTTCAACTTTGCAAGGCTCATGAAAGGTTCCTCTGGATCTCTTCTGTCAAATATCTTCACCACCCTTCTAGTGAACTCAGAATAAGTAGTCAGATTGGCATGACCTAATGTAGACAAGCCATGGAACCACTAGTCATGTGCTTGACCTTTAAAGTGCAGTGCTACAATCTTGATAGCTTCCATCTCATGGAATTTTTTCAACTAAAAGTAGATGTCAAGTTTTTCTACCCATGCTTTGGCAGAACACTTGGATGACCCATCAAAATTGGGTAGAAAGAATCTACCCATAGAGTGATGTCAATCATGATTCTGAGTGAATCCACCATCTCTATGTTGATGCCTTGGTATTCTTTTTTCCTTGAGGTGACAAATCTCTTGAAAAATTAGCTGATCTTTGAACCTCTAATTTTGCGACTCATATTCTTCGAAGTAGTCTTCAAGGGATGCTTTCTCTTGAATCCCTTCATTTCCCACAGCCAAAAAGGTAGGCATGGTAGAGCGTTGGGAAACTTGTGGCTGATTCATTGGTTGATCATTCTAGTGGTGAGATATGCCAGAGCTTTCTCCAAGATTAAATCTCTTAGGAGATTCTTTGATTCTTTCAATTCTCATCTCTTTGATCTCTCTAGCAAGATCTTGCATGGCTTTCAAAAGGGTTTTTGCAAACTCCTTTCTATCTTCATCACTTCCGGATTTAGGGGCTTTACCCTTGTCTTTATCATCATTTTTGTAATCAAATTTCTTCTATCTTATTCCTAGATACCTCTTCTCTCTGTTAGTAAGAGGCTCATCTTCTTATGAAGACATATTGGCTTCTTACAGGGTGTGCCAAGATGATTGCTCTGATACCACTGTAATATCCCAAATGGGAAACATGCAGCAATACTAAACAGTAAGCATTAAAATAATGTAGATCATTAAGATATTTTCAAGAGGCCAATATGGAGGCTCAATATTTACATTTACAATGGAAAATCAGAGTTAGATTGAAGCCCATGAGTTATAGAATAGAAAATAGAAGACTTTTCATGAATAAAACCTCAAAAAGGAGGTGTTGCAACCATATAATATGACTGAACAAGCTTGATAACGTTATTTTATTGGAAAATAACAGATTTAGATTACACTTCAGATCTAGGGCATATCTATGTACAAAAATTTAAATCTATATCAAATATGTACACTAGAAAGGCTCCTCTACAATTGCCCCTTGGGGTTTTCTCTAAAAAGTGAAGTACATGGAGTAGATCTGAGATCTTATGTATCGAATCTATAGAATGATTCAGAAATTCTAAAGCAAATACAAGAGTATTAAGATCAGACCTAAATATGACATGGATTAGATCTGAAATCCATGGATCACCATAGTGAAGGGTAGATTCCCAAACTAGAGCTCTTTCCTCCAAAAGTCTGCCAAAACACCCTGCAACTTACACTTGGAAATAACGTAGTATTGGAAGATAGACTATGTTGTAGGCTCTAGAACATGGTTTTGCCTCAAGCCAAGATCTGAAAGTGTGCTCCAATCATCCAATACTCTCTTTCCAATTGGATAGAAGACTCTCCCAGTGAAAAGAGGCACTAGAATGGCCTAGATCTGAGTAGATCTATCCTCCACTTGCTGCTTCCTACAAAGAAAACCAAACCCTCAACAGGATCTACATTGTAGTTGGAAGAAGAGCTTGGCCAAATGCCTGATAGTGGTCAAGAAATTCAAGTCTCCCCCAAGAGGCCTCTCAAGGAAGGAGGTGGGATTCCCGATTAGGAATGCCTAGTGCTAAATAGCACTATTCTCTATTAAAAAACCAAGAGAATGAGAAATGTCTAAACATATAAAATATTTAGAAAATAATATGGTCATCAACAACCTTCTCTTGTTTCCCCACTCATGATTTTATAAGATTGAGATCTTGCAAAACCCTAAACCATCTTAATGATTTAGCTTCTTTCACACATGCCACCTCCAACTAAGACTGCACAGTGCATCAATGAGGATCACTTCTTCTAGATAGAATTTTTTATTTGGTCATGGTTGACCCAGTCAAATGGTTTAATCCCTTTCACACATAAGGGTGTTTTATTTACATAGCCCAGATTTAGCTTTGTTCATATGTGGCATTGATTTATTTTATGTTTTAGGAGTTTTTTATTGTCCTCCTTTACTCATTTATTCATTCAACAGGAAAATGAAACAAAACTATATATTCCCATTAGCTTGGGCTAATTGGGAATATTACAGAGACACTAGAAGCAAGTTTCCTTGGTAGAGTTAGTGTGGTCTCTGGATGTGTATTACTACAGATGTATATATGTTGTAGATGGTGTATATGTGGTGTGGTGCATATATGGTGGCATGTACATGTTGTATATGTGGTGTTCTATACATGTAGTGCTATGTACATGATGTACATGTGTTGTTGTGTGAGTGTTGTGTTGTGTACATGTTGTACATGTGGTACTATTTTATTTTCATTGTGCAGTCATTGTATTGTGACATGGGTATTCACTGTGTTTTACTTTGTGTAAGTATACGTATAGTGTTGCACACCGGGTGTAGGTGTATGTATTTTTTTGTGGTGTACACCAGATTTAGGTATATGTGTTGTGTTATACATGAAGTGTAGGTGTATATATTATGTGGTGTTGTATGTTGTTTGTGGGTGTATGTGTGTGATGTACAATGTGTGTATGTGTATTTGATTGAAGAGAAGAGAAGTATTGGGTTCGTATGGGGTTGGGAATGGATCTAGTGTGTGTACAAAATGGGAAAAGAACAAATGAAGAAGAAAAGAACTTATTGAAGGATAAGTATCATTAATTTATTTCAGTTTATTTTGGATATGATTTGTGACTTTGATTTATGATGGCTACATCTGATTTATGATCATTTCATTTTGAGCTAATCGGATGTGATATCTTTATACATGATGATTTGATCAAATAGCCAGTTTGAATTGTTTTGACAGGAAGTAAACATATCAAAAGGTGTACCTTATTTATGAGCTAACAATGAGGTATGACTTGAATTTATTTTGATTTATTTTAGTCTAATGGAAAGTATGTGATTGGTATGGGAAAGCATGGAAAATGCTTGGTTTGGGTGCTTGAAACTTACTACAAGATTTAGCAACAACATCAAAATGAACAGAAAAAAATATGTTGGTAAAGAACTTAAGGATTAAAGCCATTGTGGGACACTTGTAACCAATAGTTCCCATTGATTTCCATGAGAATGCTATGATCAGTATGATGGATTTATCTAGGTATATGCATTGGTTTTTGGACCTTTCTAGGTGAGAAACAATTTCCAAGGGATGGATCGTTCGAGGGACTATATAGCAGAGAAGGGGATGTTAGGGAAATTGAAAGGTGAGTGATTGCACAGAACGGGGTCGTTGAAATTCCCAATGGATTTTTTTAATTAGAAGGGGAGGCTGTGGGTGGATTTTTTTTTTTCATTATCATTTCGGGATGGAATTATATGCATATAGAGAGTGTGCCCTGGGATAATTAGCCAATGAATTTCCACTGAGGGAACATGTAGCAGAAGGATCATAGCACTAGAAATTAGATGTGGATTTGACTTTCGAAGTGGCTTTTGGAATTCCTAGGAAGGAGGTGAATCCTGATGTTACTTTAAGGGTGGAGGTGTGAGCCTCTAGATTCCCTTGTTGCGGATGTAGGCACTGTGTCCTCTTATTTTCTAGCTAGAGAATATGGGGATATTTATATGTGTATATTATTATAAATATTGCATCTATGTGTATTTATAAAGCTCCATGCACATTATGCTTATTTTTTGGTTCAAGAAAATTTGCATAAGGATATATGTGATTGTTATTATAAATAGCATAATGAGTTGTGTTATAAAGCTCCAGTACACATCATGATTAGCATTCTTTCAACAATGTTCATTGTAAATATTGCAATAAGAATGGTTAGAAAGTTCCATCGGCATAATTTTTGGTTTTTAGTGATTTTTTGTCCGTAAGTTTCATAGAGTACCAAGTATGATGTTCCCATAACGGGGAGGGGTTTGTAACAACCCCACGTTAAAATTTCATGTAATAAATTTAATAAAGGAAAAATAAGAACAAGGTCATGGGACACATATTCCAAGTTGAATGTTGGGAAAAACATCATAGTGGGTGTAAATTTCAATTTATTATGGCTAAGGAAATTGACAAAGGAAAAGAGGCATTAATTGGCACTTTGTTTACGAAAATAAAGAAAATTAGGAGAAAAGGGAGATGAAAGGTCACAAGTTTGCGTGAGAGGAAAATTGAAGAAAAATATATGAAATTGGAGAAAATAGAGGCCTAAATAATAAGAAGGCTTCATGGATCAGTTCACAAAATTCTTTCAGTTTAGTTTTGGAGCTCTCTCTACTCTCTCATACTCTTGCACACTTAGAGCATTCTTAGTGAACTTTTTCATTAGAGAAATTAAGGGACAATCAAGGAAAAGTTAGATCAAGTAGCTTTAATACGAATAATTGTAGGAAATATGTTGCATGTCTAATTTCCTAGCTAGGTTGTGAGTTCATGGAACATGCATATGTGTATTTGGTTCTATTTTTATCAAAGGCATGGGTTTTTCCAAATGTGATAGTGGTTTCATCCTTGCCTCTCCATTTATGGATAGTCATGGTGTTATGGGGTTCTTTTATTTGGTTGATCTTTGATTTCCAAAGGCTTTTGGAACTAGGTGCAGTGGTCTCAAGAAAATTCCCATAGGGCCTAGGGATCCCTTGACCATTTTTGGTGGATTACGATAAATCGTGAGGGTGGAGACAGTCAAATTCCTCAAGGTGTTGGTTTAGAAATTCAGAGTCATCCAAGCTTGTTTTGGGCCCAGTAATATCGTGAATGGTTTTGGTGGGATTGCAGTAAAGCGTAAGGGTGGAGGTGGTTTAATCTTCAAAAATCCCTCATTTTTTATGTATTTACTTGCTTTTGTGATCTCTTGAGTAGTTCTGGTAGGATCATGGGAGCATGAGGGTGGAGGTGGTTTAATCTCCCAGAAGCCCTAGTTTTTTTCATCTTGAGCCCCACATTGATCATTGGAATATGGCACATGAGTGATTCGATGAAAGACATATTTGTTTGAGCCCAATCTATGGCTAGGTGGTACATGGAAGTTCCTAACTTGGTTGGATTTTTCATATGATAATAAGAGTTATTTCCTCTTTTATTTCATGATTAATAGGACTTCCTATTATGTGGCTATAATGGTTGTTCTATCATGGTTATTATTCTTGTTATATGTTGGTTATAAGAATGGTTTCATAACACGTTCTACTTATGACTCTTGACATGTTTCTATTCATTGATGAATGGTGGATGAATGCATGAGCTAACAAATTTTATTTCATATATTATGATACATAATTAGAACTTATTGATGATTCTTAGCTAATAATTAGACCCCGTGTTCATATATGTATTCATGACCTGTATATTACATTTTCTCAATATGTTTGATGAAATTTTGGTCATGTTTTAGGTATTATAGGTCAAGTTCTGCCTTCAATTTTGTATCTGTAGCATTGTGGTCATGTCATTATTGAATCTGAGAAGTTATAGGGAGTTTCTGAAATGGTATAGACGTTGACCTGAAATTTAGGCTCATAATCTAGGACCACATGCTCCTAACTGGAAAGTTTGAGTTGCAACTGCATAGATGTAAGCTTCTACATGTGGTTGGAGGCTTCCAACTGCATGCACGCATTGATATGGGCATGGTTGAGGGCCCATGATAGACAAAGAGGGGTCCAACTCAAGATATCGTCGCCTGAGATGGTTTCTCAACCCCTAAGTGTCCTATGTTTTGAAAGGTCATTTTTTCATCAGTAGTTGGCTCTATTTCCTTAATGAGACCTAGGAGGTCAAGTCATGTCATAGTAGATCTTCGTCTCATGTTTACCTTGGGATGCCAATGAAATTGTGTAAACATGGGAGAGGTGACTACAATCATCATGGGTCTTCAGTTCACAAAATGTGATTTTGCATGTTGCAAAGTAAACACGGAGTGATGTCATCACATTTTGCGTGTGTTAAAGGCATGACGATGGCCTTATTATAGGGGTGAAAATAAAAATGAAAAACAAGATTCATCTTCTAGAAGCCTCAATATTAGTATCTATTCCAAAGTGGAGAAGGTTGGGCTCGAGATCCCTTTATCCTGAAATTCCTCCCTACCATTTTGGGTCCACGAAATTTATTATGGATCTACTCCCTCCCTTGATGGATCTATCAACTTGCACTCTTTCCCTATAATTTCAATGCACTCAAAGAGAACTGAGTTGTCATTTATGTCTTTTGAACTATACTTACATGTTCTCCAATTATCCATTAGAAAAAATTTGATTGCAAGGGTTTGGATTGAGGATCATTGGAAGCTGGCTTCCAACATTAAGGTCTAGTTGTAATTCTCCTTTTCTTCATTCTTAATACAAATGTATGTTTCTTTCCCATATGCATTTTTCATTATGTTTATCATAGTATTCCTTGATATGTTACATAATTTATGGTTGAATCATTGACGTGTTATATACTTTGATCACTTATTTTTTTATTTCTTTGAAGTAATATACTAATTGGAGCATCAAGAGAGGAAGACTGCAAGATACAAAGGAAATTTGTGGGGATTATCATCACACATTTCAGAAAAAGGTATGAGTTATGCATCCCATTTAGATACATGATTTAATGGTAAATTAATTAATGTTCTCATATTTGTTTTTTTCGTTTCTAGACTTGGTTTTTGAGTCTAGGGAGATTTTTCTTATTAGCAGGATAAGATTTGTCTGCAAAACAATTTAAAACTCTAATGGGGAGCAAGATGCTTTTTAGTTTCCCTCATTTTTTGAAAATTAAAATAGTGTTTTTAGTCTCTAGCCAACCTTTATGAATTCTCAAAACCCAAATCTGTGAGAATTCTTGGAAATTTTTTATTTTTTACTGATTTTTTATGGCCATGACACCTTGTTATCAGAGGAAGTGTGCTGAAATCATGATTTTACTATTTAAAAATATGATTATCACACTGTTGTCTACTGCTGATTCAAATTGATCACTGAAAAATTGAAACTTTTCTAAATATTTTTTTGTTGTATCTTCTATATGAATATTACTTTGGTTTTTAGGTCAATTTTCAGTTTGATACATCCTGCCTCATTGTGAAAAGTTTTCTTTTTACAGAGTTTGGATTTGATTATTCCCTTGAATTTATTAAAGGAAAGATTTATTGTTGCAAATGATTATGTATGCTGGATATTTATTTATTTCTTTATCATAATCACTTTAAAAAATAATAATCATATTTTGGAAAATAGTTTTATTAAATTATATGAAATATTGTTTTTTCACAAAAAGAGAAAAAAATGTTCTTGAATGCTTGGATTGTTTTGCTCATTAGAGTTAATTTGTTTTGTTGGTAGCTTCATTCAAATAAATCCATGCATTTTTAGACATTTAGGTTGTTTTTTGAAATAAATTCTTTTGAAGTTATTTTTGGCATGAAATAAATTGTGAGAAGTATAGTTTTTTAGATTAGTGAATTGAATGCAAAATTTATCACTTATTTAGCTAAGAATTCAAGGAATTGAAAATACCATATTTTCATGTCTATTGCATGAAGTTTCGATTGATTCAAAATATAATTGGTTTTAAATCCATTACCTATTAAGTAACAATAAAATCTTAAAAACAATGTTATTAAAATAAATTACACTTTTATATTTCTAGGGCTTATTACACCTACATTAAATCAGTTGTAGACCATTGGAATAGGAATGAGAATTAACGCACTAAAGCTGCAAAAAAATAACAAAATATGGTCATAGCGAGTAAATAACTTTATTACAATTTCACTTTGGGAAGCTCCTTTTCCATAGGAGTTATTTAGGAGATCATATCACACCCAATGAAGTAATTGATGCTACTTCATTGGTTATAGTAGCATGATTTTCCCACATTACAAATTGTACAGAAATTTACTTTGAAATTAGTTGAAAGGAATACCTCCTTGCGAGGGATATTTCAAGGGGATTATGCTTTGTTATTAGGCCCTTGTTTTTATGTTTGATCTATGATCGTCCCCATAGGTCAATTTTTTTATGTAGTAAAATTAGTGACCATAATCTTAGGGCCTCTACCCATTATGACTATTGGGGGGGATGCCCTTGTTGTACCTAGAACAAACATTGAATAGACTCACTTGGGCCATCTTGGAGGGTAGATAACTAGAGATGGTATATGTGAAGTTAATTGAACCACGTCATGACCATTAAAGAGGTTTTAGGCTAGCTATTTGGCCCACTTGTCTCTAGCCACTTTTCACATTGGTCTCTACAATGTTGGTTTTCATTACTGACTAGTGAGTTTGTTGTGAAAATTTTTTTGCATGCTTTGAATCCATAGATTTATTAGGATGTGTTACTTTGTTTGTTTTACATTTCAGTGAGAACATAGGTGTAAATTTTGAATTTGAATTGTTAAATAGTTTTAAAATATTTAATGAAATTCACGGTGGCACATTTAGCTCAACATTGTCACAGAATATAGGGTTTACCCCCTCATTTTACACCTGGTAAATTAAAAAATAGAAACGAGAAAAATATAAATCTATAGATCCTAGAGAATTAGAACAATGTGAAACATCTTCACCTATTACTACAGAACCCAATATTATATAATCTGAAACGTTATAGGCTAAAGAGGTGGAAGCTGAAACAATTATAAGTCTTGAACCTAAAGTAATTAAATCTAAGATTTTACAACTTGAAGTAATTTAACCTTAAAATTTTGAACCAAAATTACATTTACCTGAATAACCATAAGCTACCAATCAAAGAAATACAGTAGCTTATATCTATCCTCCATTAGGTTTAGTAGATACTCATCTTATAGTTACATCTACAGAAACTATAACTTTAGGTATCGAAGTAGAAAATATCCTACCTAGTCTGTTAAGAATAAAGGATATTACTGAAGATATTGATAATTTTAATCCTCCCATTACCATGGTTATGAATCCTCACCTTACTCAGTTAACATCTACCTTAGAGAAAGGTCCTTGGTATTGAGATATGCTTAGCTCTCAAAGACCTACCTAGGTTACTCCAACTAAAAGAGTACCCTTGTTACGCACTTCTTTATCTTTTACATCAAGTCCAACAATGACTAAGTCAACATCGGAAAGTCAAACTTCATCTGCTCTTGCAAGTGGACCTTTTGATTCACGTATGAACTCTATGTTTATTGTACCTCTTTAATCTTATCTTTATGGTGTAAATTTTGTACCTACTAGTTATCAAGCACTTAGTGGGGTCTTTTTAGGAGCTACTACTAGTCCTTCCTTTCCTCAATTTCCCACATGGTCTCAGGAAATTAAATCTACTTTAGCTTTAATGAGTATTGATCAAAATTCCCATACATGTAATTGTTTCACAAACCTTCACATCACAGGTATAATCAGGGCTTGATAAACAATTTAATTTATTATCTAGTGGTATATTTTTTCCATAACAGATACCAAATGAATCTTATCCTATCGGGGGTTATCCTTCCTTTTGATATTATGCTCCCACTGGGGGAAAACTCATATTAGAACATTTCATATAGTTGGAGGTCAGTGTATAAGATCCTATCCACTTCCTATTCAAACACCTCTGGAATGTTTATCACAGTTGACCATAAATCAACCTATTACTAGTTATTCATTCCATTGAATTGTTGGTACTCCTTGGAACCTTTCTGAAGGTGGTATTCCTAAATTTCCTTCTAGTAAACCTATTCAATTTGTACCTCAAGTTCCCTATAGTCAACCTATCCAGGTTTTACCTTAGTTTCCTTCTAGTCAACCTGTTCACGGTATGCATCAATATCCATCTGATCAACCTATTCAAGGAACATCCCAAATACCTTCTAGATAACCTGCACAAGATATACCATAGGTTCCATGTCAAGGTCAACCTTTTCAAGTATAACCTATCCAAGATTAACCTCTCCAAGGCCATCCTTTCCAAGGAAAACCCTTGTAAGGTGAAACTTTATAAGTACAACCGTTTCGAGGATTTGCTCGATCCGAGCCTGATCTATGTTACCCTGGATTTCCTCTTACAATTTATCCTAGTGGGATGGAAATTCCTATGGAAAAACCTATTCATGGATGTCTCGGGTATCCTCCTCTAGTATTTAGTCTCATATATAAGGTTACCAATATCCTCATCCTTATTTTAATAGGGATTTACTATTTGTCGCTACGTTGGATTTAGTAGACTTGTCCCAACATAGGAATGACCAAATTTATCATTATCCTTTTTGGCTAGCTATTCCGAAAAATTTACCAAGTGAGATACCAACATTTGATGGTAAATATAGACAAAACCCATTTAATTACGTCATGAATTATCATTTATGGTGTTCTTCAGACTCTCTAAATGATGATTCAATTTGGTTACATAATTTCCAACTGAATTTAACAAGTCTTGCAGTAAATGATAGGTTAAGTTACCACATACATCCTTTAATAAATTCAATGCCTTAGCCACAATATTTTTGAAACACTTTTGGCTACCAATATGATATGAAACTGGTACTGAACTTTTAACTTCATTACGCCAGTCAGTTTCCACACATATCTTTGATCACATAAATGGATGGAGATTTCATCATCATTTAGTTAAAGCCTATATTCTCGATCAATTATTAGCTGAACGAGATTTCAAATCACTACTTGATATAACTAAAGATGTTTCAAAAGGAGGATTAGTTACTGAAGAGAAAGTTATTACTCGTTCCCAGTATCGATATCTTCTTATTCACAATCTAGAACATTGTACCAAAAAAATATTAATTCTCCTCATCCATCAAACACCATTACAATAAATTCAACAAAATATCATTTTTTGATGGTGTGATTGTTTTTGTTAGCCAAAATTATACAAGTGAATCATTTTGTCATTATAATCCTAAGTATACCCCTAATGTTGTTGTTCCAAATTCATATCATATTACTACTACTCTTGTGAATACTTCTGATATTAATATATTCCAGTCCTCATGAATTGGTAAATCTCAGTGACCTAGAGGTTAAAATAAGGGAAAAGGAAAATAAAAATAAAATGCCTTTCAGTAGGAAAAACCAAAAAAACATAATATCTTGATGAGAAGCATAAACAAAGGTAACCTTTTCTGATTTGTAACGAAGATAAGTATATTAAATAATGTCCACATCATGCTGAAGTTAATTTATTCTTCAAGGTTGTTCTACACCAATTATCTTAATAGATCCTTTCCCCTCTTAGGAGACCAAAATGGTTGCACAAAATAACTCTTCTTCTTTCGAAAACTCTGTGGACATAATGATCATGTGTGTTGAGTCTACTCAAGTTATGGTAACTACAAGAACTAAAGACTATGGTTCTACAAATACTCTAAATGGAAGCATTACAGATCAACCTTCCATATTGATCCCACCTCCTTTTGATGTTATACATATTGAGCGATAAAATTTTGAAGCAATGATTCGACCATTCCTAATGGTGTCATTCAAAATTTGTCTTGTAGTCTGCATGCTATAATGGAAAAAAATTATAATAATTTTGAACACTTAGCTTAGGGTCCTTCAATAAGGTTGGCCCTTGAAGTGCTTCAAACTTTCCCAACACAATGGAAATCATTGTTATTAGATATTTATGGAATGGATCCACATGATTTTAAAATTATAGTATTTTATATTGATAATCATGTACCTAGACTCCCACATAAACTTTCATTTAAAATTCAAGTTGTTTTACATGGAAAAAATGTGTTTTACAATGTGATATAAGAGGGATATTTTACGTGCATTATGTTAACCTCTTTTTGGAAAGCCTTGGGCTCTCATTCAATTAACCAGTCACCTACCACTATGAAAGAATTTCATGGAAGAAAAATTCAAACCCTATAGTATTTTAAATGCATTACAATTGAAATTAGAAGGTAAAATGGTTATTTTCGAAATGGAAGTCATCGATGTGCAACTAGACTATAACCTTTTACTAGGTTGAAGCTAGAATTATTTCATGTCTTTAATGGTTTATACATTCTTTCATGTGATACGATTTCATCATAAGGGAAAAATAGTTACAATAGGGAAATTTTCCTTCTATGCTTCTGATTCAAACACCATCGGTAATGTACCTTTTGTAGGAAAAACGTATGTTTCTTATGAAAATGTTGGTGTGGTTATACTCAAATACTAATCACTAATGGGAACCTTTTTTCTCCATCCACCTAACATTTCTCCCATAGTCACCTCAATCAATATCATTTCAACAAACACTAGATCGTATGATCCTTGGATAGTACCTACTCAATTAGAGTTGGAAATATAAATGATTGAATGCCACTAGACCCAATGTAACTAGCTTATGAAGCTATCCACTTAGCCTCTGTTCCCCCTTTTGAACCAAATGACTGAGTGAACATGGTCATAGATGATTATTATAAATCATCCTAGTTGAAATATATTTCATATCCTGATACTTTTGATGATGTTTTTCCTACAAATGAAATAATATGGAGATTATGTAATTCAAATAAATACCTTGGGATAATTATCATCATAGTTC